>CM038144.1:416125182-416517985 GCA_021437245.1 Aegilops speltoides
CGGAGGCTTGATGCATATCGAAATTGCTCCGAGCGGGAGACGGAATTCAGCCGTGTCGCGATCGCGTAACGAGCCTACGGTCGATCCGTCGCTGCGAATACGATTGATCGGCTCATAGTCGAGATCGCCTCCAGCGGCGTGAAGAATAGCTTGAAATCGGCGAAGACGATCACGGAGACCGACACGTTACGTGATGATAGGCGTCGAGTGCCCACTTCCGAGGGTGGGTCTTACGCTCCTCGGCAGCGGATAATGACGTCGGACTCGGTGTGGGCGAAGGCTCGATCGACCCAGGAACCAGGCTTGACGCGCGATCCATTATCGTGCAAGGCTTAGTCGACCGGCAGAGCCATCGGGGTGGACCCGGCGAGGGATCGCCCTAGCGGTCGGCGCATGTTTGGTCGAGAATGTTTCAGCGAGGGCTATCGAGCATAATGATTCCCCAATTTCAGGTTGGCAAGCTGGAGTAAGCTAGTTAGCGGTGAGTCCAAGCACGAAACTTGGCTGAGGACTACCGAAAGTGGCGGTTCAGATTGGTGGTGGGAATGACGAGGTGGCCATGAAGCATTTGCCCCTCATGTTGGAAGGTTACTGCGAGGCGTGGTTGAATCGAGTTACCTCCGGCAGCATTTACACTTGGGAAGATATGTCTCGAGTGTTCGTCGAGAACATTTGAAGGAACTTACCAGCGACACTGCTGGATTGGTGAGCTGCATGTTTGTGTCACGAGAGAAAGGCAGAATGAGACTCTCGAAGTATATTCAGAGATGGATCACTTTGCATCATACCGTGGAGAAGCGGTTCGATCATCAAAGTACTGCGCCTTCAAGGATGGTGTCAAGAACAGAGAATTGAGTTTGAAGTTTGGTCGAACCGGAGACATGACCCTGAGTCGGATGATGGAGATTGCTACCAAGTACGCCAACGACGAAGAAGAAGACCGACTCCGAAGCGGCAAGTACAAGCCGAGTCAGTCGGAGAAGGGAAACACCAGTCGGAAACAGAAGCGGAAAGCCGAACCAGCAGCTCCTCGAGAGGCTCTGGCCGTGACTTAGGGAAAGTTCAAAGGGAAACCAAAAGGATCCTGGAACCCTAAGAAAGTAAAGGACAAAGAGGGAAACGACATGATGGATATGTCGTGTCACATCCACACGAAGAAAGATGAAGAGGGCAATATCATTTACCCAAAGCATACTACTCGCCAATGTCGACTCCTGATCCAGCAGTTTCAAGGAAAACAGTCCAAGGACAAGGAAAAAGAGTCGGACAAGGCCGAAGACAAGGAGGACAATGAGGGAGGATATCCGCATGTCAACTCCACTCTGATGATCTTCGCAGATGTGGAAAGCAAGAGTCGACTGAAGGTCATTAATCGTGAGGTGAACATGGTTGCCCCAGCAAAACCAAGTTATCTGAGATGGTCCCAAACACCCATCACATTCGACCGGTCGATCACCCGACTCATATTGCCACCCCGGGAGGCAAGATTTGTGGTCGACCCGGTTGTCGAAGGGCACTTTCGGTGACGAAAGTCTTGATGGACGGTGGTAGTGGATAGAACTTGTTATATGCGAACCTGCTGAAAGAATGGGCATTCCGATGTCGATCGAGCACCGAGAACATGAGCTTTCATGGAGTTATACCGGAAAGAAAGCCGAGTCACTTTCGGCCAAATAGCTCGGGCGTGGTGTTTGGTGACTCAAAACATTTTCGCAAGGAGAAGTTGGCGTTTGAGGTCGTGGCTTTTGGGCGCTGTACCATGCCATTTTGGGGAGACCAGCTTCGCATGCGATTCATGGCTCGACCATGTTACGTGTACCTCAAGCGAAGATGCCCGCCCCAAAGGAGTGATCAACGCCACGGTGATCGAAAAAGCGAAGAGTGCTTCGAAGGGCTCAAAGATTGCCGATTCCCGGTGACAGCGGTCGAGTTTGAAGAATATAAGCAAAACGCAGATCCGAGTGATTTGCTGCGATCAAGACGCATACGAATCAGCATTTGGTCGTCCGGTGAGGCGAAGCTGTCACATTCACCGACCAACCCCAATGCAGCCCGACCCGTATCTCCACAACACTCGACCGAAATAGGAAGAAACGCTCATCCGGTTCCTCCTTGAGAGCCCCAGGGACATTTTGCATGGAAGCCGGTGACATGCGGTGTTCAGGGGATGGCTGAGCATCGCCTTAAAGTCGACTCATCAGCAAAACCAGTTAAAGAGCATCTTGGCGGTCCGCCGCCTAGAAGAAAAAGGCTATTGGTGAGGAAGTGGCTCGATTGTTGGCGGCAGGATTTATCCGAGAGATATACCACTCCGAGTGGCTCGCTAATGTCGTCATGGTTCCTAAGAAGGACAAATCACTCCGGATGTGCATTGATTTCAAGCACATCAATCGGGCCTGCCCGAAAGATCATTTTCCTCTCCCTCGCATTGATCAAATTGTTGACTCGACCGCGGGATGCGAGAGATTGTCTTTTCTAGACGCCTATTCCGGGTACCACCAGATCCGTCTGTACGGACCCGATGAAATAAAAACAGCTTTCATCACTCCATTCGGGTGCTTTTGCTATATCACCATGCCATTCGGCCTCAAGAATGCCGGAGCCACATTTATGTGAATGATTCAGAAGTGTTTGCTCACTCAAATCAGTCGGAATGTGGAAGCGTATATGGATGATATTGTGGTCAAGTCACGAAAAGGTTCCGACCTGCTCACTGACCTCGCCGAAACATTTGCCAACCTCAAAAGGTATGATATCAAGCTCAATCCATCAAAGTGCACATTCGGAGTTCCTGGTGGCAAGTTACTCGGTTTTCTCATTTCCGAGCGAGGGATCGACGCTAATCCAGAGAAGATCGGCACTATTCTCCGAATGAAGCATACAATGCAAGTGCGATGTCGAAGCTTCTTGGATGCTTGGCGCATTAAGTCGATTCATCTCACAACTCGGTGAAAAGGCATTGCCTCTTTACCGACCGATGAAAAAAGGTAGACAAGTTGAGTGGACTCGAGCTGATGCATCGTTTCTTTGAGCTAAAGCTACGCTCTCCACCCACCGGTGCTTGCTGCTCCAATCAGCAAAGAGCCTCTGTTGCTTTATATCGCAGCCACAGGACAAGTCGTCGATCTGATACTACGGTCGGCGGGAAGAAGAAGGAAAAGCCTTCAAAGTTCAGCGCCAGTGTATTATTTGTCGAAGTTTTGACTCCATCCAGCGAGAGATACCCTCATTATCGAAGCTTGTGTATGGAATATACATGACCACGAAGAAGGTTGCTCATTATTTCTCGATCATTCCATCAAAGTCGTCGTGACGCTCCACTTTCGAGATTACTGCACAACAGATATGCAACGGTCGAGTGGCGAAATGGGCGATTGAACTTCTTCCCTTGATATCAAGTTTGAGGCAAAAGCCATTAAGTCCCGAGCGATAGCAGAATTTCCTCGCCAAGTGGATTGAACAACAACAGCCGGTGAAGTTCACTCGAGACATTGGACCATGTTCTTTGATGGCTCAAAGATGTTTGAATGGTTCCGTCTTTGGGGTGGTCTTGGTTTCCCCGAGAGAGATAAGCTCGGATATGTGCTCCAGATTCACTTTGATTCCTCCAACAATGAGGCAGATACGAGGCCCATACGTATGGGTTGCGCATGGCCATTTCACTCGGCGTCCAATAGCCTTATGGTTTATGGTGACTCGGATTTAGTGGTCAACCAAGTGATGAAGGAGTGGGACGTGAGAAGCCCAGCCATGTTGGATCTTTGCAATGCAATGAGGAAATTGGAAAAGAAGTTTGAGGGGTTAGAGCTCCATCACATACCCGACTAAAAAATCAAGCAGCTGATGATCTAGCAAAAATAGGTTCCAAGAGAGAAGCCATTCCGAGTGGTGTGTTTTTGGAGCATATACATACTCCGTCAGTTAAAGAGGACCCTTTCACTGAAGAAGCCCCGCAACCCAAGAGTGCCACGGATCCGACTGAAGTAGAAGTCCCAGCGGTGGTCGACTTGGTTATGGAGGTCTTGGTGGTCACTCCTGATTGGACAGTTCCATATATCGCGTACATCCTGAGAAGAGAGCTCCCAGAGGATGAGGAAGAGGCTCGGCAGATCGTCCGTCGATCCAAGGCCTTTACTGTAATCAAAGGACAGTTGTATAGAGAGAGCGCGACTGGAGTGGGTCAAAAGTGCATAACGCCAGAAGAAGGTCGAATCATCCTTGATGATATCCACTCGGGGACCTATGGTCATCATGCGTCCTCTCGGACCATCGTGTCCAAAGCATACCGAGCTGGATTCTATTGGCCAAAAGCGAATGAGATGGCAAAGGAAATAGTGGACAAGTGCGAAGGATGTCAGTTCTACTCAAATATGTCACACAAGCCTGCGTCAGCTCTGAAGACCATTCCACTCGTTTGGCCCTTCGCAGTATGGGGGTTGGATATGGTCGGTCCCTTGAGAACAGGTCGAAGCGGTTTCACGCATGTATTGGTGGCAGTCGACAAGTTCACCAAGTGGATCGAGGCAAAACCCATCAAGAACCTTGACGCCGGTACTGCTGTTAGCTTCATCAGGGAACTGATATTCAGATATGGAGTCCCGCACAACATCATTACAGATAATGGGTCGAACTTTGACTCAGAGGAATTCAGGGATTTCTGCAACTCTCAAGGCACACGAAGTCGACTCGCTTGATCGCCCATCCATGATCGAATGGACAAGCGAGCAAGCCAATGGCCTGATCCTTAAAGGGTTGAAACCCGATGATCGTGATCTCAAACATGCGGCTGGAGCATGGGTCGACAAACTTCCCTCGGTGCTTTGGGGATCATGGACCACACCTAATCGGTCGACGGAGAACTCCATTCTTCTTGGTCTATGGAGTCAAAGCAGTTTTGCCGAAGTGATCTTCTCCAAATTGCTCCTCGAGTTGAACTATACAACGAAGCGGTTGAACAAGCGCTTGGCGGGATCAAATGACCTTTTAGAGGAAGAAAGGGAGATGGCTCGATCCGATCGACCATCTACCAACAAGACTTCATGTCGCTTCCATGCGTAAGCGTGAAGAGTCGAGCCTTCCAGGAAGGAGATCTGGTTCTCCGAGTGGATCAGCAGAAACAACACAAGCTTGCTCCTTCTTGGGAAGGACCCTTCATCGTCACCAAGGTTCTCCACAACGGGGCGTACCATCTCTACAATGTCAAGCACAATATCGACGAGCCCCGAGCTTGGAACGCGGAACTACTCCGCCCATTTTACACTTAAGTTTATCACTCGGATGAGTTGTAATAAAAGTACTTCTATAGTCCATGTTTTGCAAGATAATAGTGTCATAATTTCCCAAACAATTTTTGTCACTTTTATTTGTTCAAGTAAAAATTACCCCCTCAGTGGGTGACTTAGCCGCGAATCCGTTTCGCCTAAGTTTGTAAAAAAAATCCTTACCGAGTGGTGAGCCGCCCTCTCACTGGGGCTTAAGCTATTGAATCCGTTTCGCCTAAGTTTCAATAAAATCCTACCGAGTGGTAAGCCAGACTTCCACTCGGAGGCTTAGCTGCAGTCCATGTACTCGCCTAAGTTCAAATAAAATCCTACCGAGGGGTGAGCCAGACTCCCACTCGGAGGCTTAGCTGCAGTCCATGTACTCGCCTAAGTTCAAATAAAATCCTACCGAGGGGTGAGCCAGACTCCCACTCGAGGGCTTAGCTGCAGTCCAAGTACTCGCCTAAGTTCGAATAAAATCCTACCGAGTGGAGAGCCAGACTCCCACTCGGGGGCTTAGTTGCAGTCTAAACACTCGCCTAAGTACAACGTGCGGTCGTAAGGAGGATGAGGTGCAGGTCGACTGCGACCCTCTCCTCGAGCTACGCCACAAATACAGCGTCGGTCGTGGGAGGACGAGGTGCAGGTCGATCGCGACCCTCTCCTCTGAGCTACGCCACAAATACAACGTCTTGTCGTGGAGGGGCGAGGTGCAGGTCGATCAGCGACCCTCTCCTCTGAGCTACGCCACAAATACAACATACGGTAGTAAGGAGGACGAGGTGCAGGTCGACTGCGACCCTCTCCTCTGAGCTACGCCACAAGTACAATGTGCGGTGGTGAGGAGGACGAGGTGCAGGTCGACTGCGACCCTCTCCTCTGAGCTTCGCCACAAGTACAATGTGAAAATCCTACCGAGTGAAGAGCAAACCTCTCACTCGGGGGCTTAGCTGCAGCTCAGTGCTCGCCTAAGGTATAAAAATCCTACCGAGTGAAGAGCAAACCTCTCACTCGGGGGCTTAGCTGCAGCCCGTGCTGCGCCTAAGGTATAAAAATCCTACCAGTGAAGAGCAAACCTCTCACTGGGCTTAAGCTGCAGCCAGTGCTGCGCCTAAGGTATAAAAAATCCTACCGAGTGAAGAGCAAACCTCTCACTCGGGGGCTTAGCTGCAGCCCAGTGCTCGCCTAAGGTATAAAAATCCTACCGAATTAAGAGCAAACCTCTCACTCGGGGGCTTAGCTGCAGCCCAGTGCTCGCCTAAGGTATAAAAATCCTACCGACTGAAGAGCAAACCTCTCACTCGGAGGCTTAGCTGCAGCCCAGTGCTCGCGTAAGTGAATGGAAAAGAATAAGTCGACTGCGGTGGGCGTCTTGCTTTAAACCTGCAAAAGACATTTCGAACCAAAAGCAAGCATATTCAAGCATCAAATCCAAGTTCAGATCGATACCTAAAGGAACCGAAAGTGCTCAGGTGCTAAGCCTGTTAAGGTTTATCGGTTACAAAATCACTCGGCATACCGAGGCAAATTTAAAGTGTCGAGCCCAAAGAGTTTTTACCCCTCCCGTGGAGGGTGGAAGGTGCAACAAACTCATCAAGATCAATCCGTCCGCAATCCGGTGGCGGCGATGAAGGTTTCCATGAAGGACTGAACTCATGTTTCTTGGTGTTGGCCACCGAAGCCGCCATTTGTCTTCTCACGCATCCTTGCAGTGGAATCGGGCCAAACACAGAGCAACATCTGCACCGCACCTAGCGGAGGATTTTTTCCACTCTTGCACTCGACCAGGAACTGTGTTTAGTCGAGTCATCGCGACTCAAGGTCATTCGAGCGTCTCCACAGGCGAGAGCGTGGTGTCGATCGAGAAGTGGCGACCTTCAGCCTTGCAAGATAGTCGGCAGCAGCATCAGCCTTGGATTCGAGTCGGAACACATTCATGGCAATTTCATCGTTCACCGGAGAGTTGACGGGGTCCAGGTTCGGTTCCAGCCGACTAGTTTCCTCTTCAAAGTTTTGACAAAATTCTGCAAATACAATCACTGAATCAAGGCAATGGTCGAATGCAAAGATCACTGTTGAGAATGATTGTCGAGTGTAAAGGATTACCTTCGAGCATGAGGAACAACTTCTTGACAAGTCCACTCAGAAAGGCCTCCAGATCATTCTTCTTCCCAGCCAATTGACTGGCCTTGTCATTCAGAGCAGCTTTGTCGTTCTTCAGTCGACTAACCTCCTTGTTAGCAATCTCAAGAGCAGCTTTCAGATTAGTATTTTCTTCTTCAAGCTTGGTGACTGAAGCTAACTTCTCGTCAGCAAGCATGATCTTCTCCGCTAACTCAAGGTCTTTTTTCTTCTGGGCCTCCTTCACCTTGCCTGCAAGTTACAGCAAGGTCAGATTTTGAAAGAAATGAAGGAAAAAAGGAGTCGTCGAGGTCTCACCGAACATACCTTTGGTCTCCTCCTTCGTCTTCGTCAGATTCTCCTGAACCAGCTTCAGATCCAGCTCGAGCTGAATGTGCTTGTTCTCCAGCTCGGTGTCGCGAGCCGCAAGGTCACAGGATTTCTGCGAAGAATCAATCGACAAAATGTCAAAGATAATTCACTTCCGAGTGGATAAAGAAAAATCATGTGTTTCTAAGACTACAGCCGAATACAAACATTCGACCGTAGTCTCGGGGACTACCCGGTGGGTGCACTCAGCGTGCCCCACTGGTTCTATTAAGATAAGTCGACGGTCGACTTAACAAAAAAATGACAACAACGGGGCGTATTCTTGGGATCAGAACCGATTGCCAGCGATCAACCACAGCCTCGGGACTACACCAGGTGGGTGCACTCGGCGTGCCCCACGGTTTGATAAATCCATTCGACTCGGTCGAATGGCGGAAAGAACAACTTATAAAGCCTAAGGTCGATTGCCCGATCGACCTTAGCCTTGGGGACTACACCGAGCGGGTGCACTCAGCGTGCCCCCGCTAACACGGAGTTTCAATCGACACACCCAGTGGGTGATTGCTATGGATTCCGGAAAGAAAAGCTTTTTGATAGCATATCCTAACAGAACAAGCGATTCGACTTACCTGAACATTGCTTTGAAGAGCGGAACTGGCATCGTAGGCTGCCTGGCTTGCCTCCTGGATGGCCTTTACCTGCTCCATCATGATTCCCGCTGGCGTATCGCTTCCTTTGCAAGATCGGCTTGGTCCTCCGGGACATGGTGCGTCATGAAGAAGAAGGCTGCGCGACTTCGGACGCGCGGGAGAGCACTCGTCGATGGCACCGCGAAGGACACGGTGTGTCGGTGGTGTTTTCCTCCTCCGACGAGTCTCGGCGCCGTCACATCTGGGCCACCTGCGTGCGAGACGCCTTCTGCTCCTCCTGTGCCCGTGGTTCCTCATCGTCATCATCATCAGGAAGAGTGATAACGACATTGGATGAAGCTACAGAAAAGAATCAGAATTAGGGACGAAGAGTCAATCGACTAAAAACGGAATTAAGAGAGTGGTACCAGGCTTTGAGGTTGCGGCATCCTCCATTTCATGGTCGTCAGCCCTGGCTGAGGTCTCGGAAGTAGCAGCACTACAATTCCAAAAAATCAGTCGGTTAACTCAGGTGTCAATCAAAGATAAAGCTTGCACAAAACAAGAAGACTCAAGCAGCATGATTACCCTGATATGGTGGGGATGGACACCTTCATCTTCGGTAGGACCTTGGTCGGCTTCGACGGTGCCACCCTGGACTGCTTCGGAGCCTTTTCAGTCGGCGCCAGAGAAGTGGTCCGAGGGCGCTTGGTCGATCTTGACGACAACCGCAACCCCTACCTCGTTCGATTCTTGGTGGTCATGGGCAAGCTTCGACCGCCTTTCCAAGCGCGGTGGTGCAACCTCCTCCTCCTCCTCTTCTTCTTCCTCCTCATCGTCATCATCATCATCATCGTCTTTGGCAGCATCCGAGTCCCACTCCTCCTGGCTCTCGCCCCCACTCGCTTCTCCCTCTTCAGTCGGAGTCTGTGCTCCATTGGGCATCGAGTACAGTTCGGTGAGAGCCTGTTAGATATCAAGACAAAGCTCAATCGACCAATTTGCGAAGAAAACGAAAATAAGTGTGGCAAGAATACAATTGGAGGTAGAATGTACATACCTTGTCTGGAATGCTGCAATGGTCGAGTGGAGGAATCCTCCTGGCTCCACGAGGGTTATCCTTGTTCCCAGTGACTACGGCCATCCACCGTTCCAGTGTGGCATCGTCGACTGCTTCTGGGTTGATCCGAGTCTCATCTTCAGTCCTGCGGTACAACCACATGCAATGGCACCGGAACTGAAGAGGCTGGATACGCCGCCTAAGAAAAACCTCCAGGAGATCCATACCCGTCACTCCCTCCCGAACCAACTGGACCACGCACTCCATCAACATCTTCACGTCGGCTTTCTCCTCCGGAATCACCTTCAGAGAGGAAGGTTTGTTGGCTCGGTCCATGGTAAACTGAGGGAGTCCACTCGACTGCCCCGGCGTCGATTCATCCCGGCAGTAGAACCAGGTCGACTGCCAACCTCTGACCGACTCGGGGAACGTCATGGCTGGGAAGGTGCTCTTGTTCCTCATTTGGATCCCCAGACCTCCACACATCTGGATAACTTTGGTTCTGTCGTCATCTGGGCTCGCCTTCTTCACGGTCTGGGAGCGACACGTGAATATATGCTTGAACAAGCCCCAGTGCGGTCGGCAACCCAGAAAGTTCTCACACATGGACACAAATGCGGCAAGGTAGGCAATAGAGTTCGGAGTGAAGTGGTGGAGTTGTGCTCCAAAGAAGTTCAAGAAACCACGGAAGAAAATACTCGGCGGCAAAGAAAACCCGCGGTCGACGTGGGTAGCCAGAAGGACACGCTCACCCTCTTTCGGCTGGGGTTGCCACTCGTTCCCCGGGAGCCTTGCTACTCCGTGGGGGATCAGGCCGTCGTTGGCCATATCGAGGAGATCCTTCTCCGTGATGGTCGACCGGATCCAATCTCCTTGGACCCAACCTTTCGGCAGACGAGATCTAGACAAAGACCCGCCACGACTGGTGGTTCTCCCCTTCGCCTTCCCCGTTGCCGACGCCTTCTTCGCGCACTCCAGCGCCGCCGTCTGCTCCTTCACCATGGCTGCCGGCGAGGCGCGTGAGGAGCGGTTGTGCGGAGGCGAGAGCGGGCGCAATGGGCGAAGGCAGGGAGAGCAGAGAGAGAATGCAGAGGCACTGTTCAAAGTTCCTCGCCGGGCGCCTTTATAAGTTCATTTCCGAGTGGATGACAGGTGGGCCCGAGAGATCCAATCACATCCCGAAACAGCCGCGTGGGCGCGATACGTGGCGAAAAAGGTGGCGCGAGAATCGAGGAGTCCAAGCCCTATCCCATCGGAGCGCCGCGGTCCACCCCACTTCGCGCGCTTCCCCAAATTTCGTATCCCACAAAATCCGCGAACGGCAGATCAATCTGTCAGGCGCGAGATCTCCCGCAATCCGTTGCTCGGAAATTGTTAAGTTCAAAAGGTCACTCGACGAAAGGAAAGAATGGATCGAGTCGATTGAAGAAAAGTTGCTAGTTATCAACAAAGAGATTATTGATCCAAGACAACGCATGACCAGCATGCAAAGGCCAGTCGGAAACAACATCAACTCCTTCCTCACTCAAGCCTCAATCCATTCGGGGGCTAATGATGGAGTCATGTACCCAGGGTAGGGTCATAGACCTGATCTAAATACCCTACCCAAGGACACCCTTAGAAGAGATCACCTTCCAGTCGACCTACGAGGACTCCACTCGACGTATTTGAAGGACTCGACCATGAAGACTCACTCGACCACCAGAAGGTCAAGAAACACTCTGTACTGCAACGGTCTGTAATTAAGTAGACTTTATGGTAGTTAAGACACTTTATGTGGGGCGTTACGATGCGCCCTGACTTAATGTACTTTAAACCCGCATTCATCGAGGGCGGAGGGTCTGGCAGGCACTATATAAGCCACCCCCCACCTCAGTGTAAAGGGTTCGCATCCCTGTACTTCATATACACATAATCCACTCGACCGCCTCCGGGCTCCGAGACGTAGGGCTTTTACTTCCTCCGAGAAGGGCGTGAACTCGTACATCTCTTGTGTTTACAACCTCTCCATAGCTAGGACCTTGCCTCTCCATACCTACCCCCACTCTACTGTCAGACTTAGAACCATGACAGCCACCACGCGGCTTCAAGAGCACTAGTGGCCAAAGCTTTCCGCCAAGGGTTCTTCTGGCCGACTGCCCTGGAAGAGGCCAAAGAGCTGGTTCAGAAGTGTCAAGGGTGCCAGCGGTTCTGTTCCAAGCCACATCTGTTGGCTTCTGCACTCAAGACCATTCCCATAGCCTGGCCCTTTGCTGTGTGGGGATTGGATATGGTGGGACCATTCAAGACGGCCCGCGGTGGCATGAATCAAGAAGCTGAATGGGCCTACTGCCATGACCTTCATCGCCGATATCACCATGCGGTACGGCATCCCACACAGCATCATCACCGACAACGGCACCAACTTCGCCAAGGGAGCCTTGGCTCGTTTCTGTGCAACACAGGGCATCCGCCTGGACTTAGCGTCCGTTGCCCACCCACAGTCAAACGGCCAGGTGGAACGTGCAAACGGCCTCATTTTATCCGGCCTCAAGCCTCGATTGGTCGAGCCTCTGGAGCGTTCGGTCGGCTGCTAGCTCGACGAGCTGCCGGCCGTCCTCTGGAGCTTGCGCACAACTCCAAACAAGTTAACGGGCTTCACGCCCTTCTTCCTCGTCTACAGTGCCGAAGCCGTCATCCCGACGGATATTGAATTGGACTCCCCAAGAGTCACCATGTACACCGAGGCGGGCGCCAAGGAAGCCACGAGAAGACGTCGACGACTTGTGGAGGAAGGCGGTTGTTGGCACTTAGCCGATCGGCCATCTACCGCCAGAGTCGTGCCGATACTACAACCGCAAGGTGAAACTAAGATCCTTCTCGAGGAGACCTTGTGCTCGGTTGATCCGAAGAACAGCTGGACAGCACAAGCTCTCGGCACCTTGGGAAGGCCCTTTCATCATCGATGAAGTCTTTGGCGGCGATGCCTACTATCGATCGATGCCCGAAGCCCAGAGTGCGAAGAGGATGATTCGGGCAAAGAGATCGGAGAGGCCATGGAACATAAACCTCCTTGAAGGTTTTACAGATTGAAAGCAGTATGTATCACGCTACCTTTTGTACTATGTATAAAGACTCCGGTCCCCCGAGAAGAGCTCGGGGACTGCCCTATTTTTATCTATATGATAAGTGTCATGCCTATGAGGATGTATACTCCATTTTTTTCGCCTGGCACCGGGTTGGACCAGTCGGCCCAGGGCCTCGCCGCCTTCTACAATACGCCGCCTCCTGCAGCCGGACAAGTAGTGTGTCGGCACCAAAAACTTCCTCTGTCAGAAGCCACAGCTCGCAGAGCGACTGCATGGCGGGCAGAGGTTGCAAAGAAGTGCCCCACATGAAAAAACGACTAAGGAAGAAAGCGCATATAGTAGAAGGCGGATCAAGATCGTAGTCGTCGGCGGCTTATGCAGACGGCCGGCCTCCACCTTACTACCCAAAGCTCCGAATGGCTAAGTCCTAGCCCCCCTCACAAACGGCTAGAATGCTCAAACCAGCCACGGTCCGCAGAGCGGCCGCCTGGCTGGTGAAAAGCAAAGCCAAAGGGTCGGCGGCAAAGGAAAAAACCAAGGAGAAAAAGGAAAAAAGATTGGAGGTCGGCACAGCAGGCATAAGCAATGATAAAATATTTACATGGATAAAGGGCCTCCGGCCAACATTCAAACAGAGTTTGATAAACACCCCGAGGGTGGAATTGCGCGAATTTAACAAAATGTTTAGAGCAGTAAACAAAAAGTAGATAAAACCCTAAGGAGCAATAGAAGACTCCGGCTAGGTGATGCCGGTTGGCGCGACAGAAGGCTCCCGCTGGGCGGTGCCGGTTGGTGCAATAGAAGGCTCCGGCTGGATGGGGCCGGATGGCGTGGCCAAGGACTCCGGCTGGATCCTGGAGTCGGCTGCACCACCTGGCGCAGCAGGCGGCTCCGTCTGAGCAGAGGGATCGCCAGCAGCAGGCGGGACGGTGGGGGACTGGAGGACGGAGTCGATGGCGTCCGTCGGAGGAACGGGCGGCGGGTCTGCCCCCACTTGGGCGCCTCCAGTAGCGGGCGGCACCTCGGTGCGTGGCTCGTTGCTTGAGGCCCGGTCAGGCTGGGGCTGACCGTCCGCCCCGACCTCCGGCATATCGACGTCGCTCTCCTCGTCTTCCTCCTCCTCCTCTCCTTCCTCCTTCCCGTCTTCCCCTTCATAGCTGGAGTCGATGACTTCAGCAGAATCTTCGCTGTCCTCCGGGTTCAGCCCGAGCCACTCATGCGGAGCTTCGCCGCCTTCCTCGACCACCTCTGGTACAAAGACACTGGTGTCGGTAAAGTCGGCGATCGCTGCCGCCCTGTTGACGAGCTCGGCTTCCACCGCCGCCAGCTCCTCCTGCGCCTCCAGCCGGAACGTGGCTAACTGGGCTAGATCTAGCCCAGGGTACCACGCCTTGACGAATTCCAAGGCCCGGCGCGCTCCTGCCCGGGCTGCTGAGCCCTTCCAGGCCTCCAAGCGGCCGGCCGCCACCTCCAGCCAGTCGGCAGTCCGACTTGGGGTACGCGGAGCCGGCGGGCCTGGCTAGAGGGCGGAAACCGCCTGGGCTCCGGCGCCGCCGGAGGCGGCGCAGCAGGCGGTGGGCAGGCCGAAGTCGGGCCTAAATGCTGCGGACCTGTTCGCCAAGAGTCCGCAGGGCGTTTGCGGCGATCTGCGCACCTCCCGCTCTTCGCTCCTCGCGCTGGGCCTCGATCATTTGGATCGCGGCTACGGAATGGCCCGGGAAGAAGTCTGTACGGGCAGAAGAAGAAAAAAGGCCAAGACCATAAGCAAGGGCCGGCAGCTCAAAGCAAGAAACCAGGGGAGCAAGGCTTACCATCGACCAAGTCTTCGATGCTCCTGAAGCAGGCCATCACCTGGGCCTCCTTGTCAGCCCAGGCAGAGCGTTCGAGCTCAAACTCGGCAAGGAGGCTGGTCTCCGCCGTCTCCGCCTTTAGCTGGGCCGCCTTGAGGGTTTCACTGCTCGGCAAGCCGGGCGACCAGCGGTCCCTCCTCCGTCGGCTTCTTGCACTCCGCCTCCTTGCCACGCGCAGGCGGTTTTGCTTCCCACTCGCTGCAGGCATTAGCCTTCAAGAAAGAAAGAGGGAATAAGGCATCACCAAGCGTAAAAGACAAAGGAAGGAACGACCGAGGAGATTGACCCGATCGCATGCTGATCGGTCCGAACCTCGAGGATTACAACCAGCAGGCCAGCGCCCATGAAAAAAAAGTAGTCGACAAGGAAAAAGAACAATCGAGAGAATCGCCCGATGCGCCAGTGATCGGCCCAACCTCGGGACTTACAGCCTGTGCCAGTAGCTTCACAAGAAAGAAGATGAAACTTACGCCACTTTCGGCAAGATGGGCCATTTGCGCCTCCGGCTCCCGAACCTTGGAGTTGTAGGCGGTCGCGCGAAGGTTGTGATAATCCTGCAGAAGAAACAACAAAATGAAATCAACAATCGACAATTGCAAGTTAAAGCTCCGACCACTTTGCTCAAAGAGCGCCCGAACTTGGGGACTACACTCGGTGGAGTGCTATGCGCCCCACGAGAGAAGCAAAGAAGATCATTCAAAGAAGAAACCAAAAGACAATTTACCCGGATGGAAGTGCACGACTCCAAGTAGGCCTCGTTGCAGCGCTTGAGTGCCACCGCCTCCACCCGGAGCTTGGCCTAGACGTGAAGAGACGCCTCATTCAGGGCGCCAGTCCCGCCCCCGTGGACCCAACCCACGGGCGTAGTGCTGGTCACCTCGGTGTCAAGGGCCGACGAGCTCGAGGCGCCGATCTTCTGCGGCCGCGGTGCCGAGGCCGCCTTCTCCAGATAGCGGCGCGTGGGAATGCGGACTGCAGGAACCAGGACCATTGCCACTGTAGTCCTGACCGGTGGCACCGGCGGTGCCAATGGCTGTTCGTCCCGCGGCTCGCTGGCTGGTGGAGGCAGCGAAGGCGGCGGCGGGGGCGGCGGCACAAAGACGTCCGGCATGGCTACGTCACCACCCCCTGCTCCTGGATCGGGTAGTCGCCGCCGGCTCCTCCGGCTGTCACCTCGAAGTTAGGCGGAGGCGGTGCAGTGTTCAGGGGGGCCACAAGTAGTGGCTCTTGGCGGCGGGCGGCCTCCGCGAGCCGCTCCTTCTCTGCGGCCTGGGATGATGCCTGCGCCAGCGCACTCTCGGCAGACGCTGCAGACAAGGCCGCCTGCTCCTTGGCCAGGCGGTCGGCCTCCGCCTCATCACGCGCCTCCCGCGCATTCCGCTCTGTCACCTCCCGGAGGTCGGCGGCTGGGTCAATGCGCCGGCTGGTCGAGGAGGTCGCTGCCGACCGGAGGATGAGAGCGGCTACCGACTTCTCGAGGTTAGCGGGCCCCGAAGAAGAAGACAAGTCGAGATTTTCATGCGGTCGATGAAAAGACAAGGAGTAAGGGAATGATGCTTACGCCGACACCATGACAGGCACCTTCGGCTGCCTCTGATACTGGGCTGCTTTGGCCGCGGTCTCTCTCCGCCTGGTCGCCGCGCCCGGGTTCTTGGGCTTCTTTGGAGCGCTGCCAAACAGGGTCGAGCCCTATTTCCGTTTGCGCTTGCCGCCTGGGGCGGGCGGCCCAGAAGAGGGGCCGGCGCCGGTGGTGGCGGAGCGGGGTGGGGCGCGGCTCGTCTTCGTCTTCGTCGTTGTCAGGCCAAGCCTCCACGCCGACGCCTCCCTCGGAGCCGCCTGCTCCACTACTGCCGTCCGCTCTGCCACCGCCGCCTGTCGCATTGTCGACTAGGGCGGCCGCCCCCAAGTCGGGGTCGTCCACGTCACTCTCCGCTCTGTCCGCCTAGAGGTTATCACCCGGCCCCAGGAGGGCGGCCATTGCCTCAGACATATAAATCTGCAACCAAGAAGGAATCATGTCTTGAAGGGCGCGCCATAAAGAGAAACACAACAGAAGAAAGCAGTTCAAAGGAGGCGGGTTGTGGCGAGAGTACGACCGCTTCCCGTACCGCCACTCCTTCTCCGACATCTTGAGGTCGGAGATCTCGTTTACCATCCGCGAGACTTCAGCAGGCGGCATTCCCTTCGTGCACAGCCGGCACAGATCGCGGTGTCCGCCCATCCGGAAGATCGGATGAGGGCGGCTCTGGAGCGGGAGGACCCGGCGCTCCATGAAGGTGACAAGGAGGTTGGAGGCCACGAGGCCCTCCGACTCCTGGAGCACTCGGAGTCGGCCGATGGCGGCTGCCGCGTCCACCGACACCGGCTTCGGCTTGTACTTCCAGGAGACGCGGGCTCCGATAGGGGGGCCGGCCTCGTAGGCCGGCAGTTTGAGGAAGTCGGCAGCAGGGTCCACGTTCTCGACGTAGAAATAAGACTGCTGCCACATCTTCACCGACTGCTCCACCTTGATGGCGGGGAAGGCATTTTGCTGCGCCGGCCGGCGCACGGCGACGAAGCCCCCGCACTCCGACGCCGTCTCCTTGGCGGAGGTGCCGAGCTTTCCATAGAAGAATGCTCCCCACAGCTTGACGGTGGGGAGGATGCCGAGGTAGCCCTCGCACACCGTGACGAAGGCGGAGAGCAAAGTCACGGCGTTGGGCGTGAGATGGTGGGATTGAAGGTTGTAGAAGTTGAGGAAGGTGCGGAAGAAGTCGCTCGCCGGGAGGCCGAAGCCCCGCAGGAAATGCGAGCGGAAGACGACCTGCTCGCCTTCCTGCGGTGCCGGCGGCGGCACCCGCGCCTTGACGAAGACCGCGCTGGGCATCCGGCGCGTGTCGCGGAGGAAGGTGATGTGATCCTCGATCACGGTCGATCCATCCCAGTCGCCCATGGCTCCGGCTGGCGGCGCGGAGGGGAGAGACGCGTCGGCGACGAGCAACGACGGCAGCGCTACGACAGCAGCGGCAGAGGTTGAGAGGAGAAGAAAGAGGAGTGGAAGGGGGCGCAGGAGCTTTGCCGCACCTCTCCCCCCTCGCTACTTATAGCGCCCGGGCTATGTAGACGAGGGGGCGGGACGTGGGGTCATTGGATTAACTGCGCCCACGTCCCCATGACCCCCGTCTCCCGCGCGCATTTACCCCATCGTGAATAGTGTGGGGATGGCAACCGCCCCCTCCGGCGCAGTGAATTCGCCCGATTGCCAAGGTGCGGTAGTGGCGGGCCCGGCCCGGTGTCATGTCCCGTCCAGAACGTGGGGTGGCAGGCTTGCCAGGTTGACGTGCGCCGCGTGGCGCGTCCGTGGCGGGCGGCTGCCTGGGAAGCTTAACAGGCACGCCACCTGTTTCCCGCCTGGAAGTTCAAAATCAACCATATAGCTCCGCCTGGGCGAGGCCGGCTTGAGCAGTCGGCTGGCCGCAAGACGGATCGACATTTTCCCAGAGCTCGGTGAGGGAGGAAGCCGCTGAGACTTCGCGGCCCCTCGACCACGACGCATCACCGGCTTCGGGGACTACTGTCGGAGTAATGGGCCATGGGTAGGCTCACTCGTGTCCCAAGATTTATCAAGACTTTGGGCCAGCTCTGCCTAGCTGGGGCCCAAGCCGAAACCCTGCCCTCTGGGGCCGGCTGGCTTAGTGGCCGGCTGCCAGAGGGCGGGTGACCCAAACTACGGCGCTCCGGGTGGCCGGCTCCTGGCGGCCGCCTTCCAGGGAGGGCGGCAATAGGCAGGCGGCCACCTCACAACTACAGCATGGCCGAGCCCCCCTTCGAGAGTACAAGATAGAGCATGGCTACAGTAAGGCGCGTCGCCTCCAGCAACGCCAGATCGGCATGGCTACTGATGCTTCATCTCGACGGAGATCTCCGCACGGCGGGCATCGTGCCATATCTCCCCGACGCCGCCCGGCAAAGTGAATCTCGCTTCCCCACGACGGTCTGTCGGTTCGGCCTGCTAGAGGCGGGTCCTATCGAGCAGTGACCCCAAGGAAGACGGCGGAAGCTCGACCAGGCGGATTCAAGAGGAGCCGGCCTCCAGCAGGCGGCCGTCCCTTATCCCGAGGCTTGCACGCCATTAAGCTGATAAGACCAGGTGTGGCTACAGTAGCCTCCCGCCAGGCGGCGGGACTGTAGCCACGCAAAGATGACCAAGCTCCCGTCACCAACGATACGGCTATAGTAAGCAGCCACCAACCAGTCGGCGGGCCCCAGCGGTCGGCGGAGAAGACGGAGGCTGGAGACACTGACAGCCGGGCCCAGCAGCCGGCTAGATTACTATTGTACCCCTGGGGGGTAGGTCTATATAAACCCCCCAGGCCACCCATGCAAAGGGTTCGACCCCATTAGAACTAGCCACCTCCTAGAGCAGGAAGAAAGCGAAGCCTTGCCTCCTTCTGCCTCTAGCATACAGCTCGAGGAGCACCACTGTATCACTTGTGACTTAGTGATCATGGGAGACCCTGCAGAGCAGGACTAGGGGTGTTATCTCCTAGGAGAGCCCGAACACAGGCAAAAGCACGCCGCGTTCGTGTCTACGCCTTATCCCGCTTCCAGGCACCGGCGACGTTTTACTCGCTCCTACCATGATAAGCCATCCATTGGCATATGTCGCACCCAACCCCCGACACCACCTGACCATTACGACGCTCAGTACCATAAACATACCCAAACCTTTGATGTCCAATATTCTTTTTTTTGTTTCATCTAAGCAAACAAATTATATTTTTTTGAATAACAACTTACATTATAATGTATCTTGTGTTTTCTTTATCTTGCCTTCGCATTTACATTGTTGGGATATCCTTTTTGGCACTGCAATCTAAGTATACGCATCATCAATTAACTAAATATATGCTTGATTTTAGTTTCTTCGAGATAAATATAGATAAGAGTGCTATGTCTTGTATAGTTTTAAGTTTATGAGCCCCAAGTCCAGCCAGCTATATATAAAATTTCTTTTGTGAAGAAACTATATTTAAAGTTAGGTATTGTGTGCAAATTTGAACTCCAAGTCACCTCTTATTATCTACGGATAGGTGCCATTTCAAACTAAATATAGTAGTAAGTAATCTTAAGCTACCTAACGATGAATTTTCACTATTCTCAAAGAAAAAACTTAAAAAAAAATCATAAATTTAGTTTTGGATAGACATGACATAAGAACAAACAAGATAAATGCTGTTTATTCTTTTCATGCAAAGTGCAACCTGGTCTGGTGGTTTGCCCACGGTCCGGACTTATAGGATATATAATTTGTGCAGGTTAAACGTCTAGCCTGGTTGGTCTCGTGGCTATCTATGTGAGACCCTTACCGGCTGTTTTTCATTCTATTTGATGAATTTTGTAAGTAAGTAAATAAAATGTAAGGGAATTGTCTGGAAAAAAAAATGCTTCTAGCCACTGGCATGCGGGTGTACGCCGCGATGGCTCGCCGCGTGTGCTGGCCACACGCCCGCATACACAAACTACATTAGTGGCACGTCACTGATATTTGCCCAAAGTAACCTCAGGTTTCAACATGTCAGCGTGCTAGGGAGAAATAACATATAAAAAAAATTGGTTGGAGGGAATTCGAACCAGAGCCGTCCAATCTACTGAACTATGTTTTGCGTATGACTATTATCTAGAAAGCAATATAGAGTTATAGTCTAATGGCTATGCACTTTCCCTGCTATGTCCTCTATCTTTTTTCTTTCTAATTTATTGTTTAATTTTCATGATACGTAAATTTTCTCATGTAAAAAAATACAATAATTATCAACATACAGTTATTGTGTATTTTCAATCTTTATTGTATTTTTAATTTTGTGTAGCTTGAATGGATAAACATGATTTTTTTTCTTCTTAAATTTATATGGATTCAAACAGTTCAACATGTATTAAAAATTATAGTTTAAAATTTCATATCTTCATTCATGACCTCAAGCACGCACAATTATTGTGTATCTTCTATATTTAAAATACAAAATCATCAATTAAATTGACAACGTTGTATTTTAAAAACTGTCCAACATGTATTAAAGATTATTGATGATAATAATAATCATGTTTGTAGAAATGCAAGAATAGTTTTACTCAAGTTTTTCAGAATACATTCCCTTTCTAAAAATATGTTGTACATTTATGAAACAATCATTGTCTATAGTTTGAATGCATGTTGAACATTTTTTCAAAACATTTTACAAAATTTTAGTACATGTGAAACATTTTTTCAAAAACATGTTGAACATTTTTCTAAATGCACTAACATTTTCTTTAAGTTTTATGGTAATTATAAATTTTATTAGATTTCTTTTTTAAATGTGAAATATAATGCCAAATGGTACATATAATTGAACCTTAAAAATGAGAAGAAGACTTGTTTGGACCCATGGGAGCGCCATCTATGAAAATAAAAATAAATATCGCTGGAAGAGGCACGCTGGAACGCCATATATAGCCTTCTAGCTCATGAATGTAAACAGAGTAAAGTTCGGCCTGGGAGTACGGCGTTTCTGCTCCCGAGCTCATCTGCACCTCTCCTGACAAAAAAATAAAAACAAATACTAAACAAATTAAAAAAACCAATTTTTTTTGCGTGCTTGATAAGTTTACACGTGAGGTGCGCTCCAAATTGCAACTCATTTGGACATCTGAGTAACTCTTAACAAAAAAGACAAATTCAGGGTCTGTAAAAGAGTTGTTGTTCACACACTATTCTGACCCGATTTGTTTTTTGTGCTGAGAGCTGCTCAGATGTCCAAGTAAGTTGAAATTTAGAGCGAACCTCACGCATACAATTTTCTATCACACGAAAAATTGGAATTTTTTATTTTTTTAAGTATTTGTTTTGATTTTTTTCTAACCAAGTGCAGATGAGCCTGGGCACCGAATTGTATTTTCGTCGGCCTGGTGGATAGCTTGTTCGGGCTAAACAACTCTCGTCCGGGTGGTCTCAGATTATTTTACTGTTGTTTTTCTCATGCCACACTGACACGTGAGACCCATACTTGTAATTGGCAGGCTTTTTTAGCAACAAAAAAATTCCACCGTGCGACTCACTCGCCGCCTCGTCCACTTCCACCCACTGACATATGGGCCGCCGCCATGCTGGCACACCAGATGGGCAGCAGAGTACGCGCTAAGACATTGTTCGGGCTAAGCAACTCTTGTCCGCGTGGTCTCAGATTATTTTACTGTTGTTTTTCTCATGCTACACTGACACGTGAGACCCCATGCTTGTAATTGGCAGGATCTTTTAGCAACGAAAAAAATTCCACCGTGCGACTCACTCGTCGCCTCATCCACTTCCACCAACTGGCATGTAGGCCGCCGCCATGCTGGCACACCAGATGGGCAGCGAGTACGCCCGAAGACAGGAGGAAGCACCGTATTTTCACGGCTAGAAAAGCTGAGCATCAATTTTATGTTTTTTGCAACTTTAGGTATCAAAGTGACCGCGCGGGGTAACTTTAGGCACTCCCGGTGCTATAATAATTCGCAAAAAAGAAGGAAAGCGAGCTGCCTTGGCGTTTTAGCACCAGCAGCGTGAAAAAGGTGACAGTTGCAACAAGTAACTACTAGTAGCACTGTACTCATTTGCGCGGGAGACCCCCTGGTACTCGCCAAAATCTTGTGCTCCTAGTAATACTGGAACAGCCAGGGACAGTTTGTGGATAAATAAATGAAACCCAACATGGCTTATCAGACAGCCTCACAGCACATCTAGCCTGGCCGTGTTCGCGTCGGCACAGGACAGAACAGGAGAGAAAGCGAATCGATAAAACAAAGGATGAATCACCTGGGAAGGGAAGATCTAACAAGTTGGCCGCTTGCAGCACAGCTCGCCAAAACCCGTTCCAACTTCGCCGGATAACCTTAACTATTGGACGAGTTGGGTTCAGGGGGCGGGGGAGACATCGGTCGCAATGTTGGCCTTGTCCTACGGCCGACTCAGAAAACCATATTCCTCCCGATCCACTCGCGCTCGCTCACGTGCGTGCGTCACGGTAAAACCGACCGTTGTTAGTGTTGTAACGCCACTGAAAAGGCTGGCCTTTTGTGATGGCCGAAAGAGCGCGAGCCAGAGCAGGCACAAGGAACCAGGTGTAAAGGGGCAGTTTTCCCCCCACTATCCAAAGACCTTAATGTCGTCTTAATTTCACGGCGCCTTAAACGGCGCTGCCGTGAACCCCCAATCATGTGCTCCACTCTGAACCCATTTTTTTTTCACGGCGGCGGCTCCACTCGCTCGGAAAACCAAAAGGCGGGCCGG
Source organism: Aegilops speltoides (assembly GCA_021437245.1). NCBI lineage: Eukaryota > Viridiplantae > Streptophyta > Magnoliopsida > Poales > Poaceae > Aegilops > Aegilops speltoides. Next base: position 416,147,792 of record CM038144.1, read on the forward strand.
GCCTCTTCTTTTCGCCCTCTGTCAGTCATATGCTTCTTGCCGCTTGATCGCCGCCTTTCCAGTCGCGCGACGGCTAAGCATGTCTGCAGTTTTTCTTTCTGGTTCAACTAGGAGGAGCGATCAGCGCGGGCGTGAGTTATTATTTTAGCTTTAGGCCCCCGAAATCCTCTTCGGTTTTTAATTCTGGTCTGTCAACCGCGGAGGCCAAGGGATGGGAATTTTTAGAGATTATGGTGCGGGGAGGCCAAGGATAGGAAAAGAATTCAAACAGAGGCTCCGCCTCTATATATACGCGCGCTAACTGCTCCGCCCTGCGACTGCATCCACGCGCCGCTTTCTCCTCTCCTCCTCCCCGGCCTATCGACGACATGACCACAGATCGGGTGAAGCTGGCTGTGGACGAGTGAGTCGTAGGGATACGGATACAGTCGAGCTTGAGTGCCATGGAAGATGCAGAGGGGAAGCCAAGGGTAATCATCCGGGAGTACAGCCCGTCGACGGACCGCGCCGGCACGGAGGCCGTCGATCGCGAGTGCGAGGTCGGCCAGCCCGGCGGCATGTCGCTCCACGCCGACCTGCTCGGCGACCCCGTCGCCCGCATTCGCCACTCTCCGGCCTACCTCATGCTGGTAAGTGCCTGCTGCCCTATCTGTAGCTCTGTGCATCGTAGGTCTATACGCCCGCCTGCTGCTGCACAGTTAAACGTCGCGAGGGCGGGCGGGCAGGCGAGCAGCGAGCTGATTTCGATCGATTGCAGCTGGTAGTGGGTTGCTTTAATCCTCAACTGTGTTGATTTTGACATGGAAGGTAGCTGAGACGTCTGCCCAGCCCGGCCGGATCGTCGGCCTCATCCGCGGCACCGTCAAGTCCGTGGCCACGGGAAAGAGCTGCCCCGGCGCGCCCGCCTTCGCCAGCGTCGGCTACATTCTCGGCCTCCGCGTCTCACCATCCCACAGGTAAAACACAATTGAATTGAACTGAACTGAATTGATTTCATCTTCTCCCCGTCCGTGACACTACACTGTGGCATTGATTCGGCGTGTGCGTGGCCAAGAATTACGCACTAATTAATGGCGTCGCGCGTGATCGGCGGTTGCAGGAGGATGGGCGTAGCGCTGCGGCTGATAGGGCATCTGGAGCGGTGGTTCGCGCTGATGGGCGCCGAGTATGCGTACATGGCCACGGATAAGTCCAACGAGGCGTCTGTGCAGCTCTTCACCGGGCGGTGCGGTTACTCCAAGTTCCGCACGCCGTCGCTCCTCGTGCACCCCGTGCACGCGCACCGCCTCCGGGCCCCGCGCCGCGCGGCCGTTTTGCCCCTGGACGCGCGCGACGCCGAGCAGCTGTACCGCCGCCGGTTCGGCCACGTCGAGCTCTTCCCGGCCGACATCGGCGCCGTCCTCGGCAACAGGCTCTCGCTCGGCACGTTCCTGGCCGTCGTGGACGAAGGTTTTAAGTGGCGCGGGGTGGAGCACTTCCTGGCCTCGCCGCCGGCGTCGTGGGCCGTGGCGAGCCTGTGGGACTGCGGCGGCGTGTTCCGCCTGGAGATGCGCGGGGCCTCGCGCCTCCGCCGCGCAGCCGCCGCCGCGAGCCGGGCGCTGGACCGCGCGGCCAAGTGGATGCGCGTGCCGTCCGTCCCCAACTTCTTCCGTCCGTTCGCGGGCTGGTTCGCGTACGGCCTCGGCGGCGAAGGCGACGACGCCCCTCTGGCCGCGAAGGCGCTGTACGTGTCGTTCGTGAACAGGGCGCGCGGTAGGGCGGCGGCCGTGGCGGTGGAGGTGGCCGCGCTGGACCCGCTCCGGCGGCGGCTGCCGCACTGGCGCAGCCTGTCGTGCGCAGAGGACCTGTGGTGCATGAAGCGGCTGGGAGGCGGCGAGCGAGACGCGGACGGCTGGGATTGGGCCAAGTCGGCGCCCGGGCAGTCCATCTTCGTGGACCCCAGGGAGGTTTGATTGACTCGGCAGCGACCGTAACCAGACCAGCCAGAGCTAGAGCTAAGCTAGGGGTTTAGATAGGAAGGTTTTGGATTTAGCAGTCGAGATTTTGTAGGAGCCTAGTTTGTTTTCCTTTTTCTGGCAGAGAAGAAAAGAAAAGAAAAATCGTGGGCGGCTGTGAGCCGATGGATCCACCACGGCACCTATCGAATCGACGAGACAGAAAAGAGAGATGCGACGCGGATGGCGAGAGCCAGCCGTCTCAGATATTATCATGCAGACATGCAGTTACTACCAGATGTATGTATCTATGTCTAGATGCTACTCACCCTGGCGCTCTCCCCTGTTTTTCGTCCCTGTAATTTGCAACCGTGCAGGTGTGTGGTCGCCGGCCGGCCATATTATTGCGACGGCTAGATAGGCATATCAACTAGTATCAAGTAATCAGGGGCATGCTACAACCCATCCAACTCAATGCACCACCACTGTGGAGTATCTACGCGGCTCATGGCCGTGCCTTTCCCGAGTTCCGCCACTGTGCGAGCTCGACGGCGAATTGATGGGGCGGATGCAGTCGCAGATGGGGCGCCTGACACCTCACTGTGCCCAGCTTAGCTTCGCTCGTCCGTTTGACTGGGCAGACCGATCGTTCGTTCGTTTGGCTTGTACGCCCGGGAATATTGTACTGTACCAACACTGCTGATATGCTACGCCCCCGCTGCGCTGGTTGTCATGAGGTGCGTACTGCGACCACCTAACGTAGCGTAGGTGCGAGATGAATGCTGTCCAAAAGAGGCATGGAGCTCCGGTGTCGCGAAATAGGAAAAAGGCCATGGGTCGCCGGCCGGCCGTACGAGCTTCGTGGTGTGCATGCAGATGCAGGGCAGGGGAGGAAATCATTGGGTTTTGTCGCCGTACGTGTAAGGATCGCATTCGCCCACTGCGTTGTGCATTATTGTTACTGTACTATTTTGAATCACGGCGCACATTTGCATATGTGCGTGGTGTCATTTCATCAACTCAATCAGGGGACGTAAAAGTGATACCGCACGTGCCTACATAGTTTAACACGTTCTCGGGCGACAATATCCAAAGATGCGATCGCACGAAATCTAGTACCACCATGGACAGGATCGACGCGAGGTCAAATTATGCCGAGCCATAATCCAAAATAAAATAAAATGCCAAGCCGTTGCTCTGGAATTAAGTGTCGCCCTTTCACCAAGTACATGGCCTCACCTTTTGCCAAAAATAACAGAAAATTTTAGTTTAGTCGTTATATCGAGCTGATACAACCGCATTAAAAAGTTGTGAAACAAATCCTGTGATAGTGGCAACTTTTGCTAAAAAAAACGAGCAACTACTTAGTTAGCTGGGATACATGCTGCAAAACAGATGTGTTGGTTCTCTTAATTTTAAACCGAGGCAAAAGGCTTGCCTCTTTCATTAATAAAGGAGTTTTAAAAAGTACATGTTATAGGCTACACAACACAGCCCGTCAAAGGTAAATTATATAAGGAATTACTCCCACGGCATGATCTTGCTCCAGTGCGTAGCTCCCGTGGTGACCCAAAGCTTGGGCTCATCTTGAATAGGTTTTTTTACGAGGTAGAAAGGCGGGATCAGTTTTCTCCTAAAAACTCTAGCATTCCTCGTTCCAGATGATCCAACACACAAGCATGGTGAGGAAATCCATCGCCTTCCGGTTTGCGGTATTTGGTCGGGACATGCTGGTCCATCATATATGTTTTGCTCGGTTCCCCATCGGTCCATCTCAAGCGCTCCAAGCCTTAGCCAATCCCTAACCATCCTCCAAACATGCACTATGAACCGACTTTGTAGAATAGGTGTGGGGCAGTCTCGTTGGCCCTCTTGCACAGTGTGCAAAGGCCACAATTGTCTCATCCTCACCTTTGCAGTCTGTCGGCCATCCAAATCCTACCGTGAAGTGCCAACCAGGAGAAGAACTTAACCTTGGGAGGGCCCCAAAGTTTCCAAATGGTTTGTTCATGATTGTGGACGTGGATCCCAGGAATTGAATCATGTAAGCCGATGTCGCGGAGTACTCTCCATTTGCCTCAAACTTCCAAGAAATATCGTCTTCAACGTCCGCACGAAATTGGAACTGCTTTATCCTAATCCAAAGATCCACATAATGAATGATGTGATCCACCGTGAGAATGGCCGAAGGGTCGATCTTGCATACTCAAGGGTTGTGATGCATCACATCGCGCACCACCCATCTTTTTCGCTTGGAGGATGCGAAAATGAGAGGGGCGATGTCCTTCGGACTCTTACCAAGGAACCATGGTGCATCCCAAAAAAATTTCTTTCCTCCATTTCCCACGGCGATGACGGTGGAAGTGTAGAAGAGAGCCATATCGGTCTCACTACAAGGGTTCCCCATCCTGACCAATAGCTTGGTCTTCAGGTTGTTGCTTGATATGTTGGTTGGTATCAAACTATTTAAGTATCCTTTAGCTAACCTGGCATCACTCTAACAATATACTTTTATATATGCACTAATTAAAAACCTGGGTATTGTAGGGGTAAATCACTTAAAAAGACAAACTTTGGAGATCAAGCTGCTACAGTTGGCAGACTTGCATCCAATATGTAAGAAAGCCAATAATATGAACATTTCTTATCTACTTGGTATCTTCTCCATTCCAACCACGAATTAAGGAAAAGAATATCGGTTTCGTCCTACTCGGCATGTCGAAAGTTATGGTAATGTCCAAAATAGCGATGAATTCCACCCTGTAAAATATCTACTTCATCATTTAATGGTTTCCAAAATAATTAGAACGAACAAAATTATAAAAAAAGCGGGCAAGCGGCATAACAAGTGCTCTTTCAGGAGATGGTGCAGAAACTACTGGAGCCCAAAGTATACTGATTGATGCTGATGGCATGCAACAGTCTTATAATGCCCGCTTTCCTTCTATGTGGGCCCAATTAGATCAATCTATGGGGAAGGTGAAAACTGATATCCGGGCATGGATTAATGATGCCAAGGAAGAGGCAGATAAGGATCAATGCCTTAACCTGCTGGCCCAGATGGAATTAGTTGATGACATGAATCTAAACATAGGTTATGATCGTGACTTTTTGACAGTTGAGGCGTACATATCTACGCTGCGTCATTTCACCAATGCAATCAGTGGAAGTAAAAGTGATCCGGCACATGCTTAGAGAGTTTAGCGCATAAGTAAACGAATCCATCACCACTAATGACATGTTTTTTGGCGAGATCCAAAGATGCGATAACACGAAATCTATTGCCACAATAGACAGGATCAACGCGAGGTCAAACTATACCGAGCCGTTGCTCTGGAATTCCGTGTCTCCCATTCACTAAGTACAGGACCTCACATTTTTTGATGACAGAAACTCTTAATTCAATCCTTATATCAAGATGCTACAACCTCATTAAAATGTTGTTAAAAAAATCATCCGCTAGCAACTTTTGTTGACATAAAAATGAGTAACTACTTAATTAGTTGGGATATATGTTGCATTTTAAAACAATAGGCAGACAGATGGTCCCTTTTTTTGAAACCGAGGATGCTTGTCTCTTTTTTTTGAATACGCACGAGCGTGCGGGTCATGCATTAAAAAGGAAAAGGGGAAAAAAGAGCCCCAACCACCATTAGTAAAGGAGTTCTGAAAAATACATGTTATCGGATCCACAACATAGCCAGTCAAAGGTAATTAAATAACATACGGAATTACTCTCGCGGCATGATCTTGCTCAAGTGCGTAGCCCCCGCGGTGACAAAAGCTTGGCCTCATCTCGAATAAGCTTTAGGGTGTAGAAAGGTGGCGACGATTTTTTCAAAAGAACTCTAGCATTCCTGTCGTTCCAGATGGTTCAACACACAAGCATGGTGAAGAAACAATCACCTTCTAGTTTACGGTATTTGGTCGGGACATGCCGGTCCACCACCTCTTGACATTTTGCTCGGTCCCCCATGAGTGCATCTCAAATGCTCCAAGCCCTAGACAATTCCTCGCCATCTCCAAACATGCAATATGAACCAGCATTTGTAGAATAGGTGTGGGGCAGTCTCGCTGGCCCTCTTGCACATGGTGCAAATGCCATAATTGTCCCAGTCTCTCTTTTGCAGTCTGTCCGCCGTTCAAATCCTACCTTGAAGTGCCAACCATGAGAAGAACTTAACCTTGGGACCACCAAACTTTCAAAATGTTTTTTTTCATGATGGTGGATGTGGATCCCATGAATTGAATCATGTAAGCCGACGTTACAGAGTACTCTCCATTTGCCCCAAACTTCCAAGAAATATCGTCTTCAATGTCCACACGATATTGGAACTGCTCTAGCCGAATCCAAAGATCGACATACTGAATGATGTGATCCACCATGAAATGGTAGAAGGGTCGATCTTATGTACCCAAGCATTGTCATGCATCGCATCACGCACCACCCATCTTTTCCGCTTGGAGAACGTGGAAAAGAGAGGGGCGATGTCCTTCTGACTCTTACCAAGCAACCATGAAGCATAGAAGAGAGCCATATCAGTCTCGTTGCAAGGCTTCCCCATCCTGACCGATAGCTTGGTCTTCAGGTTATTGCTTGATGTGTTGGTTGATATCGAACTATTTAAGTATCCTTTCGCTAAACAACATCACTCTAGCAATATACTTGTATATATGAACTAAAAACATAGGTATTGCAGGAGTAAATCACTTAAAATGACAAATTTTAGGAAAACAAGATGTTGCAGTTGGTAGACTTGCATCCAATGATGTCAGCAATGATGTAAGAAAGCTAATAATTTGAACATTTATTCTTTACTTGGTATCTTCTCCTTTCCAACCACAAATTAATGAAAAGATATCTGTTTCGTTCTACTTGACATGACGAACATTATGGTAATGTACAAAATAGCGATGAATTCCACCCTGTCAAATTATCTACTAAGATGAAGAACTTGATCCATAAAAACTAGATCCACTAAAAGTAATATCTCCATGTATACTAAAGTAGTGATCGAAATGATCTTATATTAGTTTACAAAGAGAGTAATAAAACTAATACTAATTATCAAAGAAAAGCACTAATACAAATAATAATAATGATAATAATAATAATAATAATAATAATAGCAATAGTAACAATAATAATATAAATCACCATTGAGAAGATACCCAACTATTGATTTAGTGTCCACAATTGACTGAGTGAAGGTTCATCTCTAAGCCATGAAAGCATTCAAAGTTGATCCATCAGCTCTCAATAACCTATAATTTTCATTTCCCAAGAACATGTCATTTTCATTTCCCAATAACATGCCGTTTTCATTTCCCAAAGAAGTCTTGATCATTACAAAGTTACTTCGGTAGATCTAGAATTTAAGTTTTACGGTGAGAAACATTCCATGGCGTTGTAGTGTTATCCTGCTATCCCACGAGAGACTCGAGGGTAGCTGCCTCCAGTTGTCAAATGGTAAGTCCTACGTGCTAGTAAATAACAACGATGTGTGTCATCCAAGTCATCAGTTTTCTTCAAAAGTTCACAATAGTACCATAATTATTTTGGAAAAAAGAGACGTCACCAAACAAAAATATTAAAGAAATTTACTCAAATATACATATTTATGTAAAACAAAAATATGTAATTCATAAATCGTGAAGAATACAAAATAGGAAATTTGGCCAAAAAGATGAAATTGTGAAATATCATGTAGTAAATGTGGCATGATAGACACACCACGCAGACTAGGAAGGCACGTAAGCAGTAGCACTAGAAAACACTTTTGTATGAAAAAAATCGCTTTGAGAGATAGAACTTAGAAGTAAAACATTATTGATAGTTGTGGTACGGACTTTGCATGATAGTCGAGTTTATGGATTGAAGTTACCCTTGGAATATAATTGAAGGTTAAAGACACATCTTCGATACAAATCAACAATGTAAGATTAATAATTTTGATAATTTTTAATAAAGAACCACCAACGGAAGTCACATATGAATCAGTATGAGACTACAATTACTCATCAAGACCCACAGACTCCTTTTCTTTGATTTCTTCTTGTCATGTACAAAGTATCAACAACCTAATAAAATGTAAAGATTGCTTACAACCATTTTCTATATTAGATGATGCCTCGCGCATTACGGCGGTAACTGTGTTAAAACAAATGCATAAATAGGTGTTTAGAAATAGTTAAAACTAACGGGAAAACAAATCTAAGAGTGTTTTTGATTTACATTTGAAAAAAAATCTAAGAGTGTTTTCGATTTACATTTCAAAAACATAAAAAACTGAAGTATGTGACAAAATGATGTATACAAAATGGAAATTTTTGAATGAAACTTAACACGATGTCATTTTTTAACAAAAATGTGAAGTATGAGCTATATTTTTTTTGCTCCAACTGGCCAACACATATATGTTTACTTGTGAACTGCGTTGGGATTTCCCCGAAGAGGAGAGAATGATGCACTACAATAAGGATACGTATTTCCCTCAGTTAAGAACCAAGGTTATTAATCCAGTAGGAGAACCACGCAACACCTCGTTAGCAGTACCTACACAAAAAAAATACTTGCACCCAACGCAAACAAACACTACAAAAAAAGACACATCCCGTGACATTTTGGCCCGAACGATTTTTTTTCCTGTCATGCTTATGAAACTTCTATGACGATAATTGTGATAAAATCCGGTATCATCATAGATGTGGCGGGCTCCTACTTCTATGACAAAAAATCATGATATAAAAATGGGCTTTTCGTCCTAGGCGGGACAGAGGCGCACATGCATGACATTCTTTGGACCTTCCATGACGTAAAAAATCATGGTAGAAGCGAGGGTGAGGAAAATGTCGGGGAGTTCCTGGTTACGATGGGTGGTCGGGGTCGAGCGATGCACGGAGGGATTGCGCGTGGGTGCGAGGCCTTGGGCTCTAACTGAACCCGAGCGAGCCGTTCGCTTACTGAACTTGAGCGATTGCACTAGCTACATTATTGAACCCGAGCGATCGAAACCTTGGCTGTTAATTGAATCCGAGCGATTCCTTTGCTACTGCTGCTAACTGAAGCTGACCAAACCTGCAGCCTCTTGATGAACAGCGACCATTGTTGGGGGTTGGATGAACAGTGACCATTGTTGGGGGTTGGGTGAACAGTTCTCGGTGGGGGTTGGATGAACAGGACCCCGTGGTAGTAGTAGGCCGTTGCTGCTGGATGAACAGGACCCCGACCGAGAGGAGGCCGCCACACCTGAGCCGGTTGGGGGTGGAACGAACAGGACCCCGTGGAGGGCTGGTTGAACAGTAGCCGGTGGAGGCTAGATGAACAGGACCCCGTGAATGAACAGGAGCTGGTGGAGGCTGGAGGATGTCGATGATGGATGAACAGTAGTAGGTGGAGGCAGTAGAAAGTCAATGGTGGATGAACAGTAGCCCGTGGAGGCTGGAGCGAGGCAGTAGACGGTGGATGAATAGTAGGCCGTGGAGTCCTGTTTTGCGGTACGCCACACCCCTCCCGATGAACATGACCCTGTTTCGACCATAGGCGCTCCAACACAAGTCTGTTTCCTCCGTTTCAGGGTATGCCACACCCCTCCCGATCAACAGCACCTCGTTTCGATCGTAGGAGCTTGAACACAAGTCCGTTTTCTCCATTTTGCTGTTCGCCAGACCCCACCCGATGAACAGGATCCCGTTTCGACTGTACCCGGTCGAACGGAAGCCCGTTTCCTCTGTTTTGCGGTACGCCAGACCCCATTCCGTCTGTTCCGCCCAAGCTAGTTGGCTCCCATTAAAATGACGCATTCTGACCCAGTCTATTGCTTCCCGATGAATAGGATGTTGTTTCTCCATTCCGACCCAACCAGTTGGCTGCCGATGAATAGGATGTCGTTGCTCTCGTTCGTTGCCTCCCCATGTACAAGTGCCCTGGTCTTACATATGTGCGAGTAGCTAGGAGTTCGAGACCCCACCCGTATGTATGTACGTGACCGTATTTTTTGGCATCTGACTGTACGTACGTGTACATGATTTTTACTGGACTGCCTGAACTGCTACGTCGGGGGCAATACTATTACACATGCCACTGCTTGCTTGGCCACGGTTCATCGTTGCAGAGAGACCGATCGACTAGTATGTACATACACGTTCGCGAGCAGACAGAAAACGCTACATACACTTCGACTGGGTGGGTCCCAGCTATCAGGGAGGATAAGAATGCACTTCCTTGCGTGCGAAGATATAGCAGGTGGGTCCCAGCTGTCAGGGGGAAGAATCATTTTTTCCGTAATATGGACGCGCTTCCTTGCGTGCGAAGATGTGGCTGGTGGGTCCAATGTGTCAGCCTCACCGCGTAGAGTCCTCTTCTGATGGATGTCATTCATTGACCAAGCCGCGCGGACAACACGCATGCGGTGGACGACGGCGAGGCCAAGGAAGGGAACGACACAAAGCCAGGGAAGATGAGGCAGGTGGATGCCCACGCGGAGGGGAGTACGAGGGATCACTAGTTCGACTGCGGTGTGAGTCTGTCATCACCGGAGAATAATATGAGGTGTTGGTGAGAAGAGGAATGGCCTAGGGTGGGCCGATGAGTCCTGCGCGGCAGCACAGCCGGCCATGGGAGGCGGTAGCAGGCGATACTACCAGCGGTGGTTTGGGCGACTGAAGCAAGAATATCCGAGATTGAAGAAGAAGCACGACATCCGTTGGATGGACATCCAGCGGCCACTTATGCTAAAATCATGTGTTGACTATAAGTTGACAAAGTGTTGCGTACGTGTCAATTTAGTAGGCCCACAAGTGTGTGGCAGAGAACATATAGCCCATTTGCATTTTGTAAGAATGTACAACCCATTTTTGAATTCTAATGGAATTTACTACATCCCATTTATAGTTTGTTAAAATTATAACCGGCTTTCTAGCTAGGACAACTATTAATAATTTCAACCAACCGCTCAAAACAGAATTCAATAAAATTTCCCATATTTTGATTGGATCCAAATATTTTTATCCTAAATTTTCTAGTCAGCTTAAACATAATTTCAAAATAAATTTATATTATGTAAAAGTCCAACAAAATATTGCGTGCACAACAAATAATGATATTAAATTTTTCAAAATCCATTTTTTAACTAATTACATATTTGGTGCATTGTTTATAGTTACATTTCAGTTTTTATAATTACATCCCATTTATTATTTTTTAAAGCCCATTTTCTTGTTAAGCCTAATGCATCCCTCCTAGGAAAGATTTGCAGCCCAGCGGGGCGGAGAATAACAAGTTGACCTGGGCCGGGTATTCCTCAAAAAAGGGATTGCTCCATTTTCAGCTTGAAAAAAATTAATATCCGGTCTGGATATTTGGTCGACATAAAATAATAGTCTGGACTAAACGGGCCATAGACCGCCCAATTGATACCCTGCTCATCTGAACAACAACAAAAACATCGCTCAAGAAAAACTCTGCTCACTCCTCAAAAACACAAATACTGCTCGAGTTGCTAGGTCCTAGCTGTTGGCCGCTCCTTGTGTAATTCTCTCGTTTATTGACTATATAGGTTGACAATGGTGTGGGAACATAATGTCAGGAAACCAGGAGGAAATAAAAAATATAGTTGTATATAATAAGGAGGCACTTGCATACGTGCGACTATGGCCCTGGTGGGTCCCCACTGTCATTCTCTCCAATTAAAGTCATCTCCTGATTCCCCATGTTCGTTGACCATGTTGACTACACGAGACGACAGCGCCACAGCGAGCGCAATAACTCGAAGGACGATGGAGAGGGCCTCACGGGACCTACGGATGGTTTGATACAACACCTACTGCTCATTCAGGAAGCCAGGATCATAGGGCCACATGTTCACGACGGCATTTCGTTCGCTTGTTCGTCGGCGATTCGTCCTTTCGCGAGCCGGTGCTCATTGAGGAGACGGAGGTTGTAGCGCAGGTCCTCCTATGCTGGTAGCTTTTCCGCCATTAGGGCGTCAAAGTGCGGCTGCACCTACTCTATGGTGAACACATCATGAACCGGCTTGGGCGGTGGCGCCAACTCCTGGTCGGAAGCCACGTCCAGCGTCTGATTGTCGTCGCTCAGCTCGGCGAGCTTGCTGGCGAGCCAGCATGTCTGGCTGCTGGACCGGACCACTGCCAAGCACGAGTCTAACTGCCCTGGCCCACCCAGACCGCCTCCCTTGCCCCCGCGCGCTTTTCGCCCAAAACAGCCGGCGCCGCCCGCGCGCGCTTTCCGCCTAAAATGGCCAGCGCCGCCCGCGCCGCCTCCCGGTGCAAGCGATTGCTCCGCGTTCAAACGACACAAGTGCCGTCTGTCCGTCCATTTGCCGACCACATTAATGATATGCGGTTGCCGAGGCGGCTACTCTGGTGCCACCCGTCCGTTCCTCTACCGCCCACAATTGCTATATAAACTGTTGCGTCGGCCATAGCTGTAGTCGTCCACCTCTGTTCCCTTTGTCCTATCCACACCACTCCCACCATGGCTTCCTCATGCTCCGGCGCTCTTCGGGACGTGCGAACGACGGACCAGAAGGAGATGGCAGCCATTGCTGCCGACTGGGCGGCCGGTAGGCAACCGGAGGATGACGACATCCTAATGGAGAATGTGAAAGTCGATGATCCGGCGCCAACTCCCTTCTGCGCACCATCCTCGCCGGTGCATTGCACCATGACCATCGGCGAGGCCCGTACCAAATACATTGACATGGTGAGGCAGAAGCTTGAGGAGCAGTTCCAGGAGGCGCAGGCTGGCGCCACCTACAACCACCATGTCCTCCAGGAGCACCTGCGGGTGGAAGAGCAGACCGTCGCGGAGCGGGAGGCGCTGCTTGAGTTGTACCTCTCCACACACAAGAGCCGCCTCGCGCGCTGGCGGTACTACATGCGGATGGCGGAGGTTGTGGCCGCCTACAAAGAGGGCGATGAAGCGGGCGAGGCGCTGTTTGGCAAGACCGACAATGAGGTGGAGGACAAGCCGGCTCCACCGAGGCCCCGCCCTGCCAGCACCGAGGCGGAGGACTTCGCCGGCTTTGGCGAGGCCCTATTCTGCCGAGGCCCCGCACCACCAACAACGAGGCAGAGGACATCGCCGGCCCCGCTGAGGCCCCACCCCGCAGCCACCGAGGCAGAGGACTTTGCCAAGGCCCAACCCCGCCAACAACAAGGCAGAGGACAACACCGACTTTGCCGAGGCCCTGCCATGCCAACAACGAGGGGGAGGATTTCTCCCATTCCGCTGAGGCGCCACCCCACCAACAACGAGGCAGAGGACATCTTCGACTCCGTCGATGCCCTGCCGTGCTACCAACGAGGCCACGCCACACAAAAAATGAGGAAGAATAGAACATGGTAGGTCGCTGCCGCTCGGATCCAAGTAAGGCCACTGCTGCTACCCTCCGGTTGAAGCCAAGCTTGACGGGTTGAACATTGACGGCCGGTAGCTTCTTGGCGGCGACGTGGATTCGGAGAGCTGTGCTGGAGAAGAAGCTTCTGTTTAGCTCAGCCGGACACGGGAAATGGGCGTCGGAGATCATAGATTACGTTAATTAATTATACCTCCAGTGCACCCCTTTTTAGTTGAAAAATGTATGAAATGTAATGAAATCCGACATGTTTATATGAAAACCGGCCGTGTACGAACGAACTTAGTTTGATCAGTTTGAATTCTTGTATCACAGGCATTGGATGAACATGCAAAACAATACGTACTAGCATTATTCCCAGGATGCACGGTGACCACCTTGTTTGCAGCAGTTTCACACGTACTCCCTCCGGTCCTTTTTAGTCTGCATATAAGTTTTGTCTGAAGTCAAAGTATCTCTACTTTGACCAACCTTATAGAAAAAAGTATCAACTTTCACAATGTAAAATCAATATTTTTAGATTCATTATGAGATGTACTTTCATAGTATATAGTATATTTGGTATTGTAGATGTTGACATTTTCTAATATATATTTGGTCAAACTTTGCAAACTTTGACTTGAAAGAAATCTAATATGCGAAGTAAAAAGGAACAGAGGGAGTACAAAAAGTTTGAGCAGCTTTTAGCGTGCCTGTACATTGCAATCAAACTCACATGCCTGCAATTCATAGAGAACATTTAAAACAATCGATGATTATGCATCTCAGCGATTCACATGTCAGAGCCAATATTTACTTCAAAACTAAAGAATAAAGAAAAATCGATTGATGCCGCTGACAACAAAGGGCGTCCCATTTGAAAATATCAAACACATGTCTTCTTACTAACATCATTGACCAAATTTGACAAGGTTGTCCCATTCCAAAATATCAAATGCGTGTCTTTTTGCATACATCAATGAGCAAACTTTGACAAGGTTTTTCCATTCCAAAATATCAAATGCCTATGATTGTGGAGTGGGTGGGGTTTGCAATCAGTTCGTACATTGACATGGAACCTTGTGCTAAATAAACCAGTTGTTCTTTTTGTGCAGTTCCACCAAAATCAACCAAATTCACGCATAGCTTGTATGGTTTCGCCTTTATATGTTGCAACGTCTTGAACATATTGGCACCTCCTTTCTGGTAGCTAATTTTGTGGCTGGAGGTGGAAATGAATGATTCGATAGTATTTGATGTATTGTGCATGATGAAGTATAATGGGAACGAACCATCAGAACATTTTGTGCAGTTCCCATTGAAATCAAGCTGAGCACCCTTGTTTGCATAAATACAAAAAGTGATTAGTAAAGCAGACTGTATTATGAATTTACAGTTTACATAGGCACCTGCATGGTCCATGGAGAGCACACATTTAAAAAAATGGGATTCACCAGAAAGAATCCTAGAACAACATTGGACTTGCCCATCATGGCAAAAAAGATGGAAATCTGCAAGTCCTTCTGAGATGAAGTTAGTTTGGTCTTGTAGGGAGTAATGTAACCATCCTTCAATTGGTCCTTCTGATGAGAAGATAGACTGGGCTTCTTCATCCTAGCATAATCGGAACTAGGCACTTTGCGTACTCCATATTGTGCTTTAGAGGAGGAGGATCCTATTGCGCAAAGACAAGAGAACAACTAAATGCTATCATTCATGTTTGCTCTAAAAAAAGGAAATGAAATATTTAAAAAAACCATTACATTAACAAAGGGAGCAACTGATGAAGTGTTTAGTCACAAAGAGATGCACCCTCACTGTCCTCATTGGAAATGATATGATACCAAATAGAACAGCTCAACTTGAACTGTATTATTACTTAATTTTATCAGTGGCTATAACGGTGGCAAACCGGTGCATCAATTTATTAGCAGCCTTGGATTAACATGAGAAACAATACCACTTTCTCATGGCAGTAGCTAAACAGTAGACAACACCAATAGAGATGACACAACTCAATCATATGGATGAAATCCTTGGGCCGGTACCAACCTTTGTCAGGAGGCTTTTGTGTAGAGCATGTAGATGAAGCACTTCTTCGGAACCATCCGTTATTATCTACTGTGGTTGCCATGCTTACTATAAACTCCTCAATTAGTTTAATGTTTCCAACATCTTCTTGTGCACTTCTGCTATCTCTTGAGCACTGCGTTGGTTTTCCCTTGAAGAGGAAAGGGTGATGCAGGAAAGTAGCATAAGTATTTCCCTCAGTTTTTGAGAACCAAGGTATCAATCCAGTAGGAGGCTCCTCAAAAGTCCCTCGTACCTACACAAACAAACAAGAACCTCGCAACCAACGCGATAAAGGGGTTGTCAATCCCTTCACGGAAACTTGCGAAAGTGAGATCTAATAGAGATAATAAGATAAGATAAATATTTTTGGTATTTTTATGATATAGATTGGAAAGTGAAGATGCAAATAAAAGTAGATGGAAAACTTATATGATAAAAGATAGACCCGGGGGCATAGGTTTCACTAGTGGCTTCTCTCAAGATAGCATAAGTATTACGGTGGGTGAATAAATTACTGTCGAGCAATTGATAGAAAAGTGCATAGTTATGAGAATATCTAGGCATGATCATGTATATAGGCATCACGTCCACAACAAGTAGATAGAAACGATTCTGCATCTACTACTATTACTCCACACATCGACCGACTCCTGCCCGCATCTAGAGTATTTAGTTCATAAGAACAAAGTAACGCATTAAGAAAGATGACATGATGTAGAGGGATAAACTCAAGCAATATGATATAAACCCCATCTTTTTATCCTCGATGGCAACAATACAATACGTGCCTTGCTTCCCCTGCTGTCACTGGGAAAGGACACCGCAAGATTGAACCCAAAGCTAAGCACTTCTCCCATGGCAAGAAAGATCAATCTAGTAGGCCAAACCAAACTGATAATTCGAGGACACGTGCAAAGATAACCAATAACACATAAAAGAATTCAGAGAAGATTCAATTATATCTCATAGATAAACTTGATCATAAACCCACATTCATCAGATCTCGACAAACACACCGCAAAAAAGAGTTATATCGAATAGATCTCCAAGAAGATCGAGGAGAACTTTGTATTGAGATTCAAAAAGAGAGAAGAAGCCATCTAGCTAATAACTATGGACCTGAAGGTCTGTGGTAAACTGCTCACAACTTATCGGAGAGGCCTTGGAGATGATGTAGAGACCCTCCATGGTCGGTTCCCCTCCGGCGGAGTGCCGACGAAGGCTCCAAGATGGGATCTCGCGGATACAGAAGGTTGCGACGGTGGAATTAGGTATTCGTGGTGCTCCTGGATGTTCTCGGGGTACGTGGATATATATAGGAGGAAGAAGTAGGTTGGTGGAGCCATGAGGGGCCCACGAGGGTGGGGGCACACTGGGCACCCTCGTGGCCGCCTCGTTTGCTGCTTGACGTCCACTCCAACTCTCCTGGTTTGCATTTGTTCCAAAAAGATCGCTCCCATAGGTTTCATCCCGTTTGGACTCCATTTTGATATTCCTTTTCTTCAAAACACTAAAATAGGCAAAAAAAATAGCAATTCGAGCTGGTCCTCCGGTTAGTAGGTTAGTCCCAAAAATGATATAAAAGTGTAAAGTAAAGCCCATAAACATCCAATACGGGTAATATAATAGCATGGAACAATAAAAAATTATAGATACGTTGGAGACGTATCAAGCATCCCCAAGCTTAATTCCTACTCATCCTCGAGTAGGTAAATGATAAAAACAGAATTTTTGTTGTGGAATGCTACCTAGCGTAATTCTCAATGTAATTTTATTTATTGTGGCATGAATGTTCAGATCCAAATGATTCAAAATAAAAGTTCATATTGACATAAGAGTAATAATACTTCAAGCATACTAATAGAGCAATCATGTCTTCTCAAAATAACATGGCTAAAGAAAGCTATCCCTACAAAATCATATAGTCTGGCTATGCTCTATCTTCATCACACAAAGTATTTAATCATGCACAACCCCGATGACAAGCCAAGCAATTGTTTCATACTTTAGTATTCTCAAACTTTTTCAACTTTCACACAATACATGAGCGTGAGCCATGGACATAGCACTATATGTGGAATAGAATGGTGGTTGTGGAGAAGACAAAAACAGGAGAAGATAGTCGCACATCAACTAGGCGTATCAATGGGCTATGGAGATGCCCATTAATAGATATCAATGTGAGTGAGTAGGGATTGCCATGCAACGGATGCACTAGAGCTATAAGTGTATGGAAGCTCAACAAAAGAAACTAAGTGGGTCTGCATCCAACTTGCTTGCTCTCGAAGACCTAGGGCGTTTTGAGGAAGCCCGTCATTGGAATATACAAGCCAAGTTCTATAATGAAAAATTGCCACTAGTATGTGAAAGTGACAACATAGGAGACTCTCTATCATGAAGATCATGGTGCTATTTTGAAGCACAAGTGTGGTAAAAGGATAGGAGCATTGTCCCTTCTCTCTTTTTCTCTCTTTTTATTCTTCTTCTTTTTTTCTTTTCTTCTTTCTTCTTTTTTTATTTGGCCTTTCTTTTTTTATTTGGCCTTTCTCTTTTTTTTATGAAGTCCGAAGTCTCATCCCGACTTGTGGGGGAATCATAGTCTCCATCATCCTTTCCTCACTTGGGACAATGCTCTAATAATGAAGATCATCACACTTTTATTTACTTAAAACTCAAGATTACAACTCGATACTTAGAACAAAATATGACTCTATATGAATGCCTCCGGTGGTGTACCGGGATATGCAATGAATCAAGAGTGACATGTATGGAAGAATTATGAAGGTGGCCTTGCCACAAATATGATGTCAACTACATGATCATGCAAAGAGCAATATGACAATGATGACGCGTGTCATAATAAACGGAACGGTGGAAAGTTGCATGGCAATATATCTCGGAATGGCTATGGAAATGCCATAATAGGTAGGTATGGTGGCTGTTTTGAGGAAGGTATATGGTGAGTGTATGGTACCGGCGGAAGTTGCACGGCACAAGAGAGGCTAGCAATGGTGGAAGGGTGAGAGTGCGTATAATCCATGGACTCCGCATTAGTCATAAAGAACTCATATACTTATTGAAAAAATCTACAAGTTATTGAAAACAAAGTACTATGCACATGCTCCTAGGGGGATAGATTGGTAGGAAAAGACCATCGCTCGTCCCTGACCGCCACTCATAAGGAAGACAATCAATAAATGAATTATGCTCCAACTTCATCACAAAGCGATTCACCATACGTGCATGCTACGGGAATCACAAACTTAAACACAACTATTCTTCAAATTCATAATTACTCCACTAGCATGACTCTAATATCACCATCCTCATATCTCAAAACAATTATCGAGCATCAAATTGATAATAGCATCCAATTCACTTTCTATGATAGTTTTTATTATACCCAACTTGGATGCCCATCATTCTAAGACCAATTTTATAACCATAGCAAATACCATGCTGTTCTATAAGACTCTCAAAATAATATAAGTGAAGCATGACAGATCAACAATTTCTATAAAATTAAACCACCACCGTGCTCTAAAAGATATAAGTGAAGCACTAGAGCAAAATTATCTAGCTCAAAAGATATAAGTGAAGCACATAGAGTATTCTAATAAATTCCAAATCAAGTGTGTCTCTCCCAAAGTGTGTACAGCAAGGATGATTGTGGTAAACTAAAAAGCAAAGACTCATATCATACAAGATGCTCCAAGCAAAACACATATTATGTGGTGAGTTAAAATACAGCTCCAAGTAAAGTTACCGATAAATGAAGACGAAAGAGGGGATGCCTTCCGGGGCATCCCCAAGCTTAGGCTTTTGGTTGTCCTTAATATCTCGGGGTGCCATGGGCATCCCCAAGCTTAGGCTCTTGCCACTCCTTATTCCATAGTCCATCAAATCTTTACCCAAAACTTGAAAACTTCACAACACAAAACTCAACAGGAAATCTCATAAGCTCCGTTAGTGCAAGAAAGAAAAACCACCACATAAGGTACTGTAATGAACTCATTCTTTATTTATGTTGGTGTTAAACCTACTGTATTACAACTTCTCTATGGTTCATACCCCCCGATACTAGCCATAGATGCATCAAAATAAGCAAACAACACACTAAAAAATGCTGTCAAAAAGCAGAACGATCAGAGTAATCAGAACTTTCGGATACTTCTGGAACTCGAAAAATCCTAACAAAATAGGAAGTCCTATTGATCTACTGCAAAAAGAATCAACGCAAAAGCACGTTTCTATAATTTATTCAAATTATTCTCATGCGTGCAAAAGTTTCTGTTTTTCAGCAGAATCAAATTAACTATCACCGTAGGTTATCCTATAGGTTCTACTAGGAACAAACACTAATTAAAACATAAAACCACATCTAAACAGAAGCTAGATGAAATATTTATTACTAAACAGAAGCAAAAAGCAAGAAACAAAAATAAAATTGGGTTGCCTCCCAACAAGCGCTATCGTTTAACGCCCCTATTTAGGCATAAAAGCGAGAATAGATCTAAGTATTGTCATAATAATAAGATAGATCACGAAAACTCATTTCACATTCCCTACGTTCAGCAGCAAGTTTTCTTTGAGGCAAGCAAAAGTAATCAAAAGGGCTAAGTTTAATGGGACAGAAGTCCCCAAGATCAATCTTGGGAGGTATGGGTTCCTCTCATGGCCCTTCATATTGCACAACCAATTCATCATTATAAGCATTCTTTTGGCAGAACTTCGAAAGCCTATACTCAAGAGAATATCCTAACTCATTATTTCGAATAGAAAAATCATTATTAAGTTTGGAAATTCTATCAACTAGAACATTTGGTAGGAACCTTTTTCTGAGGTTTTCATTAAAAGCAACATAGTCTAAAGATTGAAAACGCATTATTTCCTCTTGATCAAAGAGGATTGCCTCTATGGGAGGACGTCCAGCATCCACCCTATAGTGCACAAAGATTTCTTTGGCCTCTTTTATTATAAATCTGAACTCATGTGCCAAAAAGATAGTAGCGGCGCGCTTAACAGAAGAATGCTCAATATTAGAAAATTCTAGGAAAATCCTTTGTATGCAAGGGTGCATGTGCATAAACTGCCTTTCAAGTTCAACAATAAGCATGGCGATAGCATCTGCAAGACTACTAGTTCTATGAAGAATAGAACCACCCATAGAAGGTAAAGCACCGACACAAGTAAAGAAATCTTTAATAACCCCTTTTCCAATAATATTACCACTACCGATTCAAAATTTTTTAGTATGTAAGATAGCGGGTTCTTCAGCAGGAGCATCAAAATTTTCCATGTTATTATTATTGTCCATATCAACGATAATCTCCCCAGTTTCAGACATAACGGCAGAAAATGCGAGGAGCAAGCGAAAGAGAGAGAATAACGGGAAAGAGAGGGCGAATAAAATGGCAAGGGTGAAGTGGGGGAGAGGAAAACGAGAGGCAAATGGCAAATAATGTAATGCGAGGGAGATGAGTTTGTGATGGGTACTAGGTATGTCTTGACTTGAGCGAAGACCTCCCCGGCAACGTTGCCAGAAATCCTTCTTGCTACCTCTTGAGCACTGTGTTGGTTTTCCCTTGAAGAGGAAAGGGTGATGCAGCAAAGTAGCATAAGTATTTCCCTCAGTTTTTGAGAACCAAGGTATCAATCCAGTAGGAGGCTCCTCAAAAGTCCCTCGTACCTACACAAACAAACAAGAACCTCGCAACCAACGCGATAAAGGGGTTGTCAATCCCTTCACGGAAACTTGCAAAAGTGAGATCTAATAGAGATAATAAGATAAGATAAATATTTTTGGTATTTTTATGATATAGATTGGAAAGTAAAGATGCAAATAAAAGTAGATGGAAAACTTATATGATAAAAGATAGACCCGGGGGCCATAAGTTTCACTAGTGGCTTCTCTCAAGATAGCATAAGTACTACGGTGGGTGAACAAATTATTGTCGAGCAATTGATAGAAAAGTGCATAGTTATGAGAATACCTAGGCATGATCATGTATATAGGCATCACTTCCACAACAAGTAGATCGAAATGATTGTGCATCTACTACTATTACTCCACACATTGACCGACTCCTGCCTGCATCTAGAGTATTAAGTTCATAAGAACAGAGTAACACATTAAGAAAGATGACATCATGTAGAGGGATAAACTCAAGCAATATGATATAAACCCCATCTTTTTATCCTCGATGGCAACAATACAATACGTGCCTTGCTGCCCCTGCTGTCACTAGGAAAGGACACCGCAAGATTGAACCCAAAGCTAAGCACTTCTCCCATGGCAAGAAAGATCAATCTAGTAGGCCAAACCAAACTGATAATTCGAAGAGACTGGCAAAGATAACCAATCACACATAAAAGAATTTAGAGAAGATTCAATTATTTCTCATAGATAAACTTGATCATAAACCCACAATTTATCGGATCTCGATAAACACACCGCAAAAAAGAGTTACATCGAATAGATCTCCAAGAAAATTGAGGAGAACTTTGTATTGAGATTCAAAGAGAGAGAAGAAGCCATCTAGATAATAACTATGGACCCGAAGATCTGTGGTAAACCACTGACAACTCATCGGAGAGGCCTTGGAGATGATGTAGAGGCCCTCCATGGTTGATTCCCCTCCGACGGAGCGCCGACGAAGGTTCCAAGATGGGATCTCGCGGATACAAAAGGTTGCGGCGGTGGAATTAGGTTTTGGTGGTGCTCCTGGATGTTCTCAGGCTACGTGGATATATATAGGAGGAAGAAGTAGGTCGGTGGAGCCACAAGGGACCCACGAGGGTGGGGTTCACGCTGGACACCCTCGTGGCCGCCTCATTTGCTGCTTGACGTCCACTCCAAGTCTCCTAGTTTGCATTTGTTCCAAAAAGTTTGCTCCCAAATGTTTCATCCCTTTTGGACTCCGTTTGATATTCCTTTTCTTCGAAGCACTGAAATAGGCAAAAAAACAACAATTCGGGCTGGGCCTCCAGTTAGTAGGTTAGTCCCAAAAATGATATAAAGTGTAAAGTAAAGCCCATAAACAATCAAAACGGGTAATATAATAGCATGGAACAATAAAAAATTATAGATACGTTGCAGACGTATCAAGTTCCACTAAAATATATGTTATCTTCAAACAAGATCCCTGTTTGCACAAGTAGAGATAATTACATATTACATTAAGAGTGGCATCAAATCACAGTGGCAAAACAATTGCTCGTTTTAGCCATAGCAATAAATTAATATGCAAAACTATGTCATTACTTGTGCCATCACAGTTCTAGTGCTTTATTACAGCACCGGGAGTTGATTTTGTTCTTCTTCTGCTAGTGCTTCCCCTTCATCATTTGGTTCAATAACAGACAAGATTCGCCTTCGATGTAAGATTTGGCATGTCAATTAGGGAGCACAAGTATAAAAGGAAACAACAACATAACTTTTTTGGTGACAGTAGCAAAATACAGGCCAATAGTTGTGAAATATCATTATCTTACCTTAATGGGATATTACGGTGCACATATAGATTGGAAGTCTGGTCTCCTTTTGTGCAGTTCACTAAAATCAAGCAACATTACCTTATAAGTAGCACAACATATGAAAGCACACTACACAATCATGTGGAAGAAGGCCATTACTGACCTCTCATGATGCAGAACTCAAACAACTCACAAGAAGAAGATCTGAAACAAATTTGTCAACACAGATAGGAAGTGAGATCTCCTCTTGTGCAGTTCCACTAAGATCAAGCAATCAAGCAACATTGTCGGTGCAACATTTTGGTTGAACTGCACAAAACACTCTTAAAGAAAAAGTGTTTTGTGCAGTGCAACAAAAGGTCGCAATAGCAACGAGGTGAAGTAGATAACCTTGTTTACACTGAGGTGCAAAGGAAACAATTACTGGTCAATAACGGTGGATGACACAGAAGCCCACAAAAAGAAGCATCTTACTTATCTAAATGGGAAAGAAAGCAACATAGTAGCATTTCTCAAAACAGTGGCATTGATTCATATTAACAAAGAGATTATATTAATAATAAAATTCGTTAAGCATGTAATTTTCTTTTAACTGTGACATTGCTATTTTCTAGTGGCATTATTAGATTAACATCAGCTAAAGAGTTGTACGGATACACAAGCACCATGTGCATCTGCCGATGTATAAAGGGGTGATGCACAGTCTATTGCGACAAAGAACAAACAACCAAGGAGCATATTTGTGTTTGTCCCAGTTTAGTTATCTTTAGACACCTTTCCTTATGCGAGGGTAGAAAATCTAGTCCTGCTCAAACTCTACAGCCTTGTCCCCCACCGACAGAAAGATCAGTTTGTTACAGATGTGTGTACTGCGTTTGTCATTGTTTTCCCTTTTCGACCAACGTAGGTGCTGGATAGCCAGTCTGTACTAATTCCCCCTTCCTTTCCTCTTTGAACCACGTCCTAGATTCATGCTATCCAACTTTCCCACTGCTTTCCTATTTGATCCAACACCTAGATTCGAGTGCAGAAGCGGAAAAATCCATATGCACCTAGAGCAATGCATGTGGATTAAGTAAATTATACCTTAAGGTTCTCGGGGTGTGGCTCAGTGGGCGGTCGGAGGCTGATCTGCCCACACTATGTACGACAGCAAGGAAAAAGGGGTCAGAGGCCCTCCCGCGTTGCTGCTGGGTGAAAGAGAACAGCTGCGCCGGTACTGGATTCCCTCGGGGTGTGGCTCAGTGGGCGGTCGGAGGCTGATCTGCCCACACTATGTACGAGAGCAAGGAAGAAGGGGTCAGAGGCTCTCCCGCTTCGCCGCTGGGTGAAAGAGAACAACTGCGCCGGTACTGGATTCCCTCCCTCGCCGATGGTGACATTGAGGGAGTCCTGGACTAGGGGGTGTCCGGATAGCCGGACTATCATCGTCAGCTGGACTCCAAGACTATGAAGATACAAGATTGAAGACTTCGTCCCGTGTCCGGATGGGACTTTTCTTGGCGTGGAAGGCAAGCTTGGCGATACGGATATGTAGATCTCCTACCATTGTAACCGACTCTATGTAACCCTAGCCCTCCCCGGTGTCTATATAAACCGGAGGGTTTTAGTCCGTAGGACAACATAACCATTACAACAATTATACCATAGGCTAGCTTCTAGGGTTTAGCCTCCTTAATCTCGTGGTAGATCCACTCTTGTACTACCCATATCATCAATATCAATCAAGCAGGAGTAGGGTTTTACCTCCATCGAGAGGGCCCGAACCTAGGTAAAAACATCGTGTCCCTTGTCTCTGTTACATCCGCCTAGACGCACAGCCTCGGGACCCCCTACCGAGATCCGCCGGTTTTGACACGACATTGGTGCTTTCATTGAGAGTTCCTCGTATCGCCATCGATAGGCTTGATGGCTTCTTCAACCAACAACAACTCAGTCCAGGTGAGACTTCTCTCCCGGACAGATCTTCAGATTCGGCGGCCGCTCAAGGGCAATTCACTTGGCCATATGGAGCAGATCGAAGCTACGCCCCAGCCATCGTGTCAAGTTTGGAAGCCTAAACTTCATGGCGGACATCTGCGGAGACTTGATCTTTGATGGATCCGAGCCACAGCCGAAGCGCCGCCTTTATCACGATGGGCATGATCTAACTCGCCGCGGACAAGACTTTGAGGTCAAGCCGCGAATCCGCTCCGACCCAAAGTTCGGAGCCGATCGCACAGATCGAGGACGGGTGGCTGGACACCGCCTCGGGAGCTGCAACCGCTACGGCGATGGAGCCGAATACTGACCTTGTCCCTTATAAAGCTCATGGCTCCGAGGCGCCGGACTCCTTGCCGGACTCCGAACCTCCTGCGCCCCAGCCAATCGAATCCGATTAGGCGCCGATCATGGAGTTTGCTGCCGCGGACATCTTTCAGCACTCACCCTTTGGCGACATCCTAAATTCGCTAAAGCATCTCTCGCTATCCGGAGAGCCCTGGCCGGACTACGGCCAGGATGGTTGGGATGCGGACGACGAAGAAATTCAAAGGCCACCCACCAGCTACTTTGTAGCCACTGTCGACGACCTAACCAAGATGCTAGACTACGACTCCGAAGACATCGACAGTATGGACGACGACGCCGGAGACGATCAAGAGCCAGCGCCTACAGGGCAGTGGAAGACCACCTCGTCATACGACATATACATGGTGGACACCCCAAAAGACGGGGATGGCGAAGAAGCAGCGGAGGCAGATTCCTTAAAGAAACAGCCCAAGCGCCGACGTCAGCGGCGCCGCTCTAAATCCCGCCACAGCAAGAATGGAGATTCCGGCACAGGAGATAATAATACCCCAGAAACTGCCGAAGACAACCCCCTCCAGCAGGATTCAGCGTAGGAGGATGAAGAAGCAAGCCCTCACGAGAAAGCGGCAGATGAAGAGGTCGAGGATGATAATTACATACCTCCCTCCGGAGACGAGGCAAGCCTCGACGACGACGAATTCGTCGTGCCGGAGGATCCCGTCAAACAAGAGCATTTCAAACGCAGGCTAATGGCCTCAGCAAATAGCCTAAATAAAAAGCAGCAGCAGCTTCAAGCTGATCAAGACCTGCTGGCCGACAGATGGACCGAGGACCTCGCGGCCGAAGAGTATGAACTCGAACGCCCCTCCAAAAGCTACCCAAAATGCAAGTTGCTCCCCCGATTAGAGGAGGAGGCATACATACCTTCATCACCAGCGCACAATACGGCAGACCGACCACCTCGTGGCCGCGACAGAGAGGCATCTAGGCCTTCCACCAGGACCATACCCCGACATCGCTCGAAAAGTATGAAGCCACGGGGGAACGCGCCGGACTTGCGGGATATATTGGAGGACAAGGCAAGACAATCTAGATCAATCTATGGATCACATGGGCGCCCCACGACCCACGACGAATACCGTCGCGCCGGATATAGCAACTCCGGCCGGGCTGAACACAGCAGACAACGCTCTCTTGAGCTACGTCGTGATATTGGTCAATATAGAGGCGCCGCACACCCACTATGCTTCACAGACGAAGTAATGGATCATCAAATCCCTGAAGGGTTTAAACCCGTGAACATTGAATCCTACGATGGAACAACAGACCCTGCAGTTTGGATCGAGGATTATCTCCTTCATATCCATATGGCCCGCGGCGACGATCTCCACGCCATCAAATACCTCCCACTCAAGCTTAAAGGACCAGCTCGGCATTGGCTTAACAGCTTGCCCGCAGAGTCAATTGGGTGTTGGGAAGACCTGGAAGCCGCATTCCTCGACAACTTCCAGGGCACATATGTGCGGCCACCAGACGCCGATGACCTAAGCCACATAATTCAACAGCCAGATGAATCGGCCAGACAATTCTGGACACGGTTCTTAACAAAGAAAAATCAAATCGTCGTCTGTCCGGATGCAGAGGTCCTTGCAGCTTTCAAACATAACATCCGGGACGAGTGGCTGGCCCGGTACCTAGGACAGGAAAAGCCGAAATCCATGGCAGCGCTCACATCACTCATGACCCCCTTCTATGCGGGAGAGGATAGCTGGCTAGCTCGCAGCAACAACCTTAGAAAAAATGTTGGCAGTCCGGATACTAAGGACCACAATGGCAGGTCGCGTCGAAACAAAAACAAACGCCGCGGTAACAGCGATAACAATGAGGATACGGCAGTCAACGCCGGATTCCGAGGCTCTAAACCCGGTCAGTGGAAGAAGCCATTCAAAAGAACCACTCCGGTCCGTCCAATTTGGACCGATACTCGACCGCTCTTGCGGATACATGGCACCCAAAAGCCAGCTAACCACACCAACAGAGATTGTTGGGTATTCAAGCAGCAGCAAGTTAATTGCGAAAACAATGACAAGGGGCTGCACAACGATGACGAGGAAGAGACCCGGCCACGAACGATGAGAGGACGGAAGGGCTTCCCCACAAGTGCGGACGGTAAACATGATATACGCAACCCATATACCCAAGAGGGAACGGCGTGCAATCGAGGGACGATATGCGATGGAGCGATCGCCTGAAGCTCAATCCATGGTCCTCTTGCTCGATCACTTTCGATCGAAGAGACCATCCGACCAAGATCCGCCATGGCGGATTCACGCATTGGTTTTAGACCCAATCGCCGATGGATTTCACCTCACGAGTCCCGATGGACGGCGGCGAGTGCTGAACCTGCTTTATCGAGGATACGATGTGCAAGATGGGCATAGACCCTCAAGGATTAAACCTACAAAGACGAACTTCAACGGCGTCATACCAAGTGTTGAGGCCAATTATACGAGCTCACCACATCGAAGTGGTCTTGGATCCCGGATAATTTCCGAAGCGAGGAGTTAATCTTTGACATAGTCCCGTTCATGGCGGCTATCACACTCTGCTCGGACGAACCGCGTTCGCAAAGTTCAACGCGGTGCCGCATTATGCATACCTCAAGCTCGAGATGCCAGGCCCTCGTGAAGTCATCACGGTCAACGGAAATACGGAACGCTCCCTCCGAACGGAGGAACATATAGCGGCTCTTGCGGCAGAAGTACAGAGCATCCTTCTAAGGCAATTTTCGAGTCCGGACGTTAAACGGCCGGACACGGCCAAACGCGCTCGGAGCAACATCAATCAAGACCACCTGGCACGTTCCGAGCATGCGTAGCAATGCGGCCCCAACCCCAGCCCTCGCATGATTGCAAGACCAGCTCTCCACGTACATCATTACGCTCTGGAGATACCATGGGCATAGGGGGAGGGGCACGACCACAACAGGCCCAGGGCGCGGCTCGACCACACCAGGGGCTCCAAAGTGTGTCGCTCTTTTCATTTTTATTTTCCTTCTTTTATACACAGACTCCATTCACGGAGGTTCTGTCCGTGGCGAACCCGCCGAACTCACGATGCAACAGCCGGGGGAGGGACAAAGGCTGCGGCGAACACTCGGTGGTCTCCATTACGAGCATTAAATTTGTTAAATACACCATTCCGCAGCCTACCCCTCGGAGAGACACGCCTAATTAGTCCAATCCCTTGCTTGCCGTGACTACTTGTATCATTCCGCACTCATAGCAGAATTCCTTGAATAAACAATGCAGCACCTTTTGCCTATAATTGCATTACTTTACATATATGTTCATTAATGACATCTTGCACCCGTATATTTTGGTACGGCCGAATACACCAGGGGCTTACGTTCCCCGCATTATGGTGTGATAAGTCCGAACACTTTCACAAGTGCGGCACCCCGAACTTATAGCATTATATGAATCGGCTCCGAATCATGTCTTGGGTCAATAGTTGGGTTTGCCCGGCTCCCATGTTTTGGTACCTTACGTTCCGTTCTGTCGGCTAAGGTAGCACTAGGAGAACCACTGCGATTGCGCCCCGATTGAGCTGGGCGAGCGCCTCAGTGGAGAAAGCCAAAACTGACTGTCATGATAAGGCGAGAGACTGGTCGTTGTTCGAGAGGTCTTTTCGAGTCCCTAAAGACTTATGCCGCTTCGAGCGAAGAACCGGATAATGTCCGGCCAAGGCGTGGATAGCGCCCCGAACTCGTTCTTCTGAATACTAGGGGCTTCGCCGAAACTTTAAATTATAGAATTCTATGGCTAAGTGAGAGTGTTCAAGCATTATAAGTCCGGTTGCCTTGTTCGTCGTGTTGAGCGCCTCCCTAGATGGACCAAAAAATGGGAACAAGAGTGCTCAAGTTTATCCCAAACACCCCAGCACTAGTGGCATGGGGGCTGAAGCCAACGACTTGCCATCTCTCAGATTTAATAAACGGCCGCACAGAAGGTAATATTTTAAATCAATAAACGTTGCTTAGCGCATATGAACAAATTTTTCAGCGCACAGGATAACACATTGCGAGTTTACTCAATAATTACATCTCTGGGGCACTCATCCGCAATCTTGCGGGCACCCTTTAGGACAGTCTTATAGTACATCTCGGGCGTACGATACTCCTTGCCCGCTAGCGGCGCGTCAGTGATCAGCCTCTCCGCATCGAGCCTGCCCCAATGCACCTTTGCACGGGCAAGGGCCCGACGGGCACCTTCAATACAGGCGGAGCGTTTGATGACTTCTACCCAGGGGCACGCATCCACCAGCCGCCGCACGAGGCCGAAGTAGCTCCCAGGCATGGCCTCTCCAGGCCACAGCCGGACTATGAAGCCCTTCATGGCCTGCTCAGCTACCTTGTGGAGTTCGACCAGCTGCTTCAGCTGGTCGCTAGGGGGCACCGGAAGTCCGGCCTCAGCGTACTGAGACCAGAAAACCTTCTCCGTTGAGCTCCCCTCCTCAGCTCGGTAGAATGCGGCGGCATCAGACACGCTGCAAGGCAGATCTGCAAACGCCCCTGGAGAGCTCCGAATCCGGGTAAGTAATAGGTAATTTACATTAACATGCTTGCTTTGCATGAAAAATGCCTTACCCGCCGCTATTTTCTTCACCGCCTCAATCTCCTGGAGGGCCTTATGGGCCTCGGCCTTAGCGGCTTTGGCACTTTCAAGAGCCGACGCAAGCTCGGACTCTCGAGTCTTCGAGTCACGCTCCAAACTCTCATGCTTTTCCATGAGAGCCTGGAGCTCTTGCCGCACCTCCGCCACCCGCGCCTCCTGCTTCTCTCGCTCCGTCCGTTCCGCGGCCGCATTGTGTTCGGCCACGGACACAGCCTCCTTCAGGGTTGCCACCTCGTTCGTGGCCCCTGCAGTACCCAAGTTATCCTTGTTATTTCTATTTGCAACCAAAATCCTTTTCTGTAAGGTAAAAATTTCAAAGTGGTGTTACTCACCTTCTTTGTCCTTGGCTTCTTCTTGGCAAGGCCGAGCTCTTGCTCGGACCGCTCGAGGTCCTGCTTCAACGCACCGACCTCCGCAGTCAGTGCGGCAGAGGTCAACAGCGCAGCCTG
Organism: Aegilops speltoides; assembly: GCA_021437245.1. Classification (NCBI taxonomy): domain Eukaryota; kingdom Viridiplantae; phylum Streptophyta; class Magnoliopsida; order Poales; family Poaceae; genus Aegilops; species Aegilops speltoides. The sequence goes on from CM038144.1 coordinate 416,178,046, forward strand.
CAAAACCCATATTGACATAATTCTTAGCACTCCTGCGTATATCTTTTTAAGATCCTCAATCCGGTTTTTCTTTCCGAACACCGAACCGAGCATCAGGGGCTACTATCTATGCGGTACTACATCTCATATTTTAAAACTTCCTACCTCAAAGCCTGATAGAAGGCTACTGCAGGCTTCGGTCAGCCCGCTCTTGGCAAGCTGAACCTTCTGAATCACCGCACTCATGATAGTGCGGTGTTCTTCCTCGATGGAAGCGCCTTTGAGCGCCTCCAACAAGTTGTCCGGCGCCTCCGGTTGGACGGAGGCCGCCGGCGTCATGGTCTTGCCCTTCTTGCGAAGGGGCCGCCTGCCGGACTCCGGAATCACTGCGGGTTCCAGCGCAGAGTCCGGCGCAAAGTCTGGGAGGCTGCCTTGTGGCGCCTCGGGAGCCTCCTCCTGATGAGTCCCTTCCTGGGATCCCACCTCGGCGTCCTTAGCGTCGCGAGGGGTGGAGGCAGTCGGGATGGAATCTACATCCGACGGAGCCAACGACCCGCTCGATGAAGCGGGGAGATCATCATCGGCCGGACTGCAGGCAGCGTGCGGCATTAAAAGGACACTATGTGACATAAAAGAGAAATTATGAATCATTCAGGAATCTGGATACTTACGATCTTGCCGGAGGCCTGGCCCTTGAGGGCCACTCTTCGTCGCCAACGTTGGCGTTGGCGGAGCTGTCTGGGGGAATAGTCCTTCCCCTCTTGGACCCTTCGGCCTCCCCTGTTGGGGAAGCCTTCCTTTTCCTCTCTCCTTCCTCTGGGAGAGAGTCCTCTTTCTCCTCCTCGTCTTCGGGGGAGGAGTCCGCCTTGGAGCCATCGGACGATGAGTCCAATATCACCTGGCGCCGGGAACTTCTTCGAGTTCCCGTGGCCTTCTTCTTGGCCTTCTTCTCTGGCACCACATAGAGTGCCGGGACCAGAAGCCCCGTTAAGCGGGCGTCCGCTGGGTCTTCGGGGAGGGGAGCCGGACAGTCTACCTGTCCGGACATCCTCTGCCAGTCCTGTCAAAGGCATTGGGAGTTTTAGATCCCACATAGAGTCAAACTATGAAAGAAAACAACTGTCCCATAGAGGATAACCAAGCTTACCTCACCGGCCGGGCGCTTGGTGCCGAATCCGCGATCTTCAGTCGCGGACGCGGGGGCTTCTCCGCCCTTGAACAACACCCTCCAGACGGCTTCATACATCGTGTCGAGGAGCCCGCTCAGAGTCCGGTGCTGTGCCGGATCGAACTCCCACAGGTTGAAGGCCCGTTGTTGGCAGGGGAGAATCCGGCGGATGAGCATGACCCGGATCACATTGAGAAGCCTAAGCTTCTTGTTCACAAGGGTCTGGAGACAGGACTGGAGTCCTGTTAGGTCCTTCGAACTGCCCCATAGCAAGCCCTTCTCTTTCCAGGAGGTGAGCTGCATCGGGATACCAGATCTAAACTCGGGGGCTGCCGCCCATTTAGGGTCACGCGGCTCGGTGATGTAGAACCACCCTAATTGCCACCCCTTGACGGACTCCACGAAGGCCCCTTCGAGCCAGATGACGTTGGGCATCTTGCCCAACATGGCGCCTCCGCACTCCGCTTGAGCGTCCTTCACCACCTTCGGCTTGACATTGAAGGTATTGAGCCACAAGCCGAAGTGGGGCTGGATGTAGAGGAAGGCCTCGCACACGACGATGAACGCCGAGATGTTGAGGATGAAGTTTGGCGCCAGGTCGTGGAAGTCCAGGCCATAATAGTACATGAGCCCCGGACAAAGGGATGCAACGGGAAGCCCAGTCCATGGAGGAAGTGGGGAAGGAATACGACCCTCTCATGGGGCCTGGGGGTGGGGATGAGCTACCCCTTGTCAGGCAGCCGGTGCGCGATTTCGCCGGAAAGGTATCCGGTGCTGCGCAGCTTTGCGATGTGCTCCTCCGTAACGGAGGAGGCCAACCATTTGCCTCCCGCTCCAGACATGGTCGGAGAAGGTCGAGGCAAGATGCGCGGGACTTGGGCGCTGGAGCTCGAGTGCGCGGAGATGGATAAGCAGAGGAGGAAGAAGGCGTAGGTAAAAAGGTGGATCCTTATCCCCTTATATATGGGTGGACGAAGACTATGCGTCCCCACCGGCCTGGTAAAACTCGCTTATCTCCCAAGCGCCACCATCAATGGCGCGGTTGGGTTACCCACGTCCGTATTGATGGGAATCCCGGAATAAGGGGAACACAATCTCTGCTTCGACAAGACGTGCCAAGGAAACCGCTTCGCTAAACGCACTGAGGTGGTATAATAAAAAACGATTCCAGTAAAGGCTTGGTAGTGGCGTGACGTCATGCTACAAAATACATCAGCAGATCGAACTTGTGTACATATTATTCTCTCTACAGTGGTATGTGGAAATTATTTTGCAGAGCCGGACACTGTCCTGGTGTTCACAATCTTCTATGAATTATTCGGAGGAGGAACCCGCCTTGCAATGCCGAACGATATGCACGCCGGACTCATCGTCATTGAAGCCTGGTTCAGGGGCTACTGAGGGAGTCCTGGACTAGGGGGTGTCCGGATAGCCGGACTATCATCGTCAGCCGGACTCCAAAGACTATGAAGATACAAGATTGAAGACTTCGTCCCGTGTCCGGATGGGACTTTCCTTGGCATGGAAGGCAAGCTTGGCGATACGGATATGTAGATCTCCTCACATTGTAACCGACTCTGTGTAACCCTAGCCCTCCCCGATGTCTATATAAACCGGAGGGTTTTAGTCCGTAGGACAACATAACCATTACAACAATCATACCATAGGCTAGCTTTTAGGGTTTAGCCTCCTTGATCTCGTGGTAGATCTGTTGGAAATATGCCCTAGAGGCAATAATAAAAGTATTATTATATTTCAATGTTCATGATAATTGTCTTTTGTTCATGCTATAACTGTGTTATCCGGAAATCATAATACACGTGTGAACACTTAGACCCCAATATGTCCCTAGTGAGCCTCTAGTTGACTAGCCCGTTGTGATCAATAGATGGTCATGGTTTCGACTATGGACATTGGATGTCGTTGATAACGGGATCACATCATTAGGAGAATGATGTGATGGACAAGACAATCACAAGCTTAGCATAAAAGATCGTATAGTTCGTTTGCTAGAAGCTTTGCCAATGTCAAGTATCTATTCCTTCGACCATGAGATCGTGTAACTCCGGTTGCCGTAGGAGTGCCTTGGGTGTATCAAACGTCACAACGTGGCTCGGGTGACTATAAAGGTGCATTACAGGTGTCTCCGAAAGTATCATTGGGTTGACATGGATCGAGGCTGGATTTGTCACTCCGTATGACGGAGAGGTATCTCTGGGCCCACTCGGTAATGCATCATCATAATGAGCTCAATGTGACCAAGGTGTTGGCCACGGATCATGCATTACTGTGCGAGTAAAGTGACTTGCGATAACGAGGCCGAGCGAGGTATTGGGATACCGACGATCGAGTCTCGGGCAAGTAACGCACCGATTGACAAAGGAATTGCATACGAGGTTTGATAGAATCCTCGACATCGTGGTTCAACCGATGAAATCATCGAGGAGCATGTAGGAGCCAACATGGGTATCCAGATCCCGCTGTTGGTTATTGCCCGAGAGTCGTCTCGGTCATGTCTGCGTGTCTCCGAACCCGTAGGGTCTACACACTTAAGGTTCGGTGGCGCTAGGGTTAGTAGGAAGACTAGTATGTGAATACCGAATGTTGTTCGAGTCCGGATGAGATCCCTGACGTCACGAGGAGTTCGGAAGGGTCCGGAGGTAAAGAATAATATATAGGAAGTGGTGTTTGACCATCGGGAAAGTTTGGGGTTCTGGCAAAATCACGGGACCACGGAAGGGTCCCGAGGTCCACCGGTGGGGCCACCCATCCCGGAGGGCCCCATGGGCCATAGGGGAAGGAACCAGCCCACGGGGCTGGTGCGCCCCAGGCCCACCCTGCGCCTAGGGTTGAAACCCTAGGGGTGAAGCGCCCACCGGCAGGGGGCACTCCACCCCTTGCCGCCGCCCCCTTGAGATTGGATCTCTAGGGGCCGCCACCCCTGGGGCCTATATAAAGGGGGGAGGGGGGCTGCTGTACACATCTCCCAGGCGCAGCCCTCCCTCCCAACACATCTCCTCCTCCGTAGAGCTCGTGAAGCCTCGTTGAGATCTTGCATCACCACCATCACCACGCCGTCGTGCTTGCCGGTGGTGCCGTCTTCCTCAACCTCTCCTTCCCCTTGCTGGATCAAGAAGGAGGAGACGCCGCTCGTCCGTGCGTGTGTTGAACGCGGAGGTGCTGTCCGTTCAGCACTTGGCATCGGTGATCTGAATCACGTTCGAGTACGACTCCATCATCACCAAGCAAGCTTCCGCACGCGATCTACAAGTGGTATGTAGATGCAAACTCTCTCCCGTTACTCGTTGCTTAGATGAACTCATAGATGGATCTTGGTGAAACCGTAGGAAAAATTTTAATTTTCTGCAACGTTCCCCAACAAAGGCATCATGAGCTAGGTCTATCGTAGTTCTCTATTGCACGAGTAGAACACAAATTTGTTGTGGGCGTTGATCTTGTCATCTTACTTGCCCTACTAGTCTTTTCTTGCTCAGCGGTATTGTGGGATGAAGCGGCCCGGACCAACCTTACACGTGCGCTTCGTGAGACCGGTTCCACCGATTGACATGCACTAGTTGCATAAGGTGGCTGGCGGGTGTCTGTCTCTCCCACTTTAGTTGCAGCGGATTCGATGAACAGGGCCCTTATGAAGGGTAAATAGAAGTTGACAAAATCACGTTGTGGTGATTCGTAGGTAAGAAAACGTTCTTGCTAGAACCCAATCGCAGCCACGTAAAAGATGCAACAACAACTAGAGGACGTCTAACTTGTTTTTGCAGCGATTGATCATGTGATGTGATATGGCCGAAGTTGTGATGAATGTTGAATTGTGATGTATGAGATCATGTTCTTGTAATAGGATTCACGACTTGCATGTCGATGAGTATGACAACGGCAGGAGCCATAGGAGTTGTCTTTATTTTTTGTATGACTGCGTGTCATTGAAGAGCGCCATGTAAACTACTTTACTTCATTACTAAGCGCGTTAGTCATAGAAGTAGAAGTAGTCGTTAGCGCGACAACTTCATGAAGACACGATGATGGAGATCATGATGATGGAGATCATGGTGTCAAGCCGGTGACAAGGTGATCATGGAGCCCCGAAGATGGAGATCAATGGAGCTTGATGATATTGGCCATATCATGTCACAACTATATATAATTGCATGTGATGTTTATTATGTTTTTACATCTTGTTTACTTAGGACGACGGTAGTAAATAAGATGATCCCTTATAAAATTTCAAGAAGTGTTCTCCCTAACGTGCACCGTTGCTACAGTTCGTCGTTTCTAAGCACCACGTGATGATCGGGTGTGATGGATCCTTACGTTCACATACAACGGGTGTAAGACAGATTTACACAAAAAACACTTAGGGTTAACTTGACGAGCCTAGCATGTGCGCACATGGCCTCGGAACACGGAGACCGAAAGGTCGAACACGAGTCGTATGAAAGATACGATCAACATGAAGATGTTCACCGATGATGACTAGTCCGTCTCACGTGATGATCGGACACGGGCTAGTCGACTCGGATCGTGTAACACTTAGATGACTAGAGGGATGTCTAATCTAAGTGGGAGTTCGTAATTTTGATTAAGAACTTTATTATCATGAACTTAGTCTAAAACCTTTGCAAATATGTCTTGTAGATCAATGGCCAACGCTAATGTCAACATGAACTTCAACGCTCCTAGAAAACCAAGCTGAAAGATGATGGCAGCAACTATACGGATCGGGTCCGAACACGAGATCATCCTCATAGCTGCCAAGAAACAAGATGTCCTAGAAGCACCGTTAGGTGACCCACTGTTCTCCAAAGATTTGCAAAGACGATTTGAGCGTCTGGCGGACTCGTTCGATGATTACTCCCTCGTTCGGTGCGGCATGCTCTACAGCTTAGAACCGGGCTCCAAAAGCGTTTTGAGCATCACGGAGCATATGAGATGTTGAAGAGCTGAAACTAGTTTTCCAAGCTCATGCCCGGTCGAGAGATATGATGTCTCGACAAGTTCTACAGCTTGTAAGATGGAGGAAAACAGTTACAAGGTGAGCACATCCTCAAGATGTGCAGGTTGCACAACCGTATGACCCAAATGAACATAAACCTCCCAGATGAGGCGGTCATTGACAGAATCCTCGATCGCTCCCACCAAGCTACAAGAGCTTTGTGATGAACTACAACATGCGGGGATGGTAAAGACCATTCTGAAGTGTTCTCGATCTTGAGGTCAGCAGAGGCTGAAATCAAAAAGGAACATCAAGTGTTGATGGTCAATAAGACCACTAAGTTCAAGAAAGGCAAGGGTAAGAAGAACTTCAAGAAGGACGGCAAGGATGTTGCCGCCCGTAAGTCTGTTGCGAGAAGAAGTCAAAGAATGGACCCAAGCACGAGGTGAGTGCTTTTATTGCAAGGGAAGGGTCCTTTGAAGCGGAACTGCCCCAAATACTTAGCGGATAAGAAGGCCGGCAACACCAAAGGTATATTTGATATACATGTAATTGATGTGTACCTTACCATTACTCGTAGTAACTCCCGGTATTTGATACGGTGCCGTTGCTCATATTTGTAACTCACAGCAGGAGCTGCGGAATAAGCGGAGATCGGCGAAGGGCGAGGTGACGATCTTGCGTCGGGAATGGTTCCAGAGTCGATGTGATCGCCGTCGCACGCTGCCTCTACATTTACCTCGGGATTAGTTTTAAACCTCAATAATTGTTATTTAGTGCCAAGTTTGAGCATGAACATTGTATCCGGATCTCGTTTGATACGAGATGGCTACTCATTTAAGTCCGAGAATAATGGTTGTTCGATTTATATGAGAGATATGTTTTATGGTCATGCTCCGATGGTCAATGGTTTATTCTTAATGAATCTCGGCGTAATATTACACATGTTCATAGTGTGGATGCCAAAAGATGTAAAGTTGATAACGATAGTCCCACATACTTGTGGCATTGCCGCCTTGGTCACATTGGTGTCAAGCGCATGAAGAAACTCCATGCTTGATGGACTTTTAGAGTCTCTTGATTATGAATCGTTTGACACATGCGAACCATGCCTCTTAGGCAAAATGACCAAGACTCCGTTCTCGGAACAATGGGCGAGCAACCAACTTGTTGGAAATCATACATACCGATGTATGCGGTCCAATGGCGTTGAGGCTCATGGAGGATATCGTTATGTTCTCACTCTCACCGATGACTTGAGTAGATATGGGTATGTCTACTTAATGAAACACAAGTCTGAGACCTTTGAAAAGTTCAAGGAATTTCAGAGTGAGGTGGAGAATCAACGTGACCGAAAGATAAAGTTCCTCGATCGGATCGTGGAGGAGAATATTTAAGTCACGAATTTGGCACACACTTAAGAAAATGTGGAATCGTTTCACAACTCACGCCGCTGGAACACCTCGGTAAACGGTGTGTCCGAACGTCGTGTCGCACTCTATTGGATATGGTGCGGTCTATGATGTCTCTTACCGATTTACCACTATCATTTTGGGGATCGCTCTAGAGACAGCTACATTCACTTTAAATAGGGCTCCGTCTAAATCCGTTGAGACGACACCGTATGAATTATGGTTTGGGAAGAAACCTAAGCTATCGTTTCGAAAGTTTGGGGATGCGATGCTTATGTCAAGAAACTTCAACTGAAAAGCTCGAACCCAAGTCGGAAAAATGCGTATTCATAGGATACCCTAAGGAAACTGTCGGGTATACCTTCTACTTAAGATCCGAAGGCAAAGTCTTTGTTGCCAAGAACGGATGCTTTCTAGAGAAAGAGTTTCTCTCGAAAGAAGTAAGTGGGAGGAAAGTAGAACTCGATGAAGTACTACCTCTCGAGCGGGAAAGTGGTGCCGCGCAGAAACCGTTCTGTAATGCCCACACCCATCAAGAGGAAATCATTGATGATGATCAAGATACTTGGATCAAGTTACTCTTGAACTTGAAGGTCCACAAGGACACGTTCCGCACTGTGAGTGGTACGCAACCTGTCATGGAAATCATGTTGCTAGACAACAATGAACCTTGAACTATGAAGAAGCGATGGCGGACCCGGATTCCAACAAATGGCTTGAGGCCATGAAATCCGAGATAGAATCCATGTATGAAAACAAAGTATGGACTTTGACAGACTTGCCCGATGATCGGCGAGCGATAGAAAATAAATGGATTTTTAAGAAGAAGACGGACGCGGATGGAAATGTCACCATTTATAAAGCTCGACTTGTCGCTAAGGGTTATCGACAAGTTCAAGGGATTGACTACTGACGAGACATTCTCTCCGTGGCGAAGCTTAAGTCCGTCCGAATCATGTTAGCAATTGCCGCATACTATGATTATGAGATATGGCGATGGGCGTCAAAACGGCATTCCTTAACGGACATCTTAAGGAAGAGCTGTATATGATGCAGCGGAAGGTTTTGTCGATCCTCGAGCGCTAACAAAGTATGCAAGCTCCAGCGATCCATTTATGGACTGGTGCAAGCATCTCGGAGTTGGAACATTCGCTTTAATGAGATGATCAAAGCGTTTGGGTTACTGCAGACTTATGGAGAAGCCTGCGTTTACAAGAAAGTGAGTGGGAGCTCTGTAGCATTTCTCCTATTATATGTAGATGACATACTCTTGATGGGAAATGATACAAAACTTCGACAGCATTAAGGCCTACTTGAACAAGTGTTTTTCAATGAAGGACCTTGGAGAAGCTGCTTATATATTAGGCATCAAGATCTATAGGGATAGATCGAGGCGCCTCATAGGTCTTTCACAAAGCACATACCTTGATAAAATTTTGAAGAGGTTCAAAATGGATCAGTCCAAGAAGGGTTCTTGCCTATGTTACAAGGTGTGAAATGAGCTCAGCTCGATCACCGACCACGACAAAAGATAAAGAAGAGATGAGTGTCATCCCTATGCTTCAGCCATAGGATCTATTATGTATGCCATCTTGTGTACTGACCGATGTAAACCTTGCCGTAAGTTTGGTTGCAAGATACCAAAGTAATCCCGCAAGGAACACCGGACAGCGGTCAAGAATATCTGAAGTACCGAAAAGGACAAAGGACATGTTTCTCGTTTATGGAGGAGACGAAGAGCTCGTCGTAAAGGCTACGTCGGCGCTAGCCGACTCGGATCTGATGACTCTAAGTCACAAACCGGATCGTGTATATGTTGAATGGTGGAGCGATGGCTGGTGCAGCCGCAAGCGAAGCGTCGTGGCGGGATCTACGTGTGAAGCGGAGTACATGGCAGCCTCGGAGGCAGCGCATGAAGCAATTTGGGTGAAGGAGTTCATCACCGACCTAGGAGTCATACCCAATGCGTCGGGGCGATCAAACTCTTCTCGTGACAACACCGGAGCTATTGCCCTTGCAAAGGAGCCCAGGTTTCACAAGAAGACCGAGCACATCAAGCGTCGTTTCAACTCCATCCGTGAAAATGTTCAAGATGGAGACATAGAGATTTGCAAAGTGCACACGGATCTGAATGTCGCAGATCCGTTGACTAAACCTCTCTCGCGTGCAAAACATGATCAACACGTAACTCTATGGGTGTTCGATTCATCACAATGTAACTAGATTAGTGACTCTAGTGCAAGTGGGAGACTGTTGGAAATATGCCCTAGAGGCAATAATAAAAGTATTATTATATTTCAATGTTCATGATAATTGTCTTTTGTTCATGCTATAAGCGTGTTATCCGAAATCATAATACACGTGTGAACACTTAGACCCCAATATGTCCCTAGTGAGCCTCTAGTTGACTAGCCCGTTGTGATCAATAGATGGTCATGGTTTCGACTATGGACATTGGATGTCGTTGATAACGGGATCACATCATTAGGAGAATGATGTGATGGACAAGACCCAATCACAAGCTTAGCATAAAAGATCGTATAGTTCGTTTGCTAGAAGCTTTGCCAATGTCAAGTATCTATTCCTTCGACCATGAGATCGTGTAACTCCGGTTGCCGTAGGAGTGCCTTGGGTGTATCAAACGTCACAACGTAATCGGGTGACTATAAAGGTGCATTACGGTGTCTCCGAAGTATCTGTTGGGTTGACATGGATCGAGGCTCGGATTTGTCACTCCGTATGACGGAGAGGTATCTCTGGGCCCACTCGGTAATGCATCATCATAATGAGCTCAATGTGACCAAGGTGTTGTACGGGATCATGCATTCTGATGCGAGTAAAGTGACTTGCGATAACGAGACTGAGCGAGGTATTGGGATACCGACGATCGAGTCTCGGGCAAGTAACGCACCGATTGACAAAGGAATTGCATACGGGGTTTGATAGAATCCTCGACATCGTGGTTCAACCGATGAAATCATCGAGGAGCATGTGGGAGCCAACATGGGTATCCAGATCCGCTGTTGGTTATTGCCGAGAGTCGTCTCGGTCATGTCTGCGTGTCTCCCGAACCCGTAGGGTCTACACACTAAGGTTCGGTGGCGCTTAGGGTTAGTAGGAAGACTAGTATGTGAATACGAATGTTGTTCGAGTCCGGATGAGATCCGGGACGTCACGAGGAGTTCGGAAGGGTCCGGAGGTAAAGAATAATATATAGGAAGTGGTGTTTGACCATCGGGAAAGTTTGGGGTTCTGGGCAAAATCACCGGACCACGGAAGGGTCCCGGTCCACCGGTGGGGCCACCATCCGGAGGGCCCCATGGGCCATAGGGGAAGGAACCAGCCCACAGGGGCTGGTGCGCCCCAGGCCCACCCCGCGCCTAGGGTTGAAACCCTAGGGGTGGGGCGCCCACCGGCAGGGGGCACTCCACCCCTTGGCGCCGCCCCCTTGAGATTGGATCTCTAGGGGCCGCCACCTGGGGCCTATATAAAGGGGGGGAGGGGGCTGCTGTACACATCTCCCAAGGCGCAGCCCTCCCTCCCAACACATCTCCTCCTCCGTGAGCTCGGCGGCCCACAGCCGAGATCTTGCATCACCACCATCACCACGCCGTCGTCTTGCCGGTGGTGCCGTCTTCCTCAACCTCTCCTTCCCCCTGCTGGATCAAGAAGGAGGAGACGTCGCTCGTCCCGTTACGTGTGTTGAACGCGGAGGTGCTGTCCGTTCAGCACTTGGCATCGGTGATCTGAATCACGTTCGAGTACGACTCCATCATCACCAAGCAAGCTTCCGCACGCGATCTACAAGTGGTATGTAGATGCAAACTCTCTCCCGTTACTCGTTGCTTAGATGAACTCATAGATGGATCTTGGTGAAACCGTAGGAAAAATTTTAATTTTCTGCAACGTTCCCCAACAAGATCCACTCTTGTACTACCCATATCATCAATATCAATCAAGCAGGAGTAGGGTTTTACCTGCATCAAGAGGGCCCGAACCTGGGTAAAAACATCGTGTCCCTTGTCTCCTGTTACCATCCGCCTAGACGCATAGTTCGGGACCCCCTACCCGAGATCCGCCGGTTTTGACACCGACAGACATCGTTAACCCTCCTTCTCTTCCCTCTTTGAACCACGTCCTAGATTCATGCTATCCAACTTTCCCACTACTTTCCTATTTGATCCAACACCTAGATTCAAGTGCAAAAGCGGAAAAATCCATATGCACCTAGAGCAATGCATGTGGATTAAGTAAATTATACCTTAAGGTTCTCGGGGTGTGGCTCAGTGGGCGGTCGGAGGCTGATCTGCCCACACTATGTACGACAGCAAGGAAGAAGGGGTCAGAGGCCCTCCCGCGTCGCCGCTGGGTGAAAGAGAACAGCTGTGCTGGTACTGGATTTCCTCCCTCGCCGATGGTGACATCGTTAACCCTCCTTCTCTTCCCTGGCGGACGGGATCCTGCCGGCTCTTTAACCAACAATGAGGAGAGAGAGAGAGAGAGAGAGAGAGAGAGAGAGAGGCCAACACAGTCTTGCTTAGATCTGGAGAGGGTGAGAGAGTGCGAAGAGAGCAACTACAAGTGCGTCCACGTCATATATTTTTTGTGAAAGTTTGACCAAAAAATTTAACTACTCCCACCTTTCCGGTTTATAGGACTTAAAATTTGAAATCTCATCAACCAAGGCAGATGATGAGTGGAGAAATGTACTCCGTCTCATAGTTTACAAAATTACCCAAACTTTAATCTGAATTAATTACAATATATTCATGGACGACCAATAAATGAGTAGGAATGGTTACATGCACTGGTTGGTTCACTTAGATGGGAAGTAGTGAACTTCTAATGCATGCCAATAATATTATTGGCTTCTTTTTTATGTGTTCTAAATGCTATAGTGCAAGGCAGCGACTGTGTCTCCGACGGACGTGCGTGTACCCCTTCTCTTCTTGTACATACTCCATTTATCTCACTTCATGTGGCTTCCCACTCCCATGATATTCCTATTCTATGAACCTGTGTGTGTGTGTATGTGTGTTTTTTAACAGCGTGTGTGTGTTAGAGAGAGCGACAGATCGACCAACAGAGAGATGGTGTGTAGTACTACGTACTAACTACGAAGCCGTGAGAGTCGGTGCATCCTCTCGTTTCCGGTCGTCCTGTCGGGACAGCTGCCACGCCCGCTCTGACTACCCTGGCCCACCCAAGGCCCCTCCATCACCCGCGCGTGCTTCCCACCCAAAACGGTCAGCGCAGCTCCAGAGAATCGGTGTCGCATTCATGCCCGGGCAGAGGGGACGCAACCTCTCACTAGCGCATGCATTGAGGGGAGAAGCGGATTCAACAAAGAGTGATGGTTGCTTTGTCTGTCCAACTTACTATCGGGTCTATGTGATTTGACGGCCCATTGGTCATTATTACTGAGGTGGTACGACGGTGCTGAGTCTCACTTGTACTGTACACTTTAGTTTGGTGCATGACACGTACACTGGATGCTAGATGTCCCATGTTTCGGCGAAAGGAGGTAGAGAGTCTCCACTCTTTGCAACTTTCTCCACTCTTATAGTGGAGGAGTGCGAAATCAGCGAAAACACGAAAGCAGCAAAAAATGTACAATGCTATGAAGCTTTCAGCTTCTGTTTCATGTATCTTGCATCCAAGGTTGCCCTGTTGCAACATTCCATCAAATACAAAGGAGAATATAGACTAACATATCATAGCCAATACGCCCTCCGTTACAAAATAAGTGTCTCAACTTTATGCCAACTTTGCCAACTTTAGTACAAAGTTGTACTAAAGTTGACACTTATTTTGGAACAGAGGTAGCTAAAGAAAAAATAATTCATGCAGTCCCTAGGCCTTGAACCCTAAACCCTAAGGCTTTAATTTGCTGGTGCGGTTGAACCTTCCGAAGGAATGAAGTTTGCAACCCTTTGACCATTGGATCATTTTGTGCAGTTTCACTAAAATCGAGCTGAACATCCCCATGGAAAAGAAATTGAAATGTGATTATGATAAGACTAGTGGGACTTTTTTATTAGACATAAACTCATCACAAATAAAGTAGAAGCCAATAGAGGTACGTGCGGGGCAAAAAAGTAGAGAAGTATCAACATGGAGCGATGTGGGCAATTGGGCAGTGGTGCAAGCCAACTGTAAAGGAAGTTATACCTGAGGGATGTCAGGATGTAGCTAGCTTAGAGGAGGGCGGCGGGAGGCAGCAACTTCCCACATCGCGATAGTGAGCAAGGGACGAAGGCAACCGCACCAACTTTGTGACAAAAAATGGCGGGGACCCCTGATCGGGACGCGCTGACAGTGGGTTTTCGCCATCGGCGACGGTGACCGCATCTACACAAAGCATCCACCCCTTCCCCCAGCGGACGTGATCCGCCCGGATGTTAGAGATGTTGCCACAGTCATTTTGTGACAAAGAGTGTGAAGAGAGCAACCCCATCAAGCAACCGTGTAGGCTCCTGGCTATGTATAAAGTGGAGCGGTTTCTTTTTCTCTCCATATGAACCTATTTATACTTCGTACGTTCCACTGAAGAAGAAAATATATTTCTAAATAACGCGGCAGCGGTCATGCGTGGTTCCCGACCCTTCATTAAGTGAGTAACTACTACGAGACGCGTCAAATTATCATGTGGGCTGCATCATCATACAGAAATGAGCTCTACCGTGTCATGTGTGTCGTCGGGGAAGACGCAAAGAGTTCTACCAGTACGTGCATGGGTGCGTGCACCTCTTCTCTTCGAGCATGGTTATTAAAAGTATCGCAACCTACTCTACCACGCGGTTATTATATGGGCAAAGAGTATAGGCAGTAATAATGACTAATGAGCCGTCAAATCAAGAGGCCCACCTTTCTCTATGTTTAACCGAGGAAGCAGCCATCATTTCACTCCTCGTTGAATATCCATCCACTCATACCTCCGCAAATAAATAAAAATCCACTGCTACCTCCGCAGCATGGTTAATAAGATAGCCATGTCAATCACGACGTAGAAATATCATTCACTGATACAATAGGGCTGGTGATACGTCTCCAACATATCTATAATTTTTAATTCATCCATGCTATTATATTACCCGTTTTGGATGTTTATGGGCTTTACTTTACACATTTATATCATTTTTGGGACTAACCTATTAACCGGAGGCCCAGCCCAAATTGCTGTTTTCTTGCCTATTTTAGTGTTTCGAAGAAAAGGAATATCAAAAGGAGTCCAAACGGAATGAAACCTTCGGGAGAGTTATTTTTGGAACGGAAGCAATCCAGGAGACTTGGAGTATACGTCAGGGAAGCAACGAGGCAGGGAGGCGCCCTACCCCCTGGGCGCGCCCCCACCCTCGTGGGCCCCTCGTGGCTCCCCTAACCGACTTCTTTCACCTATATATGTCCATATACCCTAAAAACATCGGGGAGCACAATAGATCGGGAGTTCCGCTGCTGCAAGCCTATGTAGCCACCAAAAACCAATCAAGACACTATTCCGGCACCCTGCCGGAGGGGGATCCCTCACCAGTGGCCATCTTCATCATCCCGACGCTCTCCATGACGAGGATGGAGTAGTTCACCCTCAGGGCTGAGGGTATGTGCCAGTAGCTATGTGTTTGATCTCTCTCTCTCTCTCATGTTCTTGATTTGGCACGATCTTGATGTATCGCGAGCTTTGCTATTATAGTTGGATCTTATGATGTTTCTCCCCCTCTACTCTCTTGTAATGGATTGAGTTTTCCCTTTGAAGTTATCTTATCGGATTGAGTTTTTAAGGATTCAAGAACACTTGATGT
This sequence comes from Aegilops speltoides, assembly GCA_021437245.1. Taxonomy (NCBI): domain Eukaryota; kingdom Viridiplantae; phylum Streptophyta; class Magnoliopsida; order Poales; family Poaceae; genus Aegilops; species Aegilops speltoides. The sequence goes on from CM038144.1 coordinate 416,193,355, forward strand.
ATGTCTTGCCGTGCTTATCTGTGGTGACAATGGGATATTCACATGATCTACTTGATGTATGTTTTGGTGATCAACTTGCGGGTTCAATGAACTTATGCATAGGGGTTGGCACACGTTTTCGTGTTGACTCTCTAGTAGAAACTTTGGGGCACTCTTTGAAGTTCTTTGTGTTGGTTGAATAGATGAATCTGAGATTGTGTGATGCATATCGTATAATCATGCCCACGGATACTTGAGGTGATATTGGAGTATGTGGGTGACATTAGGGTTTTGGTTGATTGTGTCTTAAGGTGTTATTCTAGTACAAACTCTATGATAGATTGAAAAGAAAGAATAGCTTCATGTTATTTTACTACGGACTCTTGAATAGATCGATCAGATAGGCTAACTTTGAGGTGGTTTTATACCCTACAATAATCTCTTCATTTGTTTTCCTCTATTAGTGACTTTGGAGTGACTCTTTGTTGCATGTTGAGGGATAGTTATATGATCTAATTATGTTATTATTGTTGAGAGAACTTGCACTAGTGAAAGTATGAACCCTAGGCCTTGTTTCCTAGCATTGAAATACCGTTTACGCTTATTTTTACCACTTGTTACTTTGCTGTTTTTATATTTTCAGATTACAAATACTCATATCTACCATCCATATTGCACTTGTATCACCATCTCTTCGCCGAACTAGTGCACCTAGACAATTTACCATTGTATTGGGTGTGTTGGGGACACAAAGACTCTTTGTTATTTTGTTGGAGGGTTGTTTGAGAGAGACCATCTTCATCCTACGCCTGCCACGGATTGATAATCCTTAGGTCATCCACTTGAGGGAAATTTGCTACTGTCTTACAAACCTCTGCACTTGGAGGCCCAACAACGTCTACAAGAAGAAGATTGTGTAGTAGACATCAAGCTCTTTTATGGCGCCGTTGCCGGGGAGGTGAGTGCTTGAAGGTATATCTTTAGATCGTGCAATCGAATCTTTTTGCTTCTTGTTTTATCACTAGTTTAGTTTGTAAAAGAAAACTATAGGAAAAAATGTAATTGAGTTTGCCTCATACGCTTCATCTTTTTAATATCTTTCGTAAGTATGATGAAAAGGAAAATTGTGCTCAAGTGCTAGAAGAGGAAGTCTATAAAATGTTTGGTACTAAATCTTTGAATGATGAGCATGATTGCAATGTTGTTAGTATGAACTCTTTGAATATCCATAGTACTAATGATGATTGCACTAGTTATGATGAACATGTCTCTTATAACCATGTCAACTTTTGTGGAGTGCATAGAGTTTGCAAGTACACACCAAATAGGGAAGATAGATTTTGCAAGAGGCATAAGTATTTAGAAACTAAATGGTCGCAAGAAAGGCTAGATGTTTGTGCTAAAAAATGAAAATTTCTTTGCCGTTGAAAGCATCGATACGGTCGACTAGAGGGGGGGGGGGTGAATAGGAGACTACAATTTTTAATCTTTCTTGTAGATTTTAAGGCTTAGCGGATAAAAGAGTTCACTAGATATGCAACTAGGTGAATGCAACCTATATGACAAGTAAGCTCCAAGATAAATATGCTAGGCAACAAACTACTTAGCAAGCCAACAAGCATACAACAACAAGGAAAGGTGCGGGAAAGGATTAACCACAAGTGAGACGAGGACACAGATTTTAACCCGAAGTTCACTCTTCCTTGGGGAAGAGCTAATCTCTGTTTGGAGCGGTGCCGGAGCCAAAGCTTGCGGAACGCCACCAAAGGCTCACCGTATTCTCCTTCGAGTCACCCCCAACGGATGAGCCTCGAATCACTTGGGGTTGGTCTTGAAGGCGACCACCACACCTTTACAAACTTCTCCGGAGCACACCACAAGCAAGGAAGCTTCCGGAGGAACCTCTAGCCGCCTAGGAGCCCAAGCTCCAAGAGTAACACGTCAATGGGGAAGAAATGTTGCGGGGAACGCGATTTGGTTTGGTCAAGATGTAGATCGGTCTTGCTCTCCCAATCCCCAAAGTTTCAACAAGTTTGGGTGGAGGGATTGAGAGTATTGAGCAAAAGGGGTTTAGCAATGGTGGAGCTCAGCAAGACATTAGGGTTGAGGTTGGAGGTGGAAGAAGGGCCTTTATATAGTGTGCGGGGCTGGTGGGATTTACTGCGTTGGACCCCGTCGCGCACGGGCTAAGTCAGCCCGTGCGCGCACGGGTACTCAGAGACAATCATGCCACCCGTGCGCCGCGGGTTAAAGACCCGTGCGCAGGGGTACCCAGAGAGTTACGATACCCGTGCGCCGCGGTGTGAAAAGACCCCGTGCGCACGGGGTACCCAGAGAGTTACGCAGTACCCGTGCGCACGGGGGTCAACAGACCCCGTGCGCATGGGGTACCCAGTAACTTTCTGTTGCAACTTTCTGAGTACCACAACATACACACTAGGCTCTTATTAGGTGCTCGGAGTGGGAAGGGTAAGAGAGTAAGGCTCGGCAATGGCATTCCCACACGGCATTTATCCCCACAAACCCCTCTTAATAGTGCGGTCTTTCCTATGACTCGAAGCAAACCAAAACTAAACCTTCGAAGCGTCAAAAGACAACGCCTTTGTCCTTTTTGAAATGGAGGGGTCGCACATCTCCATCGCGGGCACTTAGAACCAATAACCTGAGATAAACTTTAGCAACCGATATTAGTTCAACTAACCACATTGTCATCACACCAAAATAAAGCATAAGTGCCACTTAGCACTTTCAATCTCCCCCTTTTTGGTGCATTGATGACAACGCGGTTAGAGCATGGCATAGAGGATAAATAGATAGAAAGCCATGGAACAAATAATGATCATGATAGCTCCCCCTATATGTGTGCCCGAAAACAAGAATGCATCTAGAACACCCATAGGAGGTTCGATCAAGATCATTATAGAAAAGTCATGAGATTCAACAAAATAAACCTATAACTGTGCCTAGAACTCATGACACAGTGTGGTGAGCAAATAATGTGAGACCCAATAAGCATAAGAGGATAATTGCAAGGTTCAATAATAAAGCTAGAGTCTCACAACCACACAGGCAGAAGGTAAATAAGAGTATCTCAAGCCAACTAAAACCAACCAACAGCGAGAAACACGAGGCTTGAGATCTCAACACACCCATGAACGAACACCACACACCACTTCTCCCCCTTTGTTATCAAGACAACAAAAGGAGATAAATGGCGACACGAGACCCATTAGACAAGAGGAGGAGCACTCGAGGCATCATCATCATCATCAAAACGCCACCCGACCATTGGGAAAGACCGAGCAGTGGCCTCATTGTCAACGTCCTCTGAACCTGGACCGACCTCCTCACCAGCAGCAACCCTTGCTGCCTTCTGCTCACGCCGAACAAGCTTCTCCTTGTTGATTTCCTTGATCTGACGATGCTGAATGGACTGACACATCTTGAACATGTTACTCAAGGTTTTGAACAGTGACTTCTTCTCTCCCTTGGCAAAGATGGCCTCAGAACCAACAGACTTGGCCCGACCACGAGGGATCCATGTAGTAGAGGACATGCCTGGAGTGTAGGTAGCACGATCCTCAGGCCTAGGGTTGCGCCCCTTTTTGATAGGCACATAGGGAGCAGGAGCAGCAGGGGTCCAGTTGGAGTTGCGCTTGGGAACAGAAGTCTTGAAGCTGACAATGTACTTTGCTGGACAGACGGTCTCAATCAATGCCTCAGGATATGGCGCATGGTATCATAGTGGGGCAAGAGGTCTTTGATTGACCCAGTGACAAACGACTTCTCTTGTTTGTAAGCAAAGGCAATCTCATCTTTAGTGCGCTGCCCACTTTCTCGAACAACGCCAAACTCATCAAAAACGGTCTCTTCATACATGAACGGGTAGGGAATGATCTCGGAGAACTTTGCCATAGGAGCTGAGCACTGATGCATTCCGGACATCCAGGTGAGGGTGCGAGCAGAATCATTGGAGAAGTACAGAGTGGCAAAGAACTGCATCACTAGATCTTCATTATAGGGGTGGTTGAAGGTGACAAACGGAATCAGACCCAGTCGTCCAAGAGCGGAGTACACACCGGGATACAGATGGTCATTGTCACGCAAACTCTCAGTGTTAACCTGCTTGTGAGGGGCAAACTTCTTTGACTTGGTCATAAGAAGCTCATGATAGACCCTTTGCTGAAACTCATTCTTGAACCGGGGATCCACTCCCATACCAGTGGCAGCAACATACGGATGGCTCTGTCTCTCAGCCCAGATCTCTGGCTTGGTCCACTTGACAAGAGGCAAATTCCGGAGGTCACACCCGCCCGGAATGGCTTGCTCCGGACTAGACTCCTCATCCTCTTCTTCACCTTCCTCACCACGATCATCTTCTTCTTCTATCTCATCATCATTATTGGGATTGGCGTAGTAAACAACATCTTGCGAGTCATATTCTTCCTCAGAATTATCGGAAGCCTCTACAATGGGCCGCTTTGAGGCAGCACGGCGAACACGGCCCTGACCAGACCTAGACCCCTGACCCATGCCTTCAGACGACCGACGACGAGCAATGGTGAAGTCCTCTGATCCTCTTTTTCCACGCTTGCAATAAAGCTCAGACCTCTTGTCAGCGGAGTCTGAAACACACGCAAACACCCAACAACACAAAGCACGAACCACAAATGAGTACAAGTGCAATATGAATGGCAAGGGGATAGATAAAAATCTAGGCAAAAGTTCCTGGATAGCCCGTGCACACGAGGGTTTAGACCCCGTGGGCACGGGGGTCCTGTGCGCACGGTACGGGACCGTGGACACGGGGCCCCGTGCGCACGGGAACACCCCGTGGACACGAGGGTCTCCCAGCAGCAGCCACTACCAGAATGAACTCCGGGAGTGGGTGAAGTAGAGGGACCAGAGGATCTAAGCACTAGACTTTTATCTACCAATAGTTGAGGCCAAACGAATCTAGGGAGCAAAGAAACCCTAAAGCTAGAGAAAAAGATAGAAATACAAGGAGATAGACCAATGAAGCAAGACCAACCGGAGGAGGACCCCATCTGGATGCAGATCCACCGAGGAAGAACCCCGACGAAGCCCAGAGGAGCTCCGGCAAGGGGAGGCGACGGCGGCGGCGCTGGAGGCTTTCTGGGGAGTGGAGGGGGCGAATGGGTGGAAATGAGCCCGAGCCTCCCCCACGCCCCACCTTCAGGACCAGAAACCGCAGACCCCGTGCGCACAGGCTAAGATATCCCCGTGGGCACGGGGGCCCGTATGCACGGTACAGGCCCGTGCGCACGGGGTAATCAGGAACTTTGACATGAGTGGATTTGTTTTAAATACAGGGCTGAGTGTATACCCTTACCCCTACTTCACAAAGCACTCGGTCGACATTTCTGAATACGCCGCGAGGAAAGACCTATCACTATGGAAAGGGTATATGTGGAGCACTTGTACCAAAAGAGAAGTAAGAAGAACAAAACACAACAAAAGAAAAGAAACAACACACTACACAGGCGAAACAAACACGGACACAACCCTCAAGCGAGGGCGGTGGCCAAGGCCACCATGTTTGAGTTTACTTGGTATGGCACCGCGAAGATATGAACCTTGGGCCCAAGACCAATACTCATCTTTGAAGCACAAGTACCACCTAAAGTGGCTAATGTGAAAGATTGAGTTTGATTTATGCACTTCCAGGATAAGATAGCTCATGGGTTGAGCTAGCTCCCCCTAGACATGTGCCTACATCTAAGCAAGATAGTACATGAGTATGTGTGTATGAGCAAGAGTTTCATCTGAAGTTACTAATATCCATGATATTTAGCTCATGCCTTAACTCCCGGAATCTTGCTTCGTCAAGGGGCTTGGTGAAAATGTCTGCAAGTTGATTCTCGGTGTTGACATGGAGTAACTCAATGTTTCCCTTGGCCACATGATCTCTGATGAATCGATGACGAATCTCAATATGCTTGGTCTTGCTATGTTGAACCGGATTCTCGGCGATCTTGATGGCACTTTCATTGTCACACCAAAGAGGCACTTTGTCACATTTGACACCATAATCCATCAAAGTTTGCCTCATCCATAATAATTGGGCACAACAACTTCTGGCAGCAATATACTCGGCTTCGGCTGTGGAGAGAGATATACAATTTTGCTTCTTTGAAGACCAACTTACCAACGACCTCCCTAGAAATTGACATGAACCAGAGGTTGCGATCAACCTTGTCTCCGGCCCAATCCGAATCCGAGTAACCCATTAACTCAAATGAAGATCCCTTGGGATACCAAAGGCCCAAGTTTGGGGTATGAACCAAATATCGAAGGATCCTTTTCACTGCCGAAAAATGGCTCTCCTTAGGAGCAGATTGAAATCTTGCACACATACACACACTCAACATAATATCTGGCCTAGATGCACAAAGGTAAAGCAAGGAACCGATCATAGAGCGATATACCTTTTGATCCACTTCTTTACCATTTGGATCAAGATGAAGTTGACCATTTGTGGCCATGGGTGTCATCTTTGGCTGGATATCTTGCATTTTGAATCTCTTGAGCATGTCTTGGATATAAAGAGATTGATTGATGAAGGTTCCGCCTCTCAATTGCTTCACTTGAAAACCGAGAAAGAACTTCAACTCTCCCATCATGCTCATCGCAAATTCCTTAGTCATAAGATTCTCAAACTCAACGTTAATAGCATGGTTAGTTGACCCAAAGATAATATCATCAACATATATTTGGCAGACAAACAACTCTCCTTTTCCCCTCTTTGTAAAGAGAGTGGAATCTATTACCCCAATCTGGAACCCTTTCTTGCTTAGGAACGCCGTAAGGTGATCATACCAAGCACGAGGTGCTTGTTTGAGTCCATAGAGTGCCTTATGGAGTTCATAAACGTGAGAGGGATGATCGGGGTCTTCAAAACCGAGAGGTTGCTTTACATACACTAACTCCTTAAGAGGACCATTAAGAAAAGCGCTCTTAACATCCATTTGATATAATTTGAAATCATGATGAGAGGCATAAGCAAGCAAGATGCGAATGGATTTGAGACGGGCAACGGGGGCAAAAGTTTCACCAAAGTCCAAACCTTCAACTTGGGTGAAACCTTGTGCCACTAACCTTGCCTTGTTCCTTATTACTTGTCCATATTCATCTTGTTTGTTCTTGAAATCCCACTTTGTTCCAATGACATTATGAAATTCCTTGGGTCTTTCTACAAGGGTCCATACTTTGTTGCGTGTGAAGTTGTTGAGTTCTTCATGCATGGCATCTATCCAATCCGGATCGTCAAGTGCATATTCCACCTTAAGGGGTTCAACATAAGAGACAAATGAGTGATGTTCACAAAAGTTTGCCAAACGTCTACGAGTAGTTACCCCCTTTTTGATGCTTCCGTAGATGTTCTCGGTGAGGTGTTGAAGATGTTTCAGCTTGGCGGCCACTTTTTGCTCTTTGCGGTCAAGCTCTTCTTCACTTGGTTTTGGACTTGATGAGGAGGCTTGCCCTTGAGATTGCTTTAACCTTGGAGACACTCTTCTCTTTGCAACCACAGGTTCTTGCTCTGTAGGAAGTGATGTCGATGAAGACACATGTGGTTGGGGTTGATCTTGATCATGATCATGACTTTGAGCATGATCTTGAGCCTCAATGATTGGTTCTTCATTATCGGAAGAGTTTGCTCTTGATCTTGCTCAGGAATATGAGGGTCTTGATCTTGTTCTTGGATAGGTTCATTATTTCTCGAAGCATCTTGGACAAGTGGCGTTGGTGATGACTTCCCTTGTGGAGAATCCTCAAGAGGGGCTCTTACTCCTTCTTCTTCTACTTGGACATGGGGTGTTTCTTGTGGGAGAATGTGGCCTATCCCCATTGTCCTTATAGCTTGTGAAGGAGCCGCATCACCTACAACACTAGGAACAATTTGCTCCATGCAGGAGCCGTTATCTTCATCAAACTCCACATTTACCGTTTCCTCAATGCATCCGGTGGATTTATTGAGAACTCGGTAAGCATGAGAGTTTGATGCATATCGAACAAATATGCCCTCATAAGTTCTAGACTCAAATTTAGCTAGCCGGGATTTTTTGTTTAAAATGAAACACTTACAACTGAATACTCGAAAGTATTTGACGTTGGGCTTTCTCCCGATTAGGAGCTCATAAGGGGTCTTGTTCTTGAGCTTGCGAAGATAAAGCCGGTTTGAAGCATGGCACGCGGTGTTGATGGCTTCTGCCCAAAGCTTGTATGGTGATTTGTACTCATCAAGCATGGTCCTAGCCATCTCAATAAGAGTCCGATTCTTCCTCTCCGCAACCCCATTTTGTTGGGGAGTATATGGTGAGGCATATTGGTGCTTTATCCCCTCTTCACTCAAGAAATCATCCATTGTATAGTTTTTGAACTCGGTGCCATTGTCACTCCGGATTGCCTTGATCTCACAGTTATGTTGACGTTGAGCTTCTTTGGCAAAGTTGATGAAGGTTTCTTGAGTTTCATCTTTAGTCTTGAGAAAGAACACCCAAATATATCTTGTGAAGTCATCAACAATGACAAGGCAATATCTCCTTCCTCCCAAACTATCATATGTGGGAGGCCCAAAAAGATCCAAATGGATAAGCTCGAGGGGCCTCAAGGTGGTGATGATAGTCTTCACCTTGTGAGCTTTTTCATGAAGCTTTCCGGCAATGCAAGCACTACGAGGACGATCTTTGGCAAAGGACACATTGGTTAGTCCAAGAATGTGCTCCCCCTTTAAGAGAGCTTGTAAATTTCTCATGCCCACGTGGGCTAGCCTACGGTGCCATAGCCACCCCACGTCGGCCTTGGCCATTAGGCATGTTGCAATATGAGTTTTCTCTTTCAAGAAATCAACCACGTAAAGGTTGTCTTCAACATGCCCAACGAAGACCACTTTGAGATTGCTTCTCTTAAAGACGGTCACATGGAATTCACCAAAATGTGAATCATATCCGGCACGAGCCAATTGAATAGTTGAAAGTAAATTGTAGTGAAGGGATTGGAGCATGACATTTGAAAGAGATGAATCATTAGGTATTACCACCTTGCCCAAACCTAATACCTTGCCCTTGCTATTGTCACTGAAGGAGATGTTCGAAGAGGCCTTGATTGAATCAACGAACTCCACGAGCATGTCCCTTTCTCCGGTCATACGATTTGTGCATCCACTGTCGATCACCCATTGAGTTCCACCAGAGACATAGTCCTACAATAATCAAGCTTTGGTTATAGGTACCCATTTTGCAATGGGTCCTGGTGAGTTAGCAACAAGGATCTTGGGAACCCAAATAGTCCAAGCATAATCATCATAGTTAGTTCCAACAAATTTAGCGAAGGTATGGCCATCATCTCCTCTCATGAGAACGTATGATGGATTGTTCTTGCCGGCAAAATTCTTGGGAATGGCCTTGTCCCTAATGACCTTTCCATTCCCAACACCCTTCAATTCCTTCTCCTTCTCCTTGTGCTCTTCATGCACAAACACTACCTTTTGGGGAGGGAAAGGAGTCGGACCGATCTTCTTGTTGGTCTTCTTCTTCTTTTTCTTACCACTCTTAGATGCGGGATTAAACCCAACTCCCTCCTTGGCAACACACTCCTTTTGGTTGCTCAAGAGGTCGTTTAGATTTTTCTCCTCTTGAATGCATGACAGAAGCCCTTTCTCAATTTGAGCTTTCAACTTCTTATTTTCCTCTTGAAGGAAAGTGCAATCATGAGCAAAGTTAGCAGTACAAGCATCATCATTTAAATAAATATGAGGTACGCAAGTGAGAGCCTTAATGGTTGTAGCTTTTAGTTGGGCATAAGACTCGGTGAGGGCAATGAGGTCACCTTTGACAACCTTGGAACTAATCACAAGGAACTCATGCTCCTCAACAAGTTTTATATGGTCAACTAGAAGCTTTTCAACTCTAACGTTAAGAGCATCTTTATTCTCAAGAGCAAGTTGCAAAGCATCATTGGTTTTAACAAAGTCAATTTGATGAGCAGATAAGGATTCCTCAAGTGATGCTCTCATGACACTCTCTTCATTAAGTTTGTGCTCGAGGAGATCCACTCTCTCTTTTTCCTCTATAAGGAGGTTCTCAACGTTCTCAATAAAGTCATCGCGTTCGGCAAGTGACTTAAGGAGATCGCCAAAACGAGCAGGAGCTTCACCATGAAGAGTTTTCATGAAAGCCATTAAGGATTCCTCATCATTATCCACACCCTCCTCACACTCATCCTCCACTATCTCACATGAGACATTGGGAGTGTAGTTGTCGGGTTTCTTGGGTTCTGACTTTGTTTTTACCTCTTTGGCCATGAGGCACCGATGAGTGAATGGCTTGTCCTCGTTTGAAGAGTCAAAGAGGCCGGTGGTGGAGGAGGTAGTGGCATGCATGGCAAAGGCGGTCGTGCCCACTTGATCATCATCACCGTCATCTTCATCTCCAAACATGTATTCTTCATGAACAAGAGCCTTCTCATCCTTCCTCTTTGCAAACTTGGTGAACTTCTTCTTCTTAAGCACAAGCTTCTTGGACTTGTCTTCACGTCTCTCATATGGACAATCATGAACAAAGTGTCTTGGGCTATCACAATTGTAGCATTTCCTTCGTCCAAAAGATCTTGCTTGAAGATTTCTTCCTTTGTTTGCCATGGTCCCGGAGTACTTTTTGACTAAGAGAGCCAAGTCTTCCGCAAAATCATTTGCCGGACACGAGGTGTCATTATCCTCCTCACCTATCTCTTCACTCACTTCTTCCTCCCTCGAGGGTTGGCTCACAACTTTCTTGGCCTTCAAGGCAAGATTGGAGTTCTTGGTTGCTTGAGCTATTGCAAATGTTTTCTTGGACTTGGTTTCCAAAAGAACATGGGTAGAGAAGGTGGAAACAACTTGAGCCGAAGTCAGCTTGTGATAGTTCGGACATTGATGAACCATCATGACCATGGTATGTTCCGTGAGAACCATAGCCTCTATGAACTTGTCCTTGATGAAGTCATCATTTGCCCAAGTGCACCCAAAGGTTCTCAAGTTGAGCACAAGAGACTTCAACCTTAGGTAAACCTCTTCTGCGGACTCACCCTCATTCCTCACAAAGAGATTGACATCTTGTTTGAGCAAGGCCAACCAAGATCTTCTAATTGCTTCATCTCCTTCACGAGCCTCCTCAAGGCAATCCCAAATTTCCTTTACGGTTTTGAGAAGAGCAATGGAATAACTATAGTCTTCAGTCATAGCGTTGCGAAGCATGTTGTGTGCGGTAGCATTGAGTTGATCGTCAACGGCTTCTCTTGGAGTGGGATTCATTGGGTCCTTGGGGTTGAATCCATTGACCACAATCCACCACAATTGAATTGAAGCACTGCGCATGTGAGACTCCATATCTAGCTTCCACTTAGCAAAGGCATTAGCTTTCAAAGGGGGCGGTGGCCCAACAGGATTAATGAGGGGATGCTGCAAGGGTTGAGGAGAGTAAAAGGGTTCCACGACATTGTACTTGGGAACTTGAGTACGAGCCGGAGAAGCAAGAGGTTCCCTCGAGTCATCCGCATCATGAACTTCATTTGGATTAAACGAGTTTGATGCAGACGTTGATGGCTTTAAGCGGGCATCAATTTCCTCCTTGAACGAGGCCCGAACCTCTTTCATCATAGAGACTTTGAGGTCCGCAAACATTGAAAGAAGATCGGCCGCGGTCAAGGGGACATTCGGGTTAGGAGGAGCGGCGGGAGCAACTACAGGAGCACCAAGTGTCTCGGTCGCGGCGGGGGGTTGGTTTTGACCATCCTCCACAACGGGTAAGCCACCTCCCTCATTCCCTAGATCGACCATATCCTCTAAGGTTGTAAAACCTTATATTAGAGCACGAGGCTCTGATACCAATTGAAAGGATCGATACGGTCGACTAGAGGGGGGTGAATAGGAGACTACAATTTTTAATCTTTCTTGTAGATTTTAAGGCTTAGAGGATAAAAGAGTTCACTAGATATGCAACTAGGTGAATGCAACCTACATGACAAGTAAGCTCCAAGATAAATATGCTAGGCCACAAACTACTTAGAAAGCCAACAAGCATACAACAACAAGGAAAGGTGCAGGAAAGGATTAACCACAAGTGATACGAGGACGCAGGTTTTAACCCGAAGTTCACTCTTCCTTGGGGAAGAGCTAATCTCCGTTTGGAGCGGTGCCGGAGCCAAAGCTTGCGGAACGCCACCAAAGGCTCACCGTATTCTCCTTTGAGTCACCCCCAACGGATGAGCCTCGAATCACTCGGGATTGGTCTTGAAGGCGACCACCACACCTTTACAAACTTCTCCGGAGCACACCACAAGCAAGGAAGCTTCCGGAGGAACCTCTAGCCGCCTAGGAGCCCAAGCTCCAAGAGTAACAAGTCAATGGGGAAGAAATGTTGCGGGGAACGTGATTTGGTTTGGTCAAGATGTAGATCGGGTCTTGCTCTCCCAATCCCCAAAGTTTCAACAAGTTTGGGTGGAGGGATTGAGAGTATTGAGCAAAAGGGGGTGTAGAAATGGTGGAGCTCAGCAAGACATTAGGGTTGAGGGTTGGAGGTGGAAGAAGGGCCTTTATATAGTGTGCAGGGGATGTGGGGATTTCTACCCGTTGGACCCCGCTTGCACGGGTTAAGTCAGTCCCGTGCACACGGGGTACTCAGAGACAATCACGCCACCCGTGCGCAGACGGGGTCAAAAGACCCCGTCTTGCACGGGTACCCAGAGAGTTATCGAGACCCGTGTGCACGGGGTCAAAAGACCCGTCATGCGGGTACCCAGAGAGTCTGCGATACCCGTGCGCAAGACGGGGTCAATAGACCCGTCTTGCACGGGTACCTAGTAACTTTATGTTGCAACTTTCTGAGTACCACAACATACACACTAGGCTCTTATTAGGTGCTCGGAGTGGGAAGGGTAAGAGAGTAAGGCTCGGCAATGTCATTCCCACACGACATTTATCCCCACAAACCCCTCTTAATAGTGCGGTCTTTCCTACGACTCGAAGCAAACCAAAACTAAACCTTCGAAGCGTCGAAAGACAATGCCTTTGTCCTTTTTGAAATGGGGGGGTCGCACATCTCCATCACGGGCACTTAGAACCAATAACCTGAGATAAACTTTAGCAACCGATATTAGTTCAACTAACCACATTGTCATCACACCAAAATAAAGGATAAGTGCCACTTAGCACTTTCAGCCGTACTTGTGAACTTTGCAATGAACGTGGTCATTCACATCTCTGATGCAAATTGTTTCATGATCGAATCGTGTCCAAAAATTGTGATGATTTGATTTATCTTGCACATCATAATGAACTCAGTTTGCTTTTGGGTTATGAAGAAATGAAATGTTTAACTAAGAATCTTCCAGAATTTGCCCTTGTAAAAGTTCTTGATTTTGATCTAGAGGAAATTTATATGTATTGTGCGGTGAATTGCATTAAAAATCCTTATATTGCCAATTACATAAAGAAAAGAAAGCAAATAGAAGATGAAGAGAACACTAATGAAAGGGAAGAGACTTCCCAATACCCTCCTAGTATTTCTTATGATGAATCAGGTAACGAGGAGGAGCCTTCTATTCAACCAATCTCATTAATAAGGAGCTCAAAAAAGAGGGTTAAACCCACACATGATGTGAAGAAGAAAAATAAAAGATGGAGAAGCAAAGGTAGAAGGGTATCCCTCCCAAATAATGTTGCTCCTACTACTCATTGTGATGATGATAATTGCTATACATTTGGTGCTATCCATACTATTAATGACGAGAGTGATTATGCTTATGATATGAAAAGGCCCAAGCTTGGGGAAGCTATGTTTGATGAGAATGACATATTTGAGAATATATTTGCTGCAATTAATGTTTGTCCCAAGCTTGGGGATGCTATGTTTAATGAAGATGATATTTTTAGCCTCCCAAGTTTTGATATGCAAATTTGTTATGATGATAGCATGCCTCCTACTTATGATGATTATATTGATGAAAGTGGGTTTGGAAGAGTGTCAACTTTAGGAAGTAACGATCCCACTATTTTGGAGGATGTTGAATCTTATTGTGATGAATATGAAAGTGGATTTGGAGAGGTCATGACTTTATTTAGTGACGATTCCACTATCTTGGAAGAGGTTTCGATCGATTGTGATGAGAACAAAGTTGCTACTTATGATGATTATTGTGATGAAACTTATGCTATAAAAAGTAGTGATGATTATAATTTTAAAACTTGTCATGATTATGATTAACCTTTTTTCTGAACATTACTCTTTTAATTTGGAAACAATTTATAGTATTCGAGTCTCTTATGATACTCCCACTATTCCGAATAAAAAGAATTTTGCTTATGTGGAGAGTAGTAGAATTTCTAGCAAGTAGATCATGAAAAGAATGCTTTAGGTGCTGGTTATATGGTTTAATTCATTCATGATTCTACTGAAAGTTATTATGAGGGAGGAATACATGCTTGTACGAATTGCAATAATATCAAGTTTCCTCTCTATGTGCTTGAAGTTTTAAAGTTTTGCTTGTTTTGCCTTCCTATGCTAGTTGATTATTGTTCCCATAAATTGTTTGCTCACAAAATCCCTATGCATAGGAAGTGCGTTAGACTTAAATGTGCTAGTCATATTCTTCATGATGCTCTCTTTATGTTTCAATTCTTATCTTTTATGTGAGCGTCATTGAAATCATCATGCCTAGCTAGGGGCGTTAAAGCATTAGCTATTGTTGGGTGGCAACCCAATTTTACTTTTGTTCCTTGCTTTTTGTTCCTGTTTAGTAATAAATAATACATCTAGCCTCTGGTTAGATGTGGTTTTATGTTGTAGTTAGTGTTTGTGCCAAGTAGAACCTTTGGGAAGACTTGGGTGAAGTCTATGTGATCTTGCTGTAAAAAACAGAAACTTTGCGCTCACGATATTAGCTGACACTATTTACTGGAGAGTGATTTTAGGTTGATTATTTTTGCAGATGATTAACAGACAAATTCCTCAGGTCCACCAATTTATTTCAGAATTTTTGGAGTTACAAAAGTATTCGAATGATACAGATTACTACAGACTGTTCTGTTTTTGACAGATTCTGTTTTCTATGTGTTGTTTGCTTATTCTGATGAATCTATGAGTAGTATCGGAGGGTATGAACCATAGAGAAGTTGGAATATAGTATATATTACACCAATATGAATTTAGAATTAGTTCACAACAGTACCTAGGTTGTGGTTTATCTTATACTAACGGAGCTTACGAGTTTTCTGTTGAGTTTTGTGTTGTGAAGTTTTCAAGTTTTGGGTAAAGATTCGATGGACTATGGAATAAGGAGTGGCAAGAGACTAAGCTTGGGTATGCCCAAGGAACCCCAAGGTAATATTCAAGGACAACCGAGAGCCTAAGCTTGGGGATGCCCCGGAAGGCATCCCCTCTTTCGTCTTCGTTCATCGGTAACTTTACTTGGAGCTATATTTTTATTCACCACATGATATGTGTTTTGCTTGGAGCGTCATTTTGTTTTATTTTGTTTTGCTTGCTGTTTGAATAATATCTCAAGATCTGAAATTCTTAAATGTTAGAGAGTCTTCACATAGTTGCACAATTATTCGACTACTCATTGATCTTCACTTATATCTTTTGGAGTAGTTTGTCATTTGCTCTAGTGCTTCACTTATATCTTTTTAGAGCACGGTGGTGGTTTTATTTTGAAGAAATAGATGAACCCTCATGATTCACTTATATTATTTTGAGAGTCTTTTATAACAGCATGGTAATTTGCTTTGGTTATAAAATTGGTCCTAGAATGATGGGCATCCAAGTTGGGTATAATAAAAACTATCATAGAAAGTGCATTAAACACTATGATCAATTTGATGCTTGATAATTGTTTTAAGGTATAAAGGTGTTAATGTTAGAGTCATGCTAGTTGGGTAATTATGAAATTGAGAAATACTTGTGTTGAAGTTGCCAAGTCCCGTAGCATGCACGTATGGTAAAAGTTGTGTGACAAATTTGTTGCATGGGATGCTCTTTTAATTGTCTTCCTTATGTGTGTAGGTCGGGATCGCGCGATGGTTAACGCCTACCAACCCTTCCCCTAGGAGCATGCGTAGTAGTACTTTGCTTTGAGGGCAAGTATACTTTTGCAATAAGTATATGAGTTCTTTATGACTAATGTGAGTCCATGGATTATACGCACTCTCACCCTTCCACCATTGCTAGCCTTTATTATACCGCGCAACTTTCGCCGGTATCATGCACCCACCATATACCTTCCTCAAAACAGCCACCATACCTACCTATTATGGCATTTCCATAGCCATTCCGAGATATATTGCCATGCAACTTTCCACCGTTCCTTTACTATGACACGCTCCATCATTGTCATATTGCTCTTTGCATGATTATGTAGTTGACATCGTATTTGTGGCAAGGCCACCTCCTTAATTTTTCATACATGTCACTTTTGGTTCATTGCATATCCCGGTACACCGCCAGAGGCATTCACGTAGAGTCATATTTGAGCTGTAATTTTTGAGTTGTAAATCAATAAAATGTGATGATCTTCATTATTAGAGCATTGTCCCAAGTGAGAAAAGTAGCACCATGATCTTCATGATAGAGAGTCTCCTATGTTGTCACTTTCATATACTAGTGGGAATTTTTCAATATAGAACTTGGCTTGTATATTCCAATGATGGACTTCCTCAAAATGCCCTAGGTCTTCGTGAGCAAGCAAGTTGGATGCACACCCACTTAGTTTATTTTGTTGAGCTTTCATATATTTATAGCTCTAGTGCATCCGTTGCAAGGCAATCCCTACTCACTCACATTTATATCTATTAATGGGCATCTCCATAGCCCGTTGATATGCCTAGTTGATGTGCGACTATCTTCTCCCTTTTTGTCTTCACAACAACCACCCTATTCCACATATAGTGCTATGTCCTTGGCTTGCGCTCATGTATTGCGTAAGAGTTGAAAAAGCTGAAGCACATTCAAAAGTATGAACCAATTGCTTGGCTGAAACCGGGGTTGTGCATGATGGGAGTATTTTGTGTGATGAAAATGAAGCATGGCCTAACTATATGATTTTGTAGGGATGAGCTTTCTTTGGCTACGCTATTTTGATAAGACATGATTACTTGTTAGTATGCTTGAATTATTACTATTTTTATGTTTTATAAGCTTTTATCTTGAATCATTTGGATCTGAACATTCATGCCACAATAAAGTAAATTACATTGAGAATATGCTAGGTAGCATTCCACATCAAAAATTCTGTTTTTATCATTACCTACTCGAGGATGAGCAGGAATTAAGCTTGGGGATGCTTGATACGTCTCCAACGTATCTATAATTTTTGATTGATCCATGCTATTATATTACCCATTTTGGATGTTTATGGGCTTTACTTTACACATTTATATCATTTTTGGGCTAACCTATTAACCGGAGGCCCAACCCAAATTGCTGTTTTCTTGCCTATATAGTGTTTCGAAGAAAAGGAATATCAAACGGAGTCCAAATGGAATGAAACCTTCGGGAGAGTTATTTTTGGAACAGAAGAAATCCAGGAGACTTGGAGTATACGTCAGGGAAGCAATGAGGAAGCCACGAGGCAGGGAGGCGCCCTACGCCCTGGGCGCACCCCCCACCCTCGTGGGCCCCTCGTGGCTCCCATGACCGACTTCTTTCCCCTATATATGTCCATATACCCTAAAAACATCGTGGATCACAATAGATCGGGAGTTCCGCTGCCGCAAGCCTCTGTAGCCACCAAAAATAAATCGGGACCCTATTTTGGCACCCCGCCGGAGGGAGGATCCCTCACCGGTGGCCATCTTCATCATCCCGGCGCTCTCCGTGACGAGGAGGGAGTAGTTCACCCTCGGGGTTGAGGGTATGTGCCAGTAGCTATGTGTTTGATCTCTCTCTCTCTCTCTCGTGTTCTTGATTTGGCATGATCTTGATGTATCGCGAGCTTTGCTATTATAGTTGGATCTTATGATGTTTCTCCCCCTCTACTTTCTTGTAATGGATTGAGTTTTCCCTTTGAAGTTATCTTATCGAATTGAGTCTTTAAGGATTCGAGAACACTTGATGTATGTCTTGTCATGCTTATCTAGGCTGATAATGGGAAATTCACGTGATCTACTTGATGTATGTTTTGGTGATCAACTTGCGGGTTCAATGAACTTATGCATAGGGGTTGGCACATGTTTTTGTCTTGAGTCTCCGGTAGAAACTTTGGGACACTCTTTGAAGTTCTTTGTGTTGGTTGAATAGATGAATCTGAGATTTGTGTGATGCATATCGTATAATCATGCCCACACATACTTGAGGTGACATTGGAGTATCTAGGTGACATTAGGGTTTTGGTTGATTTTTGTCTTAAGGTGTTATTCTAGTACGAACTCTATGGTAGATCAAACGGAAAGAATAGCTTCGTGTTATTTTACTACGGAGTCTTGAATAGATCGATCAGAAAGGATAACTTTGAGGTGGTTTTGTACCCTACAATAATCTCTTCATTTGTTCTCCTCTATTAGTGACTTTGCAGTGACTCTTTGTTGCATCTTTAGGGATAGTTATATGATCTAATTATGTTATTATTGTTGAGAGAACTTGTACTAGTGAAAGTATGAACCCTAGGCCTTGTTTCCTAGCATTGCAATACCTTTTACGCTCACCTTTACCACTTGTTACCCTGCTGTTTTTATATTTTCAGGTTACAAATACTCATATCTACCATCCATATTGCACTTGTATCACCATCTCTTCGCCGAACTAGTGCACCTATACAATTTACCATTGTATTGGGTGTGTTGGGGACACAAGAGACTCTTTGTTATTTGGTTGCAGGGTTGTTTGAGAGAGACCATCTTCATCCTACGCCTCCGACGGATTGATAAACTTTAGGTCATCCACTTGAGGAAAATTTGCTACGGTCCTACAAACCTCTGGACTTGGAGGCCCAACAACGTCTACAAGAAGAAGGTTGTGTAGTAGACATCAGTTGGCTCTAAGGCTGGTGATTTTTTGTACTTTATCTCTTTCTCTTTTTGTCTCATTTACTCATTTACATAGGAGAACGTGTAGAGGATGGCTATTAATTTTTGATGGGACTTCTTCACGGGGTTTAAGACTAAGTAGCTCTGAATATTATTCCCGCTGCCCACCACTCTCAGTTGTGCCATCTATGATACTCCCATTGCAACAATGATGTCCACTAGGTCTAGCACGTCCTGTAAGAAGAGACTATCATGCAAAACATACATTCTTATTGCCTTCTTCCTCCATACAGTACATACTACTAGTACTACTACTCGTTCTCCTGTAAACCTTGCGCTTGGCATCTCGAAAATATTTACCTTGCGCTTGCCTCTTCGCCTCTTCGGGAAGTCAAGCAATGATGGTACTACAGTATATAGTTCTGGCTATCTGAGACCGAATGAATTGCTGCACGTCTACCACGTGGGTGAGGGGCGAGGGGCGAGGGAGAGTGTGTACTACTACGTCCGTTTCAATATGGACTACATATGGAGCAAAATGAGTGAATCTACACTCTAAAATATGTCTATATACATCAATGTTTGGAGTATGTACTAGTAGTTCATATTGAAATCTGTTAAACACATATATTTCAAACAATATGATAATATCTCTAACCATGGTAGGGACAAGGAGTATATATCTCTAACGGAGGGAGTAGTAAAATATTCTGCTCGTCCTGCGAGCCACCGTGCGCGTGGGCGAGGGAGCGGGCGTAGGCGTAGTAAGCAAGCTTCTCCTTGTCCTGCGACTCTGCGAGTGTCGGATTTCGGGTTTCGGCATACCCTTGAGGTTCAAACACTGGGGTGCGCACGAAGATCTTTCCCCTACCAGCTCACGTCTCGAGGTCTCGCAAGGATCTAAGCAAGAAAGATGAACACACAAGGGACACGAGATTTATACTGGTTTAGGCCACCATTGTGGTGTAATACCCTACTCCAGTGTGTGGTGTGGTGGATTGCCTCAGGGGCTGATGATGAACAGTACAAAGGGAGAACAGCCTCGCGAGGGGCTGTTCTTGAGCTGGTGCGATGAACTGCTTGGGCGAGTTCAGTCGCTTCTCTCTCTCTGATCGATCTGTTCTCTAGATGCCTCTACCCTGTGGTGGCTAGTCCTATTTAGGGAGGCCCTGGGCCTCTTCCCAAATAATGAGCGGGAAGGGCGCCAATAATTGTCCATTTTGAAGGGGAACATCTGGTACACTTATCTTGACTAAAGTTGGTCTTCGGCTGCCAAAGGCTCTGACGATGACGCTGTCCTGGGCTCCACGATGACCTCCATCCTGCCGTTCTGCTAGTCTTGGTCTTGTTGCACCGAAGCGGTAACCTTTGCCTGATGCCTTGGCCTGTGCTTGCCCCCTTTGCACCGAAAGGTAAACAAGGACACTGCGCAGGTCGGCGCCCGCCTGGCGCCCGCCTGGCCTTCGATCGTCATGGCTTGCGTCACGGGCCCCTCGGGAGGTACCCCGCCTTGATCTCTCCGCCTCCTCGCGAGCATGCCTGAGGAGGCTGCTCCTGAGGAAGCTTCCCGTCGTCCGCCCTGCGAGGCTTGGCCCCTCGCGAGGGTCTTGAGATTGAGCTGATGAAGCTGGGCTGCATTGGGCCCCCACTTGAGCCATGCCGCAGGCCGCAGGCAGGCAAGTCTGGGGACCCCCGTTCCCAGAACATCGACAGTAGCCCCCGGGCCCAAGGCGCGCCTGGACTTGGCTTAGCGGAGAAGCGAAGGGGCAAGTGCGAAGCGCCGCGGGCCCCAACAGCCTGCGGCCTTGGGCGCCACGTGGCGGTTGATTGGACGTGGGCGTCTCCGCTTCCCCACGACGCCTCGGCAACCGCACGACTTGACAAGTCCCTGCATGCAAAAAATGGGTCATGATTACCTGCGATCGTGGAGGCCAGCGGTTGGCCTTCTTCGGCTATAACTACGGAACGACGTGAGCCATTCCAGTTCATCTCTCCCTGCTACTCCTTTCTTCTTCCTCCTCGCCCTTGCTCCACCTTCCGCCGATGGCACTAATTCGCCGGTTTTCTGTAGAAGAGAAGGGGAAGGCCCCTCGAGAGGGTCCCGACCCGCTTCCGCCGAAGGAACGGCTAGTCCTCTGCCGCCGAGACGAGGGCGCGCGATAGGAGGCGTCGAGGCCCTGGTACGAGTGGCCGCCGCCAGGGTTCCCGCTTCCCTTGTACGCCCGCATCGAGGGCCCTGGAGAAGCAGGCGCCGAGCGACATCATCGGAGCCGTCATCGACGTCGGCAGGTTACGATGGTGCCTGTCATTCCTCATGGAGTCCATGCTGAGGGCTCCTCTCGCGAGCTTGTGCCCCACACAGCCATGGCTCCTCGGCCTTGGATTCGCCTTCCTCCCTCCTTCGCCTTCGAGATCCCGCCGAGGAGACCTCTTGAGCTCTGGCTGCCGCATGCGACTGCAGTACCCCTGCGACCGGAGCGGAGGTTGAGGTTGTTGCTCCGGGCAAGGTCTACATGACCCGCGGCTGGGGCGAGATCGCCCGGGTCTGCCGGACAGGGGGCGCCCTTGTAATCCACCTCGACTACGATGGCGCCTCCTTGATGTTCTTCAAGGTCTTCGACGCGGAAGGACGCCGGCTGGAATGCTGCCCCGAGAAGAGCGGCTGGGGCATCGTCGTGGCGAGGACCGGGCCCGCCGATCGCTTCCCCAGCAGCTCCGCCGGTGGCAGCGGAGGTGCCGGAGGGTCCAGCGACTCCGTAGAGCTTCACGTGACTCCGAAGGCGAGCGACAACAGCTACGAGCCCCCGAGCTCGCGTCGCGCTCAGAGCAGGGCGGGCTCGTCAGACCGTCGACGCCACTGATCTGGATGGGGTTGGCCCCGGTGCCTGGCGGCCCACTGTTGATGATGGCGTCTCCTGCGGAGGCGCGCGTAATTAGTGCTCCTTAGGATTGTTCCCTGCAAGAAATCGAAGTACCACCCCGCGGGGGTATGTAAGGCACTGGCCATGGTTTTGTGAATATTATATCCTCATGATGAATTAATTCGAGATGCTTGTCCTGTCCCGGCTTAGCTCCCCCTTTCTTTCCTCATGAGGGCTTGGTGCTCTACACTGACAGGTCCCGGTCCCTAGGCAGGCTTCAGCCGTCGCTGGTATGCCAGGTCGCGATGCCGTGGTCAAGGCCAGGAGGTGAGCGGCCCAAGGTCCAGTAAGAGCCCCTAAGTCGCGATGCTCAGGAGGTCCCCTTTAGCGCTCAAGCAGCCTCCGCTGGGCGAGAAAGGTAAGCAACATTGCCGCAACAGAGCTGTAGTAGGCCAGGGTTAAGCACTGAGTCGGATCAATTTTCTCGTGACTTATCTCGTAGGTTTGGTGTAGTTTTCGTTGAGGTGCCGGGCCTGCGCGGCGGCAGCTGAGGTGCTGCTGGGTTAGGTCCTCGCGAGCTTCTCCCCCGCGCTTTCCTTAACGCTCTACGTCCTCAGGTCCCTGCCCTCAAGCGAGCTCAGCCGCCGCCGGTATGACAGGTCGCGATGTCGTGGGTCAAGGCCAGGGGGTGAGGGCTGGAGAGCCAGTAAGAGCCTGTGAGTCGCGATGCTCAGGCGCCCCCCTTTTAACGTGCAAGCTGATCGTGCCGGAGAGAAGGAGAGAAGGCTCGCGACACCACCAGCGTTACTCCTAGAGCGGGTCCTGCATATCAATCATGAAGGGGAAACAAGGTTTGTCGTCACGGTTGCCAGCCAACCATTGGTCGCTCCGAGGGAGTGATTGGGGCACTGAGGGCCTGGTGAGGTGGCGCCTTGCGGGGCTGCCGCGGCCAGAGCTCAGCGACTCATATTTTTCGGCGTTGCAGGGACGGACCCGTGCGCAAGTGTCGTGCCAGAGCGAGCGGCTCCAAAGGTAGGTGTCAATCGAGCAGGCGATTAGGTCCAGCATGTTAAGCATGAGGGAGAAAATCCATTTAGATAGATGCAGAAAAAGCAAATGCCACTGGGTCAGGCCCGAGCAACTTGGGGATAATGCAGCCCGAGGGGCGCCCCCAACAAGGTAGATAAAGAGCATAAGAAAAACGGATACATGCCGTAGGGGCGACCCACGCGACCTGGGAATGATGTGGCCCTGCGAGCGCTCCCAGCTGAAGATAGAACTTCGAAAGATGTCACCTGATACCATTGCTGAGCGAGTGTCGGAGTAGCTGACAACGCGTGGTGAAGAACCCAACCCTCACGAGCCTCTGTAGCCCTGAGCCTCGGGAGGCTCTGGGGGTCCGGGCGGCTCCTCAAGGTCCATCTCCATCTCCTCCAGGAACGCGTGGTGCCTGGCCACCTGAGCTTCCAGGATGCTCCTCATCAGCCGCTGGTGGGCAGCAGTCGTGTTCGGCAGGCCGAAAGGCATGCGAGCGTAGCTGTGAGGTGGACCCTCGCAACGCCCCACGCGTGAAGGCCAGAGGCGCTCCTGAGAAGCGGCTCAGTTGAGCCCCGGTACATCGATGCAGACGCACAGCCCACCATCCTCGCTGGGATGTGGGGATACGGTGGGTAGGCGGCGGCTGCCGCGCATGACTCTTGACTCTTGTAGCTCTTGAATGTTCCTCGCGATGAACTCCTGAGGGTTTGGCCCTCCTTGCCTCATGCCTTCATGAGGGAAACGTGCCTTGAAGCACGCCTCCACGTGGTGCCCGAGCGCCTCCCTCGTGACCTTGGCGAGGTCGGTGGCCCTCCAGCAGAGAGCCCCCGAGCCCTGCCCGAGGAGGGCGCCGGGCGTGCCTTCCTATGCGATAGAGGGTGGTGCCCCTTGAACGAGCGCGGATCCTGACGCATCGCCTCCGGAGGCGCCTGCCTCGTGAGTGTTTGGGCCAGGTGAAGCCTTCTTCTTCTTGGGGTCCGCCTTTGGGAGACTGCTGCTCCTGTGATCTGGGTCTTCGATTGCCGCGGCTTGGAAGGCAAGCTCAAGAGAACACACTGCATCCCTCTCCTCGCAAGGCACTGTGATGATTCCACCGCTTCCTGGCATCTTGAGGACATTGTAGCCATGGTGAGTCACTGCCATGAACTTGGCCAGAGCTGGGTACCCGAGGATGGCATTGTATGGCAGGCGAATGTGGGCGATGTCGAAGTCAATGAGCTTAGTGCGGTAGTTGTTGCACTGCCCAAAGATGACAGGAAGGCGAACTTGCCCTATTGGAACGATGGAACCGTCAGTGACTCCTGAGAAAGGTTTGGTCGGCTGAAGCTGATCGTATGGCACTTGGAGATTGTTCAACATCTCGACGTACTGGACGTTGATTCTAGCCCCACCATCGATGAGGGTCCTGATGACTTGCACATCGCTGATGACTGGGGAACAAAGCATCAAGAGGACTCTGGCCGTTGCTGCGCACTTGAGCTGATCCGCTGAGCTGAACGTGATAGCGCACACAGACCACCTGAGAGGGCACGTGGCTTCAAGCTTGGGGAGGACTGCATTCACTTCGCGAGCAAACTGCTTGAAGATGCGCTGAGAGGCTGGGGCCTGAGCGCCGCCCAGGATGCAAGCGATTGCGTGCGGCTCCTGGAAGCCCCTAGCCCCCTCGTCCTGGTGATGGTCTTCATTCCTCCTTGGCGGTGGTGGCAGAGGAGGGAGGCCTGCGTTGCCTTGAGGACGGTCCTCACGAGGCTGATCCCTCCAACCTCCCTCGCCAGGCTGGTCCTGCCTGCGGTCCTCGCAAGGTCGGTCACACCACCCTTGGCTGGGGCCACGGTCTTCCCATCGTCCTCCACCTCTTCCTCCTCCTCGGCCATAGCCCCGGCCGTTGTGGTCGGGGCATCGGCTGATACGCCCATCTCGCACGTCCCTGAGCTCTTGACATTCATTGGTGTTATGGGTGTGGAGGTCATGGTACACGCAGTACCGGCTGCCCTTGGATGACTCGGGCTGATCCCTGCCTTGCTTGGTGTCTGGCTCTGCTGCGAGCACATCAGCCCCCTTGCGCTTCATGTCCTTGACCTTCGGCTTCTTCTCTTCTGGGTCGGCAGCCGGGAGCTCGACGAGGGAGAGGCGCCCTTCCTCAGCCCTGGCGCACTTGGTCGCCAAGTTGAACAGCTCCAGGGATGTGCACAGGTCTTCATGGATTGCTAGCTCCTCTTTCATCTTGATGTCACGCACGCCATCGGAGAAGGCTGAGATGATGGCCTCCTCAGTCACCGTGGGGATCTTGAGGCGGGCGTTGTTGAAGCACTGGATGTACTTCTGCAGGGTCTCCCCTGGCCGTTGCTTGATGCGGCGCAAGTCACTCATGGCCAGGGGCCGGTCGCGAGTGCCTTGGAACTTGGCGATGAAGCGGGTGCGCATCTCGTCCCAGGAGGAGATCGTGCCAGGAGCCAGGTTCCGGAGCCAGGTGCGGGCACCGTCCTTGAGCGCCATGGGAAACCAATTCGCCATGACCTTCTCGTCCCCGTTGGAGGCTTCGATGCCCAGCTCATAGAGCTGGAGGAACTCTGTAGGGTCTACAGTGCTGTCGTAGCGAGGAGGCAGGTCCGGCTTGAACTTGCCGGGCCATGCGACGCTACGCAGCTCGGCGGTGAAAGCACGGCAGCATGCGGTGGCCACCAGAGCTCTCTACTGATGCGGGGCTTGCTCATGGAGATTCCTGCGCACCGCTGCCTGGAGCGGCGCGGGGTCTTGACGTGGCGGTGCACGGATGCGGTCGTGGCACTCCGGCGCTGGGAGCACCCGAGCACCTTCTTGGGGGCGAGGGATCTCTTGGCAGTTCCTTTCTTGTCACGTAGGTGCTGGACGCGGAGGGTCTCGTCCTGGGGCCGCGCGCCTTGGAGCCAGGGCGCCTTCTGGGGGAGGAGGCGGTGGAGGCACCTCCTGCTCCTCGCCTCCTACACAGGATGGAGGGCGAGGCAGCGAGAGGGACGGCATGGGAGAGCCCTCTGCGGCGCTGACGAGCTCGATGATGCGGGGGAGCCAGCCCTCATAGAGTTCGTCGACGGGACGGTAATGCAGGAGCTCACGCGCCAGGAGCAGCGCGGCGTGCACGTTCGTGGGGGCGCGACAGGCGTGGGACGACGAACCGACTGGAGTCAGCGATGGGGTGGCGGTGCGGCCATCGCGCCACACCGAAGGATGCAGGGACGAGGCCTGCTGCTCGTTCCCCACCAGGCCGGTGGCGGCGTTGGCGGCAGGCGACGGGGAACGACTAGGGCGTCCGCTGACGGGTGCCGTCTGGGCGACACGGGTGGCGAGAGCAGCCCGACGCTCGACACGAGCTTGGCGAGTGTCAGCCATGGACACGGTGGAAGATCAGACGCGACTAGCGGAAGAAAGATTCCGGCGCACCCCTACCTAGCGCGCCAAATGTCGTATTTCAGGTTTCGGCAGACCCTTGAGGTTTGAACACTGGGGTGCGCACGAAGATCTTTCCCCTACCAGCTCACGTCTCGAGGTCTCGCAAGGATCTAAGCAAGAAAGATGAACACACAAGGGACACGAGATTTATACTGGTTCAGGCCACCATTGTGATGTAATACCCTACGCCAGTGTGTGGTGTGGTGGATTGCCTCAGGGGATGATGATGAACAGTACAAAGGGAGAACAACCTCGCGAGGGGCCGTTCTTGAGTTGGTGCGATGAACTGCTTGGGTGAGTTCAGTCGCTTCTCTCTCTCCGATCGATCTGTTCCCTAGATGCCTCTACCCTGTGGTGGCTAGTCATTTTTATAGAGGGAGGCCCTGGGCCTATTTCCAAATAATGAGCGGGAAGGGCGCCAACAATTGGCCATTTTGAAGGGGAACATCTGGTACACTTGTCCTGACTAAAGTTGGTCTTCGGCTGCCAAAGGCTCTGACGATGACGCCGTCCTGGGCTCCACGATGACCTCCATCCTGCCGTTCTGCTGGTCTTGGTCTTGTTGCACCAAAACGGTAACCTTTGCCTGATGCCTTGGCCTGGCTTGCCCCCTTTGCACTGAAAGGGAAACAAGGACACTGCACAGGCCGACGCCCGCCTGGCGCCCGCCTGGCGCCCGCCTGGCCTTCGATCGTCATGGCTTGCGTCATGGGCCCCTCGGGAGGTACCTCGCCTTGATCTCTCCGCCTCCTCACGAGCATGCCTGAGGAGGCTGCTCCTGAGGAAGCTTCCTGTCGTCCGCCCCGCGAGGCTTGGCCCCTCACGAGGGTCTTGAGCTTGAGCTGATGAAGCTGGGCTGCATTGGGCCCCCACTTGAACCACGCCTGTAGGACCTTGAGAAGAGGTGTCTAGAGGGGGGTGATTAGACACTAAGTATCAAAGTTGCAGTTTTTAACTTCTTTAGGTTTAAGTGTTTAGGCACAAGTTTGACATTCACAATACATAACAAGCAAGTATGCAAAGAGTATATGAGCAGCGGAAAGTAAAGCATGCAACTTGCAAGAATGTAAAGAGAAGGGTTTTGGAGGATTCAAACGCAATTGGAGACACGGATGTTTTTGTCTTGGTTCCGATAGGTGGTGCTATCATACATCCATGTTGATGGAGACTTCAACCCACGAAGGGTAACGGTTGCGCGAGTCCACGGAGGGCTCCACCCACGAAGGGTCCACGAAGAAGCAACCTTGTCTATCCCACCATGGCCGTCGCCCACGAAGGACTTGCCTCACTAGCGGTAGATCTTCACGAAGTAGGCGATCTCCTTGCCCTTACAAACTCCTTGGTTCAACTCCACAATCTTGTCGGAGGCTCTCAAGTGACACCTAGCCAATCTAGGAGACACCACTCTCCAAGAAGTAACAGATGGTGTGTTGATGATGAACTCCTTGCTCTTGTGCTTCAAATGATAGTCTCCCCAACACTCAACTCTCTCTCATAGGATTTGGATCTGGTGGAAAGAAGATTTGAGTGGAAAGCAACTTGGGGAAGGCTAGAGATCAAGATTCATATGGTAGTAATAGAATATCTTGGCCTCAACACATGAGTAGGTAGTTATCTCTCAAAACTGGTAAGTTGGATGTGTAGGTTTGTTCTGATGGCTCTCTCCACGAATGAAGAGGAGGTGGAGGGGTATATATAGCCTCCACACAAAATCTAACCATTACACACAATTTACCAAACTCGGTGGGACCGAATCGACAAACTCGGTCGGACCGATTTAGCAAATCTAGTGACCGTTAGGATTTTCGGTGGGACCGACATGCAACTCGGTAGGACCGATATGATTCGGGTTAGGGCATAATGTAATCTCGGTGAGACCGATTACACAAACTCGGTGAGACCGATTTTGGTAATTAGCTAACCAGAGAGTTGGTCAGGCAAACTCGGCGGGACCGATTACTCAAACTCGGTGGGACCGATTTTGGTAATAAGTTAACCAGAGAGTTTGCATTGTAATCTCGGTAGTACCGATTGCTCAAACTTAGTGAGTCCAATTTTGGTAATGGACATGCACAGAGAGATTACAATCCCATCTCGGTGAGACTGAGATCCCTATCAGTGAGACCGATTTGTCTAGGGTTTGTGGCAGTGGCTATGACATCTGAACTCGGTGGCGCCGGATAGAAATTATCGGTGTGGCCGAGTTTGACTTTAGGTTTAGGTCATATGTGTGTAAGTGGGAAAGTAGTTGAGGGTTTTGGAGCATATCACTAAGCACTGTGGAGCAAGAAACTCATTAAGCAACACCTCATCCCTTCTTGATAGTATTGGCTTTTCCTATAGACTCAATGTGATCTTGGATCACTAAAATATAAAATGAAGAGTCTTGAGCTTGAAGCTTGAGCCAATCCTTTGTCCTTAGCATCTTGAAGGAGTTCCCACATCCTTTATTC
This sequence comes from Aegilops speltoides, assembly GCA_021437245.1. Lineage (NCBI taxonomy): Eukaryota > Viridiplantae > Streptophyta > Magnoliopsida > Poales > Poaceae > Aegilops > Aegilops speltoides. The sequence continues at coordinate 416,222,130 of CM038144.1, forward strand.
CATGCCACTCCATTGTTGAACTTATCTGAAACATACTAGATAAAAGTGTTAGTCCAACAAGAGATATGTTGACATTAATTACCAAAACCACCTAGGGAGCACTTGTGCTTTCAATCTCCCCCTTTTTGGTAATTGATGACAACATACATCAAAGATTTAGATAAAGATATAAAGAATAGCAAGTAAAGCTTTGGAAAGACATGTAACAAGCATAGGCTCCCCCTACATTTATGCAATCATGTGAATATGGAATGTAGAAGCATGTGAGAGCATAACCATGATAGAGTAGGCAATGTGTTACATGTATCTTGGCCATATGCATCAGAGCAAAGTATATTTAAGAAAATACCTTCATGCTCATGAGTCCTTCTTGCAAACAGTATGTACATCAGCAAGAATTCCTCATACACATGATTGTGATGCATATACTTACTTTGTAGTCTTGAGTTGGCTTAGGATGGAATGAACCTGCGTAAACAAGGTTAGATAACACAGGTACATCTACTAGCCAGAGCAAACAGAAGAAACCACTAGAATACTAAGACTGGGATGACATGTAGAGAGTGAGTACTAAGTACCACATTGGATTAGACATGTTCCCAAGGGTAAAGACATGCAATGAATTTAAATGATTTCTTTCCCTTAGATGTCTTGCTCCCCCTGAATCTAGCATGGGATACTGGGAGAAGTTAGGGAACAGAAAATCAGAGCTGAAAGATATAAATGAACAGAGCTAATGCAAATAAGCACATATGAACATGTCTTTCCCCTCAAGAAGACATGTGGCATTTCTCCTCTTGATCACCAAGCATCTGGGATCCTTGAGAAATACTTTCTACTTGAGTATTTTCTCCCCCTCGAGATCTCTTTCTACCCCTAAGGAGGTGATACTTTCTCTCTCTCTCTGATGTGATCTCTCTAAGTGATAAGCTTTGATATGATCTCTCTCCCCCCTTTGACATAAATTTCCAAGAAGGGTTTGATCCTTGAGTCACAGCACAAAGCATTTATATAAATGGGATGCTTGTAGAGGACAAGATTCATTGAGTGGAGCTGGATCAGAGGAAACACAGAATAAGTGGCAAACTGTTTTTCCTGTTGTGAAATCGGTGGCACCGAGTGGTATGCTTCGGTTGTACCAAAAGGATTCAGTTGGACCGAAAACAACAAATCGGTGAAACCGAGTTCATCGCAGAGAAAACACTTGTCACCTCTGCTCACTAGACTAGTAAGATCTCACAAAGATTTGCAAGGAATTTACTGAATGATATGCGATGAATTGGATGCAGGAAATGCAGAGCAAACAGAAAAAATCTAGATGAAGTTTTTTTTTGAAAGGGGAAACAAATATGCATGAGACAAATGCAAAAACACAGCCAAGATCACGAGAGAACTTCATCTAGAGATGGTCGGCGACAAAGTCACCTATGTTAGAGTATATTGACTTAGGAGTCAAGTGAGATCACTTGATCATTGGTCATACTCATTGTTTAAGCTCAAAATGGGGTTACCATTTTTCGTTTAAGCATCTTGATGTATTCACATCTTGTCGAGTTGCTTTAGCTCATGTCTCGGAGTAAAGCTTCTCTAAGATGGAATAACATACCTTGGTTGGTGCTGTTGACCATGTAGTTGAACTTGTGTGGGTTGCTCAAGGTTGATGTAGCTCATCAAGAGTTGGGAGCACCACTTGGAATTTGAGTCCATTTACCTACATGGGTTAGTTCTTGCAAGGAAGAGCACTTGTGTATCCAAAAATGACAATCATGAAGCTCAACGTAGAATTTGACAAAGGATATGCTTGAATGGTTTCGTGCTTCCTTGTCTTCACCCACCATAGTGTAGAGACTTGATGATGTAGAGATTGCTCAAGATGTGAGTAGATTACAATCTCATGGAATTTGATTCAACCAAGTACCTACATGGGTTATATAACATGCAAGATGCAAATATATCCAAGACATAAGATTTCCATCATAAGAGAAATATCAAGGATTAGTCATAAGCTCATGTCTTGCATGTATCCAATGGAGTTTCTACTCCAAGTTTGAAGCATCTATGATGTTCAATTCTCCTCTCAACCTGAAAATCACTTTCTCATCAAGAGGTTTAGTGAATATATCCGCTAATTGCTTTTCAGTGCGAACATGCTTAAGATTAATGTCACCCTTAGCAACATGATCTCAAATGAAATGATGACGAACTTCAATATGCTTAGTTCGAGAATGTTGTACGGGATTATGACCAATTTTGATAGCACTTTCATTGTCACAAAGCAATGGAACATGTTTCACATATATCCCATAATCTTTAAGAGTTTGGGTCATCCAAAGTAATTGAGCACAACATGAACCAGCGGCAATGTACTCCGCTTCGGCGGTAGATAAGGATACCGAGTTTTGTTTCTTGGAAGACCAAGACATAAGAGATCTACCAAGAAATTGACAAGTACCCGAAGTGGACTTTCTATCAACCTTGTCACCGGCATAGTCCGAGTCGGAGTAGCCAACAAGATCGAAAGAGGCCCTCTTAGGATACCAAATGCCAAAATTTGGTGTATGGATTAAGTATCTCACTATCATTTTCATGGCCTTAAGATGACATTCTTTATGAGCAGCTTGATATTGTGCACACATGCACACACTTAGCATGATATCGGGACGTGAAGCACATAGATATAACAATGAACCAATCATAGAGCGATAAACCTTTTGACCAACCGGTTCACCATCTTTGGTCAAGTCAAGATGTCCACTAGTAGGCATGGGTGTAGTAATACCTTTGCATTCTTGCATATTGAACTTCTTGAATAGGTCCTTGGTGTACTTTGTTTGAGGGACAAAGGTACCTTCCTTAGTTTGCTTGATTTGCAAACCAAGAAAGAATTTGAGTTCACTCATCATAGACATCTCAAACTTCTCCGACATTAGCTTCCCAAACTTCTCACTAAAGTGAGGGTTAGTTGATCCAAATATGATATCATCAACATAAAGTTGGCATACAAATAATTCTTCAATAACCCTTTTAGTAAAAAGATTAGAATCAATTTTCCCAATTTCAAAGCCTTTTTCAATAAGGAACTTGGACAAGCATTTATACCACGCTCTAGGAGCTTGTTTAAGACCATAAAGAGCTTTGTGAAGTTTGTAAACATGATTGGGTTTCTTAGGATTGACAAAGTCGGGAGGTTGTTTAACATAAACTTCCTCCTCTATTTCACCATTTAGAAAGGCACTTTTAATGTCCATTTGGTATAAGGTGATATCATGATGATTAGCATAGGCAAGTAAGATGCGAATGGATTCAAGTCTAGCAACGGGAGCATAAGTGTCACCATAGTCCATACCTTCGACTTGTGTGTAGCCTTGGGCGACGAGACATGGTTTGTTGCGAACTACTTGTCCATCTTCATCTTGCTTGTTGTGAAACACCATTTGGTACCGATGATGTTGTGGTTGTTGTCGAGCTTCTCAACCAATGTCCAAACTTGATTCCTCTCAAAGTTGTGTAGCTCTTCATGCATAACATTTATCCAATCCTGATGTTCCAATGCTTCTTCAACCTTCATAGGTTCAATGCTAGAGATGAAAGAATAGTTTTCACAAAAGTTAGCTAAACGAGTTTTAGAGCGAGTGATTCTCCCAGTTTGTATATCGTTGTAGATTTGCTCGACGGGATGGTCTTTAGCAATTCTTGCTCGAACTCGTGAAAGCTTTTGCTTGGTTCTTGGTTGAACTTCTTCTTCATCTTGTTCTTCTTCTTGACGTTCTTCATTGTTGGCGTTGTCGTTCTCTTGTCGTGGTGGAGAAGGAGGTTGTTGACGTTCATCTTGATGCACTTCCTCGTTTTCTTCATCTTGGTGTGTTCCACTTGTGGATGCTTCCGTATCAACTCTTGGTTTGCCTTGTCGTGAGGTAGAAGCTTCTACTTGGATGGACGAGGTACTCTCCTTCACCTCCGTTGGACGAATCTTGCCAATAGACAAGTCTTGGATTTCTTTCGAAGGATCTTTGTCTCCTACATCAATTGGCAATTGCTCTACTTGCGAGACGTTAGATTCATCAAACTTCACATCTACCGTCTCTTCAATCTTTCGGGTGAAATTGTTGTAGACACGGTAAGTGTGAGAGTTTGAGCCATAACCTAGTAGGAAACCTTCATGAGACTTAGGAGCAAATTTAGAACGACGATGCTTATCAAGAATGTAGCACTTTGAGCCGAATACTCAAAAGTATCGAACTTGGGGTTTGTTATCGATTTGTTGCATGACAAGCTGTCTCAATCGCTTCTTCCCAAAAGTGCTTCGGTGTCTTGTACTCATCAAGCATCGTTCTCGCCATTTCGATGAGCGTCCGGTTCTTCCTCTCAACAACTCCATTTTGTTGAGGTGTGTATGTAGCCGAGAATTCATGTGAAATCCCTTCTTCGTCAAGAAAGGTGTCCATGTTTGCGTTCTTGAACTCCGTTCTGTTGTCATTGCGAACCTTCTTGATCTTCACTTCAAATTGATTTTGGGCCTTCCTAGCGAAGTTTTTGAAGATCTTTTGGACCTGCGATTTATCATCAAGAAAGAACACCCACGTAAATCTTGAAAAATCGTCAACTATAAATAGACCAAAAGAATTTCCACCGAGACTCTTGTAAGAGTTGGGACCAAAAAGATCCATGTCAAGTAGCTCGAGTGGCCTCCTTGTGGTCATGATGTTCTTCACGGGATGCCTTCCTCCAACCTGTTTACCTGCTTGACAAGCACTACAAATTCTATCCTTATCAAATATGATATCGTTAACACCAAGGATATGATTCCCTTTAATAAGCTTGTCAAGGTTTCTCATGCCAACGTGACCTAGTCGTCTATGCCATAACCAACCTTTTGAGGATTTAGCAATGAAGCAAGTTTTAGGTTGAGCCTTTTTAGAGAAATCAACAATGTAAAGATCACCTCTCATTATACCAAGTAAAGACCATTTTATGATTGTCTCGACGAAACACTTGGCAATCTACTTCAGTAAATAGGACATTGAAACCGATATCAGCAAGTCTAGATACTGAAAGTAAGTTGTAGCCAAGAGATACAACGAGCATAACATTCTGAATGGAGCTATCATGTGAGATGGCCACCTTACCGAGGCCAACCACCTTACCCTTTGAGTTGTCACCGAAAGTGACGTACTTTCGAGGACTATCATTTTCAGCAAGCTCACGAAACATGTCTTTATCTCCGTTCATGTGATCGGTACATCCACTGTCAAGAACCCATTCCTTTCCTCCTGACATATATCCCCGAAGATTTGCCATAAGACCGAAGTGTCTCATTGCATCGTCAAGATCGAAGTCACTATCATCATCCTCATGATAGTATCCATGTTCAACATCGTCATGTGGTGGATCAAGTCCTAGAGAGGGTAATTCGTGAGAGTGAGTTTTACAATGATCTTGCTTATGAATTCTTATAGCTTCGGAAATAATATCACCAATAATTCCAACATCTCCTTTGGCATGCATAAGATTTGTAAGTTCAAATAGATGATCACCAAACATAGGATCACTAGTATTCATCTTACTCAAGGCAATAGACTTATGGAGAATTTCATCTAGATTTTTCAAGGAATAATTTGGAAAGCGTTCCTCAAGAAATTTCCATATAGTGTAGGCACACTCAAGAGTAGGCAAGTTTCTAATCAAATTTCTAGGCAAGCCTCTAGTGATAACATTAACAGTTCTAAGAGTCCTAATCATGTCAATTGACTCATCAAGAGTAGGATGCATAGGATCAACACGAGGTGCACAAGGGCTAGCAATGTACTTGATCAAATGATATTGATTGAAAATTACAAGCATCTCATTTTTTCACTCATGAAAATACTCTCCATCAAGTATAGGCACTCTATGTCTAAGACTCCCCAAAGTAGGCTCATCCATCTTCCTCCAATGGTGATTAAACCAAGGCAATGGAGACCAAAGCTCTGATACCACTTGTAGGACCTTGAGAAGAGGTGTCTAGAGGGGGGGGGTGATTAGACACTAAGTATCAAAGTTGTAGTTTTTAACTTCTTTAGGTTTAAGTGGAGTTTAGGCACAAGTTTAACATTCACAATACATAACAAGCAAGCATGCAAAGAGTATATGAGCACCGGAAAGTAAAGCATGCAACTTACAAGAATGTAAAGAGAAGGGTTTTGGAGGATTCAAACGCAATTGGAGACACGTATGTTTTTGTCGTGGTTCCGATAGGTGGTGCTATCGTACATCCACGTTGATGGAGACTTCAACCCACGAAGGGTAACGGTTGCGCGAGTCCACGGAGGGCTCCACCCACGAAGGGTCCAAGAAGAAGCAAACTTGGTTATCCCACCATGGCCGTCGCCCACGAAGGACTTGCCTCACTAGCGGTACATCTTCATGAAGTAGGCGATCTCCTTGCCCTTACAAACTCCTTGGTTCAACTCCACAATCTTGTCGGAGGCTCCCAAGTGACACCTAGCCAATCTAGGAGACACCACTCTCCAAGAAGTAACAAATGGTGCGTTGATGATGAACTCCTTGCTCTTGTGCTTCAAATGATAGTCTCCCCAACACTCAACTCTCTCTCATAGGAATTGGATCTGGTGGAAAGAAGATTTGAGTGGAAAGCAACTTGGGGAAGGCTAGAGATCAAGATTCATATGGTAGGAATGGAATATCTTGGCCTCAACACCTGAGTAGGTAGTTATCTCTCAAAACTGGTAAGTTGGAAGTGTAGGTTTGTTCTGATGGCTCTCTCCACGAATGAAGAGGAGGTGGATGGGTATATATAGCCTCCACACAAAATCTAACGGTTATACACAATTTACCAAACTCGGTGGGACCGAATCGAGGAACTCGGTCAGACCGATTTAGCAAATCTAGTGACCGTTAGGATTTTCGGTGGGACCGACATGCAACTCGGTAGGACCGATATTATTAGGGTTAGGGCATAACGTAATCTCGGTAAGACCGATTACACAAACTCGGTGAGACCGATTTTGGTAATTAGCTAACCAGAGAGTTGGTCAGGCAAACTCGGTGGGACCGATTACTCAAACTCGGTGGGACCGATTTTGGTAATAACTTAACCAGAGAGTTTGCATTGTAATCTCGGTAGTACCGATTGCTCAAACTCGGTGAGACCGATTTTGGTAATGGACATACACAGAGAGATTACAATCCCATCTCAGTGAGATCGAGATCCCTATCGGTGAGACCGATTTGTCTAGGGTTTGTGGCAGTGGCTATGACATCTAAACTCGGTGGCGCCGGATAGAAATTATCGGTGTGACCGAGTTTGACTTCAGGTTTAGGTCATATGTGTGGAAGTGCGAAAGTAGTTGAGGGTTTTGGAGCATATCACTAAGCACTGTGGAGCAAGAAACTCATTAAGCAACACCTCATCCCTTCTTGATAGTAATTGCTTTTCCTATAGACTCAATGTGATCTTGGATCACTAAAATATAAAATGAAGAGTCTTGAGCTTGAAGCTTGAGCCAATCCTCTGTCCTTAGCATCTTGAAGGAGTTCCCACATCGTTTAGTCCATGCCACTCCATTGTTGAACTTATCTGAAACATACTAGATAAAAGTGTTAGTCCAACAAGAGATATGTTGACATTAATTACCAAAACCACCTTGGGAGCACTTGTGCTTTCAACGCCGCAGGCTGCAGGCAGGCAAGTCTGGGGACCCCCGTTCCCAGAACACCGACAGCGAGCCACCGCGCCCGAGGGCGGGGGAGAGGGCATACTAAGCAAGCTTCTCCTCTTTCTGCGAGTTGATGAGACACATCAAAAGTAATACCGAGCATCTCCAGTGTATAGAGCCTTCTCTCTAAGGTAGGCCCCACATGGTTTGCCTCTTTTTTTAAATAACGTGTCAAGTCGCAATTTGTTTGTTCACCCGTGGTACACGATCCTCCATCAAGTGGACAACTAGTACACGTGTCAAATTACCACGTCGGCTGCCTTTTTGTACAGAAATGAGCTCCACCGTGTATCCGCGCGGGTGTGGTTGGGAAAGAGAAGGGAGTACGTGCACCATGCGTGCACCTCTTCTCTTCGTGCACGCCCCCCATGTATGTGGGTGTGTGTGAGAGAGAGATAAGAACCTAGAGAGATGGCATGTGCATTCGTGAGTGTTTTTTGTTATGGGGGGTGATTTCGTGAATGTATTTGTGGGAACATTTGTCAATGATATCTGAAACAAAAATTTGACACATTCATGTGTGTGAAAATAGAGGCCTATCTTGTCGGCGTTCTGGATACGGGGGTGAGGGAGTCCTGGACTAGGGGGTGTCCGGACAGCCGGACTATCATCGTCCGCCGGACTCCAAGACTACGAAGATACAAGATTGAAGACTCCGTCCCGTGTCCGGATGGGACTTTCCTTGGCGTGGAAGGCAAGCTTGGTGATACGGATATGTAGATCTCCTACCATTGTAACCGACTCTGTGTAACCCTAGCCTCCTCCAGTGTCTATATAAACCGGAGGGCTTTAGTCCGTAGGACACAACATATATTACAACAATCATACCATAGGCTAGCTTTAGTGTTTAGCCTCCTTGATCTCGTGGTAGATCCACTCTTGTACTACCCATATCATCAATATTAATCAAGCAGGACGTAGGGTTTTACCTCCATCGAGAGGGCCCGAACCTGGGTAAAACATCGTGTCCCTCATCTCCTGTTACCATCTGCCTAGACGCACAGTTCGGGACCCCCTACCCGAGATCCGCAGGTTTTGACACCGACATTGGTGCTTTCATTGAGAGTTCCTCTGGGTGGTCACCGATTGGTTTGATGGCATCTTCAACCAACAACGCTGTCCAGGGTGAGACTTTTCTCCCCGGACAGATCTTCGTATTCGGCGGCTTCACACTGCGGGCTAATTAAGCAGCCATCCGAGCAGATCGAAGCTACGCCCGGCCGTCGGTCGATTCGAAGTCTAAACTTCACGGCCAACGTCGCGGAGACTTGATCTTCGACGGGCTCGAGCCACAGCCAAAGCGCGCCCGCCTTTTTACGATGGGCATGAACTAGCTCGCCACGCGACGGTGCCTTGGTGGCCGACTCGAGTCCGCTTGCCCTTAGTCCGGAGCCGATCGCCCAGATCGAGGATCGGTGGGTGGACGCCACCTCGGGGCTTCAACTTCGATGGATGGGCGAACACTAACCTTGTCCTCGCGAACTTCGTGATTCCGAGGTGCGGACTCCTTGCGGACTCAGACCTCCCCGCCCCAACCAATCGAATCGATTGGGCGCGGTTATGGAATTCACCGCCACGGACATCTTCCAACACTCGCCTTTGGCGACATCCTAAATTCGCTAAAGCATCTCTCGCTATAGGAGAGTCTGGCGGACTATGGCGGGATGGTTGGGATACTGACGACGAAGAAATTCAGAGCCCACCCACCACCCACTTTGTAGCCACCGCCGATTTATCTAACCGACATGCTAGACTACGACTCCGAAGACATCGACGCTATAGACGACGACGCCGGAGACGAACAAGAACCAGCGCCTACAGGGCATGGGAGGACCACCTCGTCATACGACGTATATATGGTGGATACCCCAAAAGAGAGCGATAACGAGGACCAACGGGCCGCGACAGAAGATAACCCCGCCGACAAACAACCAAAACGGCAGCGCAGACGCCGCCCTAAGTCTTGCCTCGACAACAACAGCGCTCCTAAGGACCCCGCAATACAGCAGGGCACACAAGTGGACGACGAACATGCAGATAAGCAACCGTCCGAATAGGATGAGTCAGATAATCAGTCCAGGCCCGGCGAAAACAACAGTCCGGACGACCTCATGCCGGACACGCCGTCGGAGAGTAAAAACCTTTGGAAAAGACTCGTCACCACCGCAAGAAGCTTGAAGAAGGAAAAACGGAAGCTCAAAACAGCGGAAGACACACTCAGAATGAGGTGGAGCAAAGTGCTCAAAACCGCGGATAAATACGGCAATGGCCACCAATCAAAAGAGCTACCTGAAGCGCAAGGTGCGGCCAGAATTTGACGAGGAGGCCATAGAGCCCCCATAGTCAAAAAATAAAGAGGCTGCCTGGCTGGATAGACGGCCAGATGATAGGCCAAATTTTGAAAGCAGCGCCGCACATAAACCGACTAATGAACCTGGAAAGACAGATGGCCCAGTCAGGTCCATTTACGGGTCAAAGAAGAAGGCCCCAGGAAGCAATGCAACACGTCAAGTGTCCAAGATAGTGGCACACCCAAATACTGGGCGCCAGACACCCACTATGTTTCACCAATGAGGTCTTTGGAGCATGAATTCCCAGCAGGATTTAAACCCATAAACATAGAGGCATACGATGGAACAACAGACCACAGTGCGGATAGAAGATTATATACTACACATACACATGGCCAGAGGAGATGATCTCCACGCCATAAAATACCTACCCCTCAAGCTCAAAGGACCAGCCCGTCATTGGCTTAAAAGCCTCCCAGAAAACACTGTTGGAAGTTGGGAAGAGCTCGAGGACGCGTTTAGAGCAAATTTTCAAGGGACTTATGTCCGCCCTCCGGATGCAGATGATCTAAAGTCATATAACTCAACAGCCCAGAGAGTCAGCGCGCAAATTCTGGAATAGGTTCCTCACCAAAAAGAACCAAATAGTCGACTGTCCAGACGCCGAAGCCTTAGCAGCTTTTAAACACAACGTCCGAGACGAATGGCTTGCCAGACACCTCGGCCAAGAGAAACCGAGGACAATGTCCGCGCTAACAAGCCTCATGACCCGCTTCTGTGCGGGAGAGGATAGCTGGCTAGCAAGATGCAGCACCAGCGACCCAAGTACATCCGAGATAAGAGATGGAAATGGAAAATCACGGCGCAGGAAAGAGCAGCGCCAGAACAAAGAGAAAAGCCCAAAGAGCACGACAGTCAACGCCGGATTCAAAAGCTCGCGGCCAAACAACAAAACACCACCTCTTAAGGATGACAGCGACGAGCTATCCAACTTAAACAAGATTATGGGTCGGATATGTCAAATCCACAGTACCCCCGGAAGGCCTACAAACCACACCCATCGAGATTGTTGGGTTTTCAAATAGTCCGGCCGACTAAACGCCGAACACAAGGGGCTCGATGTGTCAAGCGAAGACGATAAACCCCACCAGCAGAGCACCGGAAAGCAAAAGACTTTCCCACAAGAGGTCAAAGCAGTAAACTCACTTCATGTGATAATACGGAAAAATAGTGCGGCACCCTCTAAAAAGAGCCTCGCTCGGTCCAATCCAGCAGACCATAGAGATTGGATATCAAAACCAATAACTTTCGACCACCTGGATTATTCCAGAAGCGTTCGAAACGCAGGACGGACTACCCTGATATTGGATCCTATAATCGACGGACTACAATTTACTCAAGTCCTGATGGACGGAGGCAGCGACTTAAACCTGCTGTATCTAAACACAATCCGCAAGTTGGGGATAGACCCTACTAAAATTCGACACAGCCGCACTTCCTTCAAAGGAGTGACGCCAGGCCCTTACGCCAAGTGCACAGGCTCCCTATTACTAGAAGTTATGTTTGGATGACCGAACAACTTTCGACGCGAAAAACTAATCTTTCATATCTTCCCATTTAAAAGTGGATATCAAGCACTCTTGGGACGAGAGGCTTTTGTCCGTTTCAACACCATACCACATTACGCGTCTCTTACACTCAAGATGCCCGGTCCACGTGGCATCATTTCAATCTTGGTCACTTAAAGACCCGGACACGGACGACGAGTCCGGCATAAGTAGGCTAGGGGCTCCCTAGCCGCACATCCTTCACAAGGGGCTGCAAGACAAACAACAAATGAGTCCATACAGACCCGCTTTACTTATTTATATTTCTTCTTTCACATATACTTTTTTCAGACGAGTTCTTTTCGACTAAGTTCCTCTCTTTTACAGATGAACAATGTGCACACCGTCGTGATAACGGCACAACAGAGACACAGGCGCAGACGTGCAGTAGGGACCCCTTGTGAGGATTCTTTTCAGATTAAGACCCTGCGTAAACCTTTTTTACTGTCTCTTGTTGTTATTCTCCCTTGGTTTTTTCTAATAACCAAAGCGGAGCCTGACGTTTTGGCATCGGCCGTGTCAGAGGACCATGCCTGTACCTGGACACTAGGGGCTTAGGGCATTGTTCTGCCCATTATTATAAAGACCGAACACCTTAGGGAGTGTTCGGCGTCTCGAGTTAGGCATTATATGCATCAGCTCCGAATCTTGTCTATGGTCAAATGTTGGGTTTGCCCGGCTCCTGTGTTTTGCTGCCTTACGTTCCGTATCATCGGCTAACGCGGCACCGGGAGAACTCTGCGATTGTGCCCCAGTTAATTTGGCGAGAACCTCGATGAAAGCCAAAACTGATCATGATATAGCGAGAGATGGTCAACCACTCGATCGACTACCGGAATGTTTAGAATTCCGCTTTGACGAAGGACCGTTTCGGTCAGGCACACATCGCCCCAAACTCGGGAAGCGGTGCCCCAAGGGGCTATATCGTAGCCCCACCCTCGAACTCCAGCTAAGTGAAAGTGATAAAGCATTATAGTCCGAATTGCCTCGTTTGCTACGCTACCACCTCCTTAACAGACCGAGGCGTCCGGAGTAAGTGTGAAAGCGCTATATTTATGAACACCCCGCACCTTGTGCGTGGGGCTGAAGTCAAGACTACAATCTTCGGGTTATACAATTGTATCGTAAGCGGCCGCATAGGAGATATTTTACTACTTGGGACACACAAGTATAAAAAGCAGTTATAGCATAATCATCGTTTTACAAGCTAAAATGTTCATTTGAACGTGACATTTTTTGAGCACTGCGACTCTATTACACGAGCGCCACGCATAACTTCCCCAAAATAGTGCTCGGCGGGTAACCGGCTTTCGTCCGAACCCTGGGCGGCAATAGCGGTGGCATCCATCTCTGTCCAATGTGTCTTCACACGGGCAAGAGCCATCCGCGCGCCTTCGATGCAGGCCGACCGCTTCATCTCCTTGATATGCGGCACCGCTCCAAGAAATTGCTGCAATAAGCCGAAATAGCTCGTCGCCTTGGGCCTCTCTGGCCAGACATGAGCCACGATGTCAGTCATGGCAAGTCCGGACAATCTATTTAGCTCGGCCCATTCGGCCAACCGATTGGTCAACGGAAGTGAACGATCCGAACTATGGAATTGAGACCAAAATAGCTCTTCCGTCTTGTGATCCTTCTGGCTCCGGAAGTGCTCAACGGCATCAGCCGCACTTGTCGCTAAGTCCATATACGGATCCTCCGGACCCCACAGCTGGCCAAGTTGAGCATACTTTTGATCCGTAAACCGGCGACGCAACAGAAAAGGCTTGCCAGCCACAATATCTCCGGCATGGCGCAGCTCCTCCTTCATAGCCCGCATTGCAGAACGGGCATCCTTGGCCTCGGTGGAGGCCTTCCCTAGGTCTTCCCGGTTGACAAGTGCGATGTACGCATCCGCCACGTCAAGTTGCCGCATTAACTCGGCAACTCCACTAGTCCGGCTAGCCCTCGGACTATCCGGGTAACGCCCCGGATTCGATGCGCCAGGTGTTCGCCAGTTATTCGCCGTCATTGCCATGTCATTTGCTTGTGTGTTGCATTTTGCCATCTCATCATCTGCATTCCATATCATGTCATCATGTGCATCGCATTGGCATACGTGTTCGTCTCATGCATCCGAGCATTTTCCCTGTTGTCCGTTTTGCAATCCGGCACTCCTATGTCATCCGGTGTTCCCCTTTTGCCTCTCTTTTGTGTGCGGGTGTTAAACGTTCTCGGAATGGACCGAGGTTTGCCAAGCGGCCTTGGTATAGCACCGGTAGACCACCTGTCAAGTTTCGTGCCATTTGGAGGTCGTTTGATACTCCAACGGTTAACCGGGTAACCACAAAGCCTCTTTGAGTTGCAGACCAACACCCCCTCCAAAGTGGCCCAAAAACCCATCTAACTCCCATCCATGCTCTCGGTCGTTCGGTCACGATCGCGTGGCCGAAAACCGCTCCTCATTTGGACTCTCCTAGCTCCCTTTACCTATAAATAAGCCTCCCCTCCGAAATCCCGGTCTAAACCCTAGCGTCTTCCTCCTCGCGCCGCCGGACACGTCCGTCCGCGCCGGACATGTCCGCCGGCCACATCACTCCGGCTAATGGCAGCTCGCCACGTCACCCCGCCGCCGCTCCCGCCCACTCCGCGCCGCCACGTGGCCCAGCCACGCGCCCGCCGCCCGCCCGCGCGAGCCCATCAGCGGGCCCGCCGAGCCCATCCGGCGCCGCCCGTGCCGCCCATCTCCACCGCCCGGCCCGTCCGCTTCCAAGCGCCGCCCGAGTCGCCGCGGACCCGCTCCGCCGCCCGGCGTCCTTGCCCAGCGCCCGGGCTCTCGCCGCCAGTGCCCGCGCCCGGCAACTCCCGCCAGAACCAGCGGCGCCTCGCCCTCCGCGACCTCGCGCCCAGCGCCGCCCGTCGGCTCCCTCGCCGCCGGCCTCCCTCCGGTGCCGGATCCGGTCGGGAGCGACCAGATCTGCACCTCCCCGGGCCTCCCCGGCCACCTCCGGCGCCAACTCCGGCGAGCTCGCGCCGCCATCCTCGATCCTCGCGCCGCCGTTGACTTTTGCCCCGAGGTGAAAATCCTCCAAGTCCCAGGATTTTTACTTTATCATGCCATATTCATCATGTTGTATCTCTGCATCCGTAGCTCCGTTTCGTGCGTATAATATGTCAAATTGTTCGTCTCGACGAGTACTCCATTTCGTTCCATTGCATCATTTTCATTTGAGCTCATCTTGATGCCCGAAATGCTATTGGAAGAGTGCATGTTGATGTTAATCTGCTGAAACTGTTATAACTTGCTCATTTATCATTTTTGCCATGATTGATGTGTGCATCCTATGAGGTTGATGTCTACATGTATGTTGATCTATGCCATGCCATCTTTCCAGGGGTGCCAACCATGTATTTTTCTGAGTTGTGTGCTGAGTGTATCAAGCTTGTTAAGGAGGGTACTTGCTGTTGCTGTTTTGCTAGGCAGATTCTGTTATATTTTGTTGCTATGTAAACATGCTTCTACAAGTCATTTCGTGCATAATCTGAAGATGCTCTATAAACATGTTTTGATCTACATGTCTTGCTCTATCCATTCATGCCCTTGGTTGCAATTATAGCCTGCTGGAACATGTTGTTATCTTGCTCTAAAGTTGCTTGATAATGTTGCTATCAGCCTGTTAACATTAAGTTCCATGTTTCCATGATTGTTTCCTAGTGATCCATGCACCCTATGAACTTGATCTTGCCATGCTTAGCTTCATAAACATGCCTTCTTACTGTTGGTTGCCTTTCCATGCCATGTATTGCTCTGTGGTGAGTGGTTCAAGCTCACCAACATGCCTACTTATTGTTGTTTCTGCCATGTATGAATCTGTCATATAACTTGCCATGTTTACATGGGTGCCATCATATTTTCTATGCCTTTTTGGCTCATGGTCAGTAAGGGACTTTTGATCTATGCATTTAGTAGATTCACGCCATTTCTTTGTTTGCCATGATAAGTTCCTGTAACATGTTGTTTGATAGCTCTAAACATTGCAACCTGATGTTATTTCTGCCAAGTCTGAAACTGTTATTATTTGCAATCTTTCCATGTCCTTTTGAGCATGTTCTAGTGATTTCTGGAGATAGCTCAGTGTTCATGTTTTGTTATGATTTACCTGTACTTCATGCCCATGCCTTTTGTTATTATGTTGGGGTGCTGTAGCTTATTGTTTTGATGCTTGCAAGATGCCTAGTTGTTGTTTTGGACAGATTGTTGTTATGTCTTGTAGAGAGTGTATGTGTTGCACTGTTGCTCCGTTTTGAGTGTGATCTATATGAAACTTGCTTGTTTTTGCATGTAGCTTCATATTATCATGTTGCATCCTTGTTTTGGTGTGTTTGCTTGATGTTTGTGTGCATTTTGCATCGATGCCATGTTTAACTTGTTTTGCTCATATCTTCTAGGCCGTAGCTCCAAATCTAATGAAATTTATATGTAACTTGACTAGAATTTAGTGTAGATCATCTTGGTGCATTTTAACTTGCTGTTTAACAACTTGAACATAATGTTTATTCAGTTCTGGAGCAATTTCGAAATTTGCATATGAGGACTTACCGGAATTGTTATATGTTGTTTCCGGCCTCATTTAAACTTACCTTGATGTGTTGTTCTTGTTTGCATCATCTCTTGCCATGAGTAGCTTCATGTAGCTTGGTCATGCATCCTGCTTGTTGTGCATCATGTCTTGTCTATGTGTGGTGTGTTTACCATGTTGTGTGCTTCTTCTTGATAGTTCCTGTTTCGTTGCGATCGTGAGGATGCGTTCGTCTTCGTGTGGTTCGTCTTCGTGGCTTCATCTTCTTCATGGACTCGTTCTTCTTCCTTGCGGGATTTCAGGCAAGATGACCGCTACCCTGGATCTCACTACTATCATTGCTATGCTAGTTGCTTCGTTCCATTGCTATGCTGCGTTACCTATCACTTGTTCCTCAAGCCTCCCAAATTGCCATGAACCTCTAACCTTTGACACCCTTCCTAGCAAACCGTTGTTTGGCTATGTTACCGCTTTGCTCAGCCGCTCTTATAGCATTGCTAGTTGCACGTGAAGTTGAAGACTTTCTCCATGGTGGACAGGGTTTTGTTGGGATATCACAATATCTCTTATATTATTAATGCATCTATATATTTGGTAAAGGGTGGAAGGCTCGGCCTTATGCCTGGTGTTTTGTTCCACTCTTGCCGCCCTAGTTTCCGTCATACCGGTGTTATGTTCCCGGATTTTGCGTTCCTAACGCGGTCGGGTGATTTATGGGACCCCCCTGACAGTTCGCTTTGAATAAAACTTGTCCAGCAAGGCCCAACCTTGGTTTTACCATTTGCCTCCCCACCACCTACCTTTCCCTTGGGAGTAATTAACCCAAGGGTCATCTTTATTATAGCCCCCCCGGGCCAGTGCTTGTCTAAGTGTTGGTCCAAAACGAGCAACCTGCGGGGCCACCTCATGGAAACTCAAAGTTTGGTTTTACTCGTAGCTTGACTTATCCGGTGTTGCCCTGAGAACGAGATATGTGCAGCTCCTATCGGGATTGTCGGCGCATCGGGCGGCTTTGCTGGTCTTGTTTTACCATTGTCGAAATGTCTTGTAAACCGAGATTCTGAGACTGATCGGGTCTTCCTGGGAGAAGGTCTATTCCTTCGTTGATCGCGAGAGCTTGTCATGGGCTAAGTTGGGACACCACTATAGGGTATAAACTTTCGAGAGCCGTGCCCGCGGTTATGTGGCAGATGGGAATTTGTTAATGTCCGGTTGTAGATAACTTGACACCAGATCCGAATTAAAACGCATCAACCGCGTGTGTAGCCGTGATGGTCTCTTCTCGTGAGTCCGGAAGTGAACACGGTTTACGTGTTATGTTTGGCGTAAGTAGGAATTCAGGATCACCTCTTGATCATTGCTAGCTTCACGACCATTCCTTTGCTTCTCTTCTCGCTCTCTTTTGCATATGTTAGCCACCATATATGCTTAGTCGCTCTTGCAACCTCACCACTTTACCCTTCCTTTCCCATTAAGTTTTGCTAGTCTTGATACCCATGGTAATGGGATTGCTGAGTCCTCGTGGCTCACAGATTACTACAACAACAGTTGCAGTGTACAGGTTAGGCGATGATCTGACGAGAGCGATGTTTGCTTGTTTTGGAGT
This sequence comes from Aegilops speltoides, assembly GCA_021437245.1. Taxonomy (NCBI): domain Eukaryota; kingdom Viridiplantae; phylum Streptophyta; class Magnoliopsida; order Poales; family Poaceae; genus Aegilops; species Aegilops speltoides. The sequence goes on from CM038144.1 coordinate 416,239,908, forward strand.
TCTTCTTACGCTTCTTCTTCGATCGGGGATAGGTTCGGTCGTCGCAGCTGGGCTAGCGAGGTGGATATTGTTTGAGTTTCATTTATGATTCATCCGTAGTCGGATGTTGTTCTTGTATGTTGTATTCGTGTGGCATTGTATGTTTTGGATGTATCCCCATCTATTTATGTAAAGTTGATGTAATGATATCCACCTTGCAAAAGCGTTCCAATATGCGGGTCTATCCTTGGTGGGACCTTCGAGTTCCTTTTGGATAGGGTCGCATATTGGGCGTGAAAAGTTGGTATCAGAGTCTCGACCGACCCTAGGAGCCCCCCTTGATTTATCGTGTAGTTTGGCCGTTGTTGAGTCTAGAAGAAAACTGTTTTCGGAGTCTAGTTATATCGGAGAGTAGGAATTCTTTTTACTCCTCAGCCTCTTCGTCGCTCTGGTAAGGAATCTTGACGTAGGTGTTTTGAACTACTCCTCTTCCCCTTCAAATTTTTCTTTAGGATCATGCGGTTAGTTTTCGTTCGTTGTCCATCCTCTTTTATCCGGTGCATTTCTCGTCATGTTGACTCGAGCCTCTTCATTTTTGCCAAGTTCAATCCTCAGTTGTTTTCTTTTCCTACCCGCCCTCCCCTTTTTCTCCTCGGAACCGGAGTCCGTAATCGAGTATCCATCCAACTCATGCGAAGTCTTTGCTTTTTTCCTCAATGTATTCAACCGGTGTTTTTTCTTTTCAAGTTATTCGTTGATTCCCCATCCAAGTTGCGTTTGTTTTTCCCGCCCTCCCACCCACTTCTTCCCGGAGGCTGAGTCTCTTTCGACCATCAACTTCATTCGTGTGGAGCCTCTTCAGTATTCCCTTAATTATTTCAACCGGTGAATTCTCGTCTCATTTGACATTCTTCATCTCTTTTCTTCTCCGGTGCACTCAATTCAAGTTTTTCGGTAGTGATTATATTATTTTCCGTCGGCTCAAGTGTTTTCCCTGCTCGTTCGCCTCTCGCCATTCAATCATTCCGGAGTTCGGAAGACATCTCAGGAGATTCATCTGTGTTCGAATTAATTCGAGATTGTCACTTCATTCAAATATTTCAATTGTTCCGGTGCATCATCTACCTGTTCAACAATCCCTTTCCAACGGTGTTTTCTTTTGAGTGGGCCTTAACCCACAGGTCTTTTCCCAGGATCTTACCTAACTCTTTTAATTCCCCGGAGTTATTCTCAATTCTTTTCAAGTGTGACGTAAGAATGAATTTCATCAGTCACGTGCCTTCTCCAAGATCGCTTTCAAATTCTTTTCATTGTTGGCTCAACCTCTTCGCTTTTCATTCTTCCGGAGTATCTCAGTAATTTTGGTGGTGTTTCTCGTCATTCTCATCGTTCCTCTCTTCTTCTCGTATGCTCTCTATTCTTTTTTTCTTCTCTTGACTTCTTGTTTCACCTCATCCCTTTTTCCCTTTCGTCTCGGTCCTAAGATCTCGGGACGAGATCTCTTGTCAGTGGAGGAGTGTTGTAACGCCCCGGATTCGATGCGCCAGGTGTTCGCCAGTTATTCGCCGTCGTTGCCATGTCATTTGCTTGCGTGTTGCATTTTGCCATGTCATCATCTGCATTCCATATCATGTCATCATGTGCATCGCATTGGCATACGTGTTCGTCTCATGCATCCGAGCATTTTCCCCGTTGTCCGTTTTGCAATCCGGCACTCCTATGTCATCCGGTGTTCCCCTTTTGCCTCTCTTTTGTGTGCGGGTGTTAAACGTTCTCAGAATGGACCAAGGTTTGCCAAGCGGCCTTGGTATAGCACCGGTAGACCGCCTGTCAAGTTTCGTGCCATTTGGAGGTCGTTTGATACTCCAACGGTTAACCAGGTAACCGCAAAGCCTCTTTGAGTTGCAGCCGAACACCCCTTCCAAAGTGGCGCAAAAACCCATCTAACTCCCCTCCATGCTCTCGGTCGTTCGATCACGATCGCGTGGCCGAAAACCGCTCCTCATTTGGACCCTCCTAGCTCCCTCTACCTATAAATAAGCCTCCCCCTCCGAAATCCCGGTGTAAACCCTAGCGTCTTCCTCGTCGCGCCGCCGGACACGTCCATCCGCGCCGGACATGTCCGCCGGCCACATCACTCCGGCCAATGGTAGCTCGCCACGTCACCCCGTCGCCGCTCCCGCCCACTCCAGCGCCGCCACGTGGCCCAGCCACGCGCCCGCCGCTGGCCCGCGAGCCCATCACGGCCCGCCGAGCCCATCCGGCGCCGCCCAGCGCCGGCATCTCGCCGCCGCCTGCCGTCCGCTTCCCGAAGCCGCCCGAAGTCGCCGCTGGTCCCGCGGACCCGCTCCACCGCCCGCGTCCCTTGCCCCAAGCGCGCGCGCTCCTCCGCCGCCAGCGCCCGCCGCCGGCGAGCTCCCCGCCGAACCAGCGGCGCCTCGCCCTCCGCGACCTCGCGCCCGCGCCGCCCGTCGGCTCCCTCGCCGCCCGCCTCTCCCTCCGGTGCGGATCCGATGCAGGCGACGGATCTGCACCTCCCCGGGCCTCCTCGGCCACCTCCGGCGCCAACTCCGCCGAGCTCGCGCCGCCATCCTCGATCCTCGCGCCGCCGTTGACTTTTGCCCCGACGTAAAAATCCTCTAAGTCCCAGGATTTTTACTTTATCATGCCATATTCATCATGTTGTATCTCTGCATCCGTAGCTCCGTTTAAATGCGTGTAATATGTCAAATTGTTCGTCTCGTAGTACTCCATTTCGTTCCATTGCATCATTTTCATTTGAGCTCATCCGGATGCCCGAAATGCTGTTGGAAGAGTGCATGTTGATGTTAATCTGCTGAAACTGTTATAACTTGCTCATTTATCATTTTTGCCATGATTGATGTGTGCATCCTATGAGGTTGATGTCTACATGTATGTTGATCTATGCCATGCCATCTTTCCAGGGGTGCCAACCATGTATTTTTTGAGTTGTGTGCTGAGTGTATCAAGCTTGTTAAGGAGGGTACTTGCTGTTGCTGTTTTGCTAGGCAGATTCTGTTATATTTTGTTGCTATTAAACATGCTTCTACAAGTCATTTCGTGCATAATTTGGAGATGCTCTATAAACATGTTTTGATCTACATGTCTTTATCTATCCATTCATGCCCTTGGTTGCAATTATAGCCTCCTGGAACATGTTGTTATCTTGCTCTAAAGTTGCTTGATAATGTTGCTATCAGCCTGTTAACATTAAGTTCCATGTTTCCATGATTGTTTCCTAGTGATCCATGCACCATATGAACTTGCTCTTGCCATGCTTAGCTTCACAAACATGCCTTCTTACTGTTGGTTGCCTTTACATGCCATGTATTGCTCTGTGGTGAGTGGTTCAAGCTCACCAACATGCCTACTTATTGTTGTTTCTGCCATGTATGAATCTGTCATATAACTTGCCATGTTTACATGGGTGCCATCATATTTTCTATGCCTTTTTGGCTCATGGTCAGTAAGGGACTTTTGATCTATGCATTTAGTAGATTCACGCCATGCCTTTGTTTGCCATGATAAGTTCCCGTAACATGTTGTTTGATAGCTCTAAACATTGCAACCTGATGTTATTTCTGCCAAGTCTGTAACTGTTATTATTTGCAATCTTTCCATGTCCTTTTGAGCATGTTCTAGTGATTTCTGGAGATAGCTCAGTGTTCATGTTTTGTTATGCTTTACCTGTACTTCATGCCCATGGCTTTTGTTATTATGTTGGGTGCTGTAGCTTATTGTTTTGATGCTTGCAAGATGCCTAGTTGCTGTTTTGGACAGATTGTTGTTATGTCTTGTATAGAGTGTATGTGTTGCACCGTTGCTCCGTTTTGAGTGTGCTCTATATGAAACTTGCTTGTTTTTTCATGTAGCTTCATATTATCATGTTGCATCCTTGTTTTGGTGTGTTTGCTTGATGTTTGGGTGCATTTTGCATCGATGCCATGTTTAACTTGTTTTGCTCATATCTTCTAGGCCGTAGCTCCAAATCTAATGAACTTTATATGTAATTTGACTAGAGTTTCGTGTAGATCATCTTGGTGCATTTTAACTTGCTGTTTAACAACTTGAACATAATGTTTATTCAGTTCTGGACCAATTTCGAAATTTGCATATGAGGACTTACCGGAATTGTTATATGTTGTTTCCGGCCTCATTTAAACTTGCCTTGATGTGTTGTTCTTGTTTGCACCATCTCTTGCCATGAGTAGCTTCATGTAGCTTGGTCATGCATCATGCTTGTTGTGCATCATGTCTTGTCTATGTGTGGTGTGTTTACCATGTTGTGGGCTTCTTCTCGATAGTTCCTGTTTCGTTGCGATCGTGAGGATGCGTTCGTCTCCGTGTGGTTCGTCTTCGTGGCTTCATCTTCTTCATGGACTCGTTCTTCTTCCTTGCGGGATTTCAGGCAAGATGACCGCTACCCTGGATCTCACTACTATCATTGCTATGCTAGTTGCTTCGTTCCATTGCTATGTTGCGTTACCTATCACTTGTTCCTCAAGCCTCCCAAATTGCCATGAACCTCTAACCTTTGACACCCTTCCTAGCAAACCGTTGTTTGGTTATGTTACCGCTTTGCTCAGCCCCTCTTATAGCGTTGCTAGTTGCAGGTGAAGTTGAAGACTTTCTCCATGGTGGACAGGGTTTTGTTGGGATATCACAATATCTCTTATATTATTAATGCATCTATATATTTGGTAAAGGGTGGAAGGCTCGGCCTTATGCCTAGTGTTTTGTTCCACTCTTGCCGCCCTAGTTTCCGTCATACCGGTGTTATGTTCCCGGATTTTGCGTTCCTAATGCGGTCGGGTGATTTATGGGACCCCCCTGACAGTTCGCTTTGAATAAAACTTGTCCAGCAAGGCCCAACCTTGGTTTTACCATTTGCCTCCCCACCACCTACCTTTCCCTTGGGAGTAATTAACCCAAGGGTCATCTTTATTATAGCCCCCCCCCCCCGGGCCAGTGCTTGTCTAAGTGTCGGTCCGAAACGAGCAACCTGCGGGGCCACCTCAGGGAAACTCAAAGTTTGGTTTTACTCGTAGCTTGACTTATCCGGTGTTGCCCTGAGAACTAGATATGTGCAGCTCCTATCAGGATTGTCGGCGCATCGGGCGGCTTTGCTGGTCTTGTTTTACCATTGTCGAAATGTCTTGTAAACCGAGATTCGAGACTGATCGGGTCTTCCCGGAGAAGGTCTATTCCTTCGTTGATCGCGAGCTTGTCATGGGCTAAGTTGGGACACCCTGCAGGTATAAACTTTCGAGAGCCGTGCCCGCAGTTATGTGGCGAGATGGGATTTTTTAAATGTCCGTTTGTAGATAACTTGACACCAGATCCGAATTAAAACGCATCAACCGCGTGTGTAGCCGTGATGGTCTCTTCTCGGCGGAGTCCGGGAAGTGAACACGGTTTCTGTGTTATGTTTGACGTAAGTAGGAATTCAGGATCACCTCTTGATCATTGCTAGCTTCACGACCGTTCCTTTGCTTCTCTTCTCGCTCTCTTTTGCATATGTTAGCCACCATATATGCTTAGTCGCTGCTGCAACCTCACCACTTTACCCCTTCCTTTCCCATTAAGTTTTGCTAGTCTTGATACCCATGGTAATGGGATTCTTTGAGTCCTCGTGGCTCCTGATTACTACAACAACGATTGCAGTACAGGTTAGGCGATGATCTGGCGCGAGAGCGATGTTTGCTTGTTTTGGAGTTCTTCTTACGCTTCTTCTTGATCGGGGATAGGTTCGGTGGCGGCAGCCCGGCTAGCAGGGTGGATATTTTTGAGTTTCTGTTTATGATTCATCCGTAGTCGGATGTTGTTCTTGTATGTTGTATTCGTGTGGCATTGTATGTTTTGGATGTATCCCCATCTATTTATGTAAAGTTGATGTAATGATATCCACCTTGCAAAAGCGTTCCAATATGCGGGTCTATCCTTGGTGGGACCTTCGAGTTCCTTTTGGATAGGGTCGCATATTGGGCGTGACAATCCGCCACCTGCATAGGAACGGCGACATTCATTACTTGCGATTTTGATCCTCGGCACGCTGTCGCTTTCGACAACCTCCCGAGTCTCAGGGGCTACTATCTATACAGGGCGCACTTTTATGTGCAAAACTGTCAAAAAAAGGTGCGTCATTCTTGCGTACCTCAAATCCCGCCAGCAAACTCCTGGCGGCATTATGCAATCCGCTCTCGACGGAAGAAATCCTTCCAATCACCATACGCATCAAAGCGCGGTGATCTTCTAAGATGGACACCCTCTCAAGCAGATTCTTCAGCTCTCCCGGCCGGATACTAGTGGGCTTCGAACTCTCCGGCCCCTCCGGACTCGGGGACACCCTCCGTGATGATACTTCAGGCTCGTCTGCCCTGTCCGGCGACGCAGCAGACGGAGGCGTTTCGCTCTCCATCATCTCCGGACGAAGATCCCCCGAAGACGAACTCATCTGAGAAGTCCGCAAATCCGAACTGCAAAGCAAAACTTCGGTTATCCACAGAAGCACAAATGGAGGTATTTTCTTATTAATGAACTCCCCTTTTCCTACTCACGGCTCGCTGGAGGGCTGATCCTTTAGAGACGATTGTACGTCCGGGTTCTCCCGGACGCGGACCAGTGAAGATCTCTTCCCCGTTTAGGGCTTTGGCCTCCGGATCTTGGGCGGTCCTCTTCTCCCCACGGAAGGAGGGTTTTGATCCCGCCCTCTTCAGACGCTCCTTTGGGCAAAATAATAGCTCCTCTATTTTCCCCATCGCTCCCCTCTACGGGCACGACCTCCAACATTCTGACCAGCCACGGGCTCCAAAGTCACGGTCTCGGGAGGAGCGGACACCTTATCGGCTTCGATCGCGCTACCAACTCCTGATGAAGAGTAATGGGTCAGAGGCGAACTCTAAGCGAGATAAGCAGAGCGTCCGGACTACGAGCTATTTACGAGTATCCAGGCGATTGCGGCTTAGGCTGCGTCCTCGGTCAATTCGGACCGCTACCCGCGGTCCAAGAACAACTTGTACATCTCCACGGGTGTCACACCCATGAAGTGTTGGAGAATTCGAGGTCCCTCCGGATTGAACTCCCATAGACGGAGAGGACGGCGTTTGCAGGGCAGAAGACGCCTGATTAGCATAACCTGCATCACCATGACCAGATTGATCTCCCTCGCCTCGAGGTCTCGAATCTGGCCCTGCAAGGAGGGCACGTCTTCGGACGGCCCCCAATTGAGCCCTTGGTTGACCCACGACATCAGTCGGCGTGGAGGTCCCAGGAGGAATGAAGGCGGCAGCTTTTGCTTGCTGCCCTTCGGAGCGGTGATATAGAACCATGCCTGCTGCCATAGTCCGAGCTCCTCTTGGAAGGAGCCCTCGGGCCACGGGGCATCGGCCCTTCTGCTTATGGCCGCCCCGCCGCACTCCGCTTGACGCCCCCCGATCATCTTCGGCTCCACATTAAAGGTCTTCAGCCGCAGGCCGAAGTGGGGAGTGACGCGGAGGAAGGCTTCGCAGACAATAATGAATGCGGAGATATGGAGGATGGACTCCGGAGCCAAGTCGTGAAAATCCAGCCCGTAGTATAACATGAGCCCTCTCACGAAGGGGTCCATCGGGAAGCCTAAACCCCGACGGAGGTGGGATACGAAGACAACGTACTCACCGGGCTCGCGGGCGGGCATGGCCTGCCCTTGGGTAGGCAACCTGTGCGAAATCTCATAGGACAACTACTTGGCCTCACGCAGCTTTAACACGTCCTCCTCCGTGACGGAGGAGGGCATCCACCGACCCTGGAGGTCGGAGCCGGACATGGTTGAGAATCCGAAGCGCTCGAATCTGGGGCTCTGGGTGTTGGAACCGGGAGCAAGGAGGAGATTCGATGCGAGATTGAAGAAAAGAAACGAGCCTTGGTCCTCTTATAAAGGGGGAAAATACCAAGAGTCGTCTCTGTGGCGTTCGGGATTCACCTTCGATAGAGGCGTGGCGGCAGGCGCGGTTGGGTTACCCACGCACGTATTGATGAGAATCCGGAATAAGGGAACACGATCTCTGCCCGACAAGGCGTGCCAAAACCGCTTAACTAAGCGTGCGGAGGTGGTATAATAAAAAGCGATTCAAGTAAAAGCCCGGTAGCGGTGTGATGTCATGCCGCATAATCGTCGTGATTGGACTTGTGTACATTTATTCTCTCTACGGTGGAATGTGGAGTTTATTTTGCGAGCGGACACTATCCCGGTGTTCATGATCTTCTCTGGATTATTCAAGGGAGGAACCCGCCTTGCAATGCCGAACATTATGCGCGCGGACTTATCGTCATTGAAGCCTGGTTCGAGGGAGCTCTTGAGGAGTCTGGACTAGGGGTGTCCGAGCAGCGGACTATCATCGTCCGCGGACTCCAAGACTACAAAGATACAAGATTGAAGACTCCATCCCGTGTCCGGATGGGACTTTCCTTAGCGTGGAAGGCAAGCTTGGTGATACGGATATGTAGATCTCCTACCATTGTAACCGACTCTGTAACCCTAGCCTCCTCTGGTGTCTATATAAACCGGAGGGCTTTAGTTCGTGAGACACAACATACATTACAACAATCATACCATAGGCTAGCTTTAGGGTTTAGCCTCCTTGATCTCGTGGTAGATCCACTCTTGTACTACCCATATCATCAATATTAATCAAGCGGGGCGTGGGTTTTACCTCCATCGAGAGGGCCCGAACACAGGTAAAACATCGTGTCCCTCGTCTCTGTTACCATCCGCCTAGGCGCACAGTTCGGGACCCCCTACCGAGATCCGCGGTTTGACACCGGCGAAGTACCAGACTTTCTGGCCGTGGCCCATGACGTGGCTCCATCGACGGCCTGGTACGACCCAACTTCGGCATCAACAACTCAAGACCCTCGGAAGGCGGACGACATCAAGACCTCCAAGGGGATCGGCCCCCTCAGGCTGGCTCCCGAAGAGCGGATATTTCTATGCAAGGTGCACCTCGCGAGGTTCGGGTGACATGAGCCATGACGACCAAGGCCAGGCGGGCGCCAGCAGGGCAGAGTACCAGTTTCCTCTTCGGTGCAAAAGAGGCAAGCAACAGGCGCAGAGTCCCGAGGAATCAACCAAAACTTTCCATTCTTGTGCAACAAGACCAAGATCGCTAGGACGGAGGTCATCGCCGAGCACACCGCAACGTCACGGCCAGAGGCTTTTGCAGGCGAAGACCACTTTAGTCCGGATAGGGCGTACTTGTTATCTCCCTTCGAATTTGGCCATTGTGGGATCCCTTCCCGCCAACATTTGGGAAGAGGACTGTGGCCACTATAAATAGGACCTAGCCACCACCAAGGAGAGGGATCGGAGGAGATAAAATCCATTCCACCCTCACCAGCTCACTCGAGCTCAAGAACGCACGTCCAGAGGCTGTTCTCCACTGTACTAGTTCTTCCACAGCCCCTCGAGGAAAATCCACCACAAAGCAGGAGTAGGGTTTTACACCGCAAGGTGGCCTAAACCTGGGTAAACTGTCATGTCTTCCTTTCCCTTTGAACTCGATGCGATAGGCTGTGAGGTTCGCGAGTAGGCAGGCTGGGTAGGTTGAGATCTCCGCATGCACCATAGGGTTTGCGGAACCCGGAATCCGACATTTGGCGCGCTAGGTAGGGGTGCGTCGGAGATCCACCGCTCCGTCCGCCACTTTCTGTCGCGGCTCCGATGGCGGCCGCTCCTCCATCGATCGGGCCATCGCGCACCTTTGGGGGAGCCATGGGCCTCCGCACTTTCATCCCCACCTTGAGGTAGGTGCAGTGGCCACCCAAGTTCAGGCTAGAGATGCAGCCCTGCTATGACGGTGCGGCGGATCCGGCTGGTTTCCTCCAGGCATATGAGGAGGCAGTTTGGGCAGCCAGCGGGGACGACAAGGTGATGGCCAACTGGCTCCCCATGGCCCTCATGGGCGTGCCATGCGTTTGGCTGCTCAGCTTGCCGGAGTCTTCCATGGCCTCCTGGGGGAGCTGCGCGGCCTCTTCATCACGCACTTCGTGGAACCGACATTGTTTGGAAGTATCAAATGATTCATAATCAAGTGATTCCAAAAGTCCATCCACATGGCATCAATATTCTGAATATGTGTATCATTACGATCGAGATTCAACAAGAATAGACCATTCGCTAAGGGTGCATGACCAAAAGATGTTACTCATATAAATAGAACAACCATTATTCTGTAACTTAAATGAATAACCGTCACACAATAAACAAGATATAGATATAATTTTCATGCTCAACGCTGGCACCAAATAACAATTATTGAGGTCTAAAACTAATCCCGATGGTAGATGTAGAGGTAGCGTGCCGGCGGCGATCATACCAACCTTGGAACCATTCTCGACGCGCATCGTCACCTCGTCATTAGCCAATCTTCATTTATTCCACAACTCCTATTTTGAATTACAAATATGAGCAACCAAACCAGTATTAAATACCCAGGCGCTACTACAAGCATTAGTAAGGAACACATTAATAACATGTATATCAAATATACCTTTGTTCACTTTGCCATCCTTCTTATCTACCAAGTACTTGGGGCAGTTCCGCTTCCAGTGACCATTTCCTTTGCAGTACAAGCACTCAATTTCAGGCTTGGATCCAGCTTTGGGCTTCTTCACAGGAGCGGCAACTTGCTTGCCATTCTTCTTGAAATTCCCTTTCTTTCCCTTGCCCTTTTTCTTAAAACTGGTGGTCTTGTTAACCATCAACACTTGATGCTCTTTCTTGATTTCTATCTCCATGGCCTTAAGCATTGCGAAGAGCTCAGGAATTGTTTTCTCCATCCCTTGCATATTATAGTTCATCACAGAGCCTTTGTAGCTTGGTGGCAGTGACTGAAGAACTCTATCAATAACACTCTCAACTGGAAGATCAATTCCCAGCTGAGTCAAGTGGTTGTGGTACCCAGACATTCTGAGTACCCAGACATTCTGAGTATGTGTTCATTGACAGAATTATTCTCCTCCATCTTATATCTAAAGAACTTGTTGGAGACTTCATATCAATCAACCCGGGTATTTGCTTGAAATATTAACTTCAGCTCTTGGAACATATCATATGCTTCGTGGCATTCAAAACGCTTTTGAAGTCCCCGTTCCAAGCTGTAAAGCATGGCACACTGAACTATCGAGTAGTCATCAGATCGAGCCTGCCAGACGTTCATAATGTCTGTATCAGCTCCTATAGCAGGTTTGTCACCTAGCGGTGCATCAAGGACATAATTCTTTTATGCAGCAATGAGGATAATCCACAAGTTATGGACCCAGTCCATGTAGTTGCTACCATCATCTTTCAACTTAGATTTCTCTCGGAATGCATTAAAATTCAAGGGGACGGTAACACATGCCATTGATCTACAACATAGATTTGTAAAAACTATTAAGACTAAGTTCATGATAATTTTTTGTTCAAATAATCAAATTACTAATGAGCTCCCACTTCAATCAACATCCCTCAAGTTGTCTAAATGATGCATGATCCAAATCAACTAACCCATGTCTGATCATCATATGAGATAGGGTAGTCTTCAATGGTGAACATCTCCATGTTGATCATATCTACTATATGACTCATGTTCGACCTTTCAGTCTCCAGTGTTCCGAGACCATGTCTGTACATGTTAGGCTCGTCAAGTTTAACCTAAGTATTCGGCATGCGCAAAACTGGTTTACACCCATTCTATGTGAACGTAGAGTCTATACATCCGATCATCACGAGGTGCTTCAAAACAATAAACTTTAGCAATGGTGCATACTCAGGGAGAACACTTTTATCTTAAAATTAAGTGAAGGGATCATCTTATAATGCTACTATCATTCTAAGAAAAATAAGATGCATAAAGGATAAACATCACATGCAATCAAAATATGTGACATGATATGGCCCTCATCATCTTGTACTTTTTATCTCCATCTCCAAAGCAACTACATGATCTCCATCGTCACCAACACGACATCTTGATCTCAATCGTTTTGTCAGGGTCGTCTTGACGACTGTTACTTCTACAACTATTGCTAACGCATAATAATAAAGTAAAGCAATTACATGGCGCTTAGTGATTGACACGCAGGTCATACAATAATTAAAGACAACCCTAAGGCTCCTGCCGGTTGTCGTACCCATCGACATGCAAGTCGTGAACTTATTACAAAACATGATCATCTCATACATCAACATATATCATATCACGTCTTGACCATATCACATCACAACATACCCTGAAAAAAAAGGTTAGACGTCCTCTACTTTGTTGTTGCAAGTTTTACGTGGCTGCTATGGGCAACTAGAAAGAACCGTTCTTACCTACGCAAGACCACAACGGTGATTATCAAGTTGCTATTTAACCTTCTGCAAGGACCGGCGTAGTCAAATAAGATTCAACTAAAGTGGGAGAAACTAACACCCGCCAGCCACCTTTATGCAAAACAAGTTGCATGTTAGTCGGTGCAACCGGTCTCATGTTTGTGGACATGAAAGGTTGATCCAAGCCGCTTCATACCACAATACCGCCGAATCAAAATAAGACATTGGTGGTAAGCAATATGAAAATCACTGCCCAAAAATACTTTGTGTTCTACTCGTGCATATCGTCTATGCATAGACCTGGCTCATGATGCCATTGTTGGGGAACGTTGCATGGAAAACAAAAAAAATTCTACACACACGCAAGATCTATCCATGGAGATGCATAACTACAAGAGGGGCAGAGCATCTACATACCCTTGTAGATTGCTAAGCAAAAGCGTATATAACGTGGTTGATGTAGTCGTACTCTTCGGGATCTGATCACGATCCAACTGATCTAGTACAGAACGGACGACACCTCCGAGTTTATCACACATGCGGCTCGATGACATCTCCTCCTTCTTGATCCAGCAAGAGGAAGAGGAGAAGTAGATGGGATCACAACCAACACGACGGCGTGGTGGTGATGGTGGTTGTGGAGCACCGACAACACTTCTCTAAGCATCATTGGGATGAGGCGGTGGAACTACGGAGTAACGGGAGAGAGGGAGAGGGGCACCAAGGGCTTTGTGTGTCATCTTGGAATGCCCCCTCTGTCGGTGTCAAAACCGGCGGATCTCGGGTAGGGGGTCCCGATCTGTGCGTCTTACTCTAATGGTAATAGGAGGCAAGGACACAATGTTTACCCAGGTTCGGGCCCTCTCGATGGAGGTAAAACCCTACTTCCTGCTTGATTGATATTGATGATATGAGTAGTACAAGAGTTGATCTACCACGAGATAGTAGAGGCTAAACCCTAGAAGCTAGCCTATCATGATTATGATTATGTCCCTAAGGACTAAAACCCTCCGGTTTATATAGACACCGGAGAGGGCTAGGGTTTACATGGAGTCGGTTACATGGAAGGAAATATAATATCCGGATCGCCAAGCTTGTCTTCCACGCAAAGGAGAGTCCCATCCGGACATGGGACGGATTCTTGAGTCTTGTATCTTCACGCTCCAATAGTCCGGACAAAGTGTACAGTCCGGCTGTCCGGATACCCCCTAATCCAGGACTCCCTCAGTAGCCCCTGAACCAGGCTTCAATAATGATGAGTCCGGTGCGCAGTCTTGTCCTCGGCATTGCAAGGCGGGTTCCTTCCCCGAATACTCTAAAATAATTATCGAACACTTGGACCGTGTCCGGATCTGCAAGAGGATCTTCATACACCGCCGTAGAGAGAATGCCATTTCACAAAAATAATCTGCTGACAACTTTAGACAAAGTGACATGATACTACGGTCGGGTCATTATTCGAACCATTTTCCCACAACCAGCCATAGCGCATATTGCGAGGAGGTTTCCTCGGCACGTCTTTTCATAGCAGAGATCATGTCCCCTTATTACAAGATTTCCATCAATACGGGTATGGGTAACCCAACAGTGCAATCAATCTTGGCGCTTGGGAAATAAGCGATTTTCAATGGGAAAGTAGGGAGGCGCACCGTTCGTCGCCTCTATAAAGGGAGAAGGATTCCCCATTTTCACCCACGCCTTCATCCTCCTCTGCTTATCCATTCCCACACCCTCGAGCTCCAGCGCCCTGGTTCACGCTTTCTCTGCACAGCCAAACATGTCTGGAGCAGGAGGAAAGTGGGTGGCCTCCACCATGAAGGAGGAGCATATTGCGAAGCTCCAGGCGGCCGAATACTTGGCCGCAGATATCGCGCACCGGCTACCGAATGAAGGGCAGGTCACTCCAACTCCGGAACCCCATGAGAGGGTCGTATTTCTCGCCCACTTCGTCCGTGGACTGGGATTTCCACTTCATCCCTTCGTCCGCGAGCTCATGTTCTACTATGGGCTAGATTTGCATGATCTAGCCCCAAATTTCGTCCTCAACATCTCAGCGTTTATTGTCGTGTGTGAGGCTTTCCTCCGCATCAGGCCTCACTTCGGCCTGTGGCTACAAATCTTCTGCGTGAAGCCAAAGATCGTGAGCGGCCAGCAAGCGGAGTGCGGAGGCGCCATGGTGGGCAAGATGTCCAATGTCACCTGGCTTGACGGCTCCTTTGCGGAGACCATGAAAGGGTGGCAATCGGGGTGGTTCTACATCACCGAGCCGCGCGACGCCAACTGGGCAGCGGCCCCCGAGTTCCGATCCGGAATCCCCATGCGGCTCACCTCCTGGGAAAAGAAGGGCCTGGCCTGGGGCGAATTTGCAGAGCCGACCGGACTACAGAACTGCATCAAGAATATGAAGGACAATAAAATCAAGCTTGTCAACATGCTCCAGGTCATGCTTGCCCGCCGGATTCTTCCGTGCCAAAGGCGGGCTTTTAATCTGTGGGAGTTTGTTCCGGCCGAACACCAGACGCTTCAAAAGCTCTACGGCATGACGCACAAGGGCACATGGAAGGCTTTTGTTCAAGGCTCCAAAGTACCTCCTCCCACATCCGAGGACCGCGGACTTCACGCCACACGGCTCCCCCGTCCGGTGAGTTTTCTGACTACAACCAGATGCGGTTTTTCCCAATTTACTCATGATAGAATCTTAAGTCATTGTGTGTGTTTGATCAGGAGTATGTGGAGATGGCGGAGTGGATTGACTGTCTGGCTCCACTGCCAGAAGGTCCAGCAGATGCTCTCCTGACGGAGATGCTAGTCCCGGCACCCTAAAAGGCACCGAAGAAGAAGGCCGACAAGAAGGCCCCGGGGACCAGGAAGGGTCTCCGGTGTAAGGTTGTACCGGACGCCTCGTCCGAATACGACGAGGCACACTCCTCCCCCGAAGGGGAGGAAGAAGTGGAAGGGGCTGCCCCATCCGGAGAGGATGGGGGGCCCGAGAAGGCGGGACAGGGAACCGAGAAGGGTCCCCGGCGCAAGGCCGTCATACCCTCGTCGTCCGAAGACGACAAGGCAGATTCCTCCCGCGGAGGCGGGGGGACACAAGAAGAAACTCTGCCTTCCCGCACTGGGGATGAGAAGAAGAAGAGGAAAGCCGCCCCGGAGGGGGAGGCTAGGACGCCCAAGAAGGGAAAGGCGTCCCTTCCGGATTACTCCACCACTGCCGCCTATAGCGAGGAGGAGTGGCTGCCCAGGGGGAAGCCCCTAGTAAGATTGTAAGTATCCGCACTCTATAGTATTTTAGTGCGACTTCGCTTCATAGTCTTGTTATAACGCCGAACATATATGCAGTCCGGCCAGGGTCCATCCCGAGGTATCATCTTCGGATGGGTCCTTGAGTGATTCAGCGATGAATTCGCTCCCGACGGCCACTACTCCTCCGCCTGCGGATGACACGGAGGTGTTGTCCCAATGGCTCCCAGAGCAGGGGGAGGTGACTCTGGAGATGCCCCAAGGCAGGATTCAAGATGCCGGGCCCACGGGGTATAAGATCCCCGTGGATCGTGCCCACCAGAGCCGCAGCAAGCCGGGCTCTCAGCCGGATACCATGTCGGAACCTTCGATGCTTCCGGCTTCGGGCAGGTGGCCCCTCGCTAGGGAGGGTGAGCCGTCCATGCCGATGACCTCCGTTACACTAGAGGCGTCGGATAGTCTGCTGGAAGTGCTTCACGGCGCTTCCATGGATGAAGAGCACCGTACTCTTATGAGTGCGGTGATTCAGAAGGTTCTGTCCGCCAAGAGCGGACTAACCAAAGCCTGCACCAGCCTCCTGACAAGCTTTGAGGTAAGTAATAAAAATGTGTGAAATTATCACCCGGTAGGTATTAGCCCCTGATACTCTGTTTGGTGTTCGGAACGAAAAGCCAAACGGAGGGTCAATTGTAATCCGGAGCAGTCTAATAGTAGGTGTGCATGTGAATAAGCAGGTTGTGCTGCTTGCCGCTACTGTCCGCATGGCCGAGGTCACCGGACTTAAATGGGACCTGGAGCAGGCACAGGGAGAGCTCGGCCTTACGAAGAGGCAGCTCGAAGAGAACAAAGGTGAGTGATACCCCGTAAGCATATTATAAAAAATATACAAAATTGGTTATTCTAACGACAAAGCGTCGTGACTTTGTTACAGGGGCCACCACCGAGGTGGCGTCTCTGAAGAAAGCGCTGTCCAAGACCGAAGACAAGGCGGCCTTGGAGCGCAAGGAGCGCGAAAAGCAAGATTCTAGAGTGGGGGAGGTGCAGCAAGAGCTCCAGGAGCTCGGCAAGAAGTTCGAGTCCTAAGTCTGTGAACTAACATGGATAACACAATGAAAGAGTATGAGCACCGACGACTAGTGTGTGAACATGAATGTAAAGTCGGTGAGAAATACGTACTCCCCCAAGCTTAGGCTTTTGGCCTAAGTTGGTCTAATACCAATGACCGCCTGGCTGATATCCATAAGAGTAGCCTGGGTAGTACTGAGATGCAGAGGCGACCGCCTCCCGAGCAGCAGTGTGTTGGCGGGCTGCCTCCATTCCCCTCTCATGTTCAGTGGCTTCTTCCCTGGTGACAACATATCTTCCTTTTGTCTGATAATCAAAAAGGTAGGGAGCAGGAAGAGTAACAGGGATGACGTTGCGTCTATTATATGTTAGTCAATAATGGAGGAATTGTTCATTCCTCTCAAGAAAATGATGATTAAACATAGCTTCTTTATCCAAATAAACAGGAGGTACAAGCATATCCCCCTCTCGTGGAGCTATATTAAGAAAATTAGCCACACGGGTTTCATAAATTCCTCCAAAGAAATCTCCCTTTTTATTATTGTTATGCAACCTACATGCAACTATTGCCCCCAAGTTATAACCTCTATAACCTGACACAGCACTCTTGAGGACACAAAGATCAGGGGCACACATGTGACATACTTCATCCTTACCGTTAACGCTTCTACCAATAAAGAGAGCAAAGTAATGTATAGCAAGAAAATGGATGCTCCTTATGGTAACTTGTGTTACGTCCCTAGATTCTCCCACAATAATACTAGCAAGAAAATCTCTAACTTCATATTTGGGAGGATCATTAACATTACCCTACTGCGGGAGTTTGCAAGCAGTTGTGAAATCTTCTAAATCCATGGTATAAGATGTATCATAAATATCAAACATAACACTAGGAGAATTACACGAAGAAATATATTCGAATCTCCGCACAAAGGAATCAGTCAATTGATAATATTGAGGACACTTATCTTGTAAGAAGTTCTTCATCTTGGCATTACGCACATACCGTCAAATTCATCCTTGAAGCGTGCTTCAACCATAAAATCATCGGGTGGCCACTCGCAAGCCCGTACATTTGTGTCCCTTGGCAAATTAACATCTTGTTCACGTATAGCAATCCTTGGCCCTTTCTTTACCGAGGAACCACCTTGGTACATTCTTCTAAGCATATTTCTTTTTCTGAAAATTTCTGAAATTTTAGTAACTTCAAAATAAAAGTGAATAAAACTAAACAAGATTGATAGCAACTACTCCTACAAGTGCCTAGAGCCTATATCATGCATTGGAATTGCTTGGGACCTCAAAAATTTAACATGCAAGCTCAAGAACAAGGTCACCTATGCAGCAAAAATTTGCAACGAATAAAGCACTAGAACAAAAACTATTTGGACCAATGGAGGAGTCACATACCAAGCAACAATCTCCCAAAGTAGTTTTGCGAATGGAGCTTTGAGCTAAGAGATCAAAAATCACAGCAAAACGAGTTAGAACTCGGGCTTGAGCTGGATGGGGATTTTTTCGGTAGAAGATGAAGTGTGTGGGTGCTGGCATAAGTGGAGGGGACCCACCAGGGGCCCACAAGACAGGGGGCGCGCCCTACAGGGGGGGGGCTCTCCTCTCTCGTGGCCTGGTGCTTGCCCCTCTTGCAGTGTTTTCAGTGCCTAAAATCCTCAAATATTCCAAAAAAATCATACTAAATTTGCAGGGCATTTGGAGCACTTTTATTTTCAGACTATTTTTTTTAATGCATGGATAATTCAGAAAACAGACGGATAATACTATTTTTGCTTTATTTATTCTAAATAACAGAAAGTAAAAAGAGGGTACAGAAGGTTGTGCCTTCTAGTTTCATCCTTCTCGTGATCATCAAAATGAATCCACTAACAAGGTTGATCAAGTCTTGTTAACAAACTCATTCCGAATAACACGGAACCGGAGAAATTTCGAATAACACTAAGTTACCTCAAGGGGGATATGAAAATCCCCAACAATAAGAATATCATACTTTTTCTTGACAGTAGGGAGAGGAAATTCAAAACCTCCAAAAATGATAGTTGGAACATTTTCAATAGAATTGACGCTATGAACTTGAGATTGTTTGCTCGAAAAGTGTACCGTATGCTCATTACCATTAACATGAAAAGTGACATTGCCTTTGGTGCAATCAATAACAGCCCCTGCAGTATTAAGAAAAGGTCTACCAAGGATAATAGACATACTATCGTCCTCAGGAATATCAAGAATAACAAAGTCTGTTAAGATGGTGACATTTGCAACCACAACAGGCACATCCTCACAAATACCGACAGGTATATCAGTTGATTTATCAGCCATTTGCAAAGATATTTCGGTAGGTGTCAACTTATTCAATTCAAGTCTACGATATAAAGAGAGATGCATAACACTAACACCGGCTCCAAGATCACATAAAGCAGTTCTAACATAATTTCTTTTAATAGAGCATGGTATAGTTGGAACAACCGAATCTCCAAGTTTCTTTGGTATTCCACCCTTAAAAGTGTAATTAGCAAGCATGGTGGAAATTTCAGCTTCCGGTATCTTTCTTTTATTTGTGATGATATCCTTCATATACTTAGCATAAGGATTTACTTTGAGCATATCAGTTAAGCGCATACGTAAGAAAATAGGTCTAACCATTTCCGCAAAGCGCTCAAAATCCTCATCATCCTTTGACTTGGATGGTTTGGGAGGAAAGGGCATGGGTTTCTGAACCCATGGTTCTCTTTCTTTACCATGCTTCCTAGAAACAAAATCTCTCTTAGCATAACGTTGATTCTTTGATTTTGGGTTATCAAGATCAACAGCAGGTTCAGTCTCTACATCATTGTTTTTGCTAGGTTGAGCATCAACATGAACATTATCATTAACATCATCACTAGGTTCATGTTCATCACCTGATTGTGTTTCAGCATCAGAAATAGAAATATCATTGGGATTCTCAGGTGTGTCTACAGTAGGTTCATTAGAAGCATGCAAAGTCCTATCATTTTTCTTCTTCTTCTTTTTAGAAGAACTAGGTGCCTCTAAATTATTTCTCTGAGAATCTTGCTCAATTCTCTTAGGGTGGCCTTCAGGATACAAAGGTTCCTGAGTCATTCTACCAGTTCTAGTAGCCACTCTAACAACAAAGTCATTTTTATTCTTTAATTCCTCAAGCAAATCATTTTGAGCTTTAAGTACTTGCTCAGCTTTAGTAGCAAACCATAGAAGCATATTTGCTAACGCGGTGAAGTTCATCCTTAACTCTAGCCAGATTATCACCTACGCGTCCTATCTCGAAAGCATTATTCTTTAACTCTCTACCAACATAAGCATTAAAACTTTCTTGTCTAGCCATAAAGTCATCAAATTCATCTAAAGCATGGGCTATGAAATTTAGTAGAGGGTACTTCAACTTTATCATATCTAGAGAGAGAATTTACCTTTACTACCTGTGTCGGGTTATCAAGACAATGTGGTTCTTAGGGCAGGAAATTAAGACCATGTATTTCTTCAATAGGAGGTAAATTCTTAACATCTTCAGCTTTAATACCTTTTTCTTCCATTGACTTCTTTGCCTCTTGCATATCTTCAGGACTGAGAAATAAAACACCTCTCTTCTTCGGAGTGGGTTTAGGAATAGGCTCAGGAGTTGGCTCAATTGGTTTAGGAATTACTTTAGGAACTGGCTCAGGAAGAGCCCAATTATTCTCATTAGTTAACATATTATTCAATAGTATTTCAGCTTCGTCGACTGTTCTTTCCCTGAAAACACAACCAGCACAACTATCCAAGTAGTCCTTGGAAGCATCGGTCAGTCCATTATAAAAGATATCAAGTATTTCATTTTTCTTAAGAGGATGATCAGGCAAAGCATTAAGCAACCGGAGAAGCCTCCCCCAAGCTTGTGGGAGACTCTCTTCTTTGATTTGCACAAAATAATATATTTCCCGCAAGGCAGCTTGTTTCTTATGAGCAGGAAAATATTTAGCAGAGAAGCAATAAATCATATCCTGGGGACTACGCACACCACCAGGAGCAAGAGAATTATACCAAGTCTTAGCATCGCCCTTTAATGAGAACGGAAATATCTTAAGGATATATAAATAGCGAGACTTCTCATCATGAGTAACTAGGGTGGCTATATCATTCAACTTGGTAAGATGTGCCACAACAGTTTCAGATTCAAGGCCATAAAAAGGATCAGATTCAACTAAAGTAATAATATCAGGATCAATAGAGGATTCATAATCCTTATC
Organism: Aegilops speltoides; assembly: GCA_021437245.1. Lineage (NCBI taxonomy): Eukaryota > Viridiplantae > Streptophyta > Magnoliopsida > Poales > Poaceae > Aegilops > Aegilops speltoides. The sequence goes on from CM038144.1 coordinate 416,260,809, forward strand.
AGTAACACAGATAGGTGAAGTAGCGAAAGCAGGATCGGGTCTCATTCTAGCATTAAGAGACTGTTGCTTCCATTCAGCTAATAATTTCTTAAGATCATTTCTATCATTGCAAGCAAGAATTTCCATAGCAGCTATTTCATGCATAACATAACCCTTAGGAACAACACGTAAAACATAATCATTGGGGGGACCTTCATCATCACTATCATCAATAATAGGTTCTTCAATATTTTCATTCCCCCTAAATCTAGCAAGTTGTTCATCTAGAAATTCACCTAGTGGCATAGTAGTATCACGCACAGAAGTAGTTTTATCATTCATAGTAGAAGTGGCATCATCAATAACATGCGACATATCAGAATTCATAGCAGTAGCAGGTTTAGGTGTCGCAAGCTTACTTATAACGGAAGGAGAATCTAGTGCGGAGCTAGATGGCAGTTCCTTACCTCCCCTCGTAGTTGAGGGTAAAATAGTAGTTCGATCGTCTTTCAAGTTCTTCATAGTGATCAACAGATATAAATCCCAAGTGACTCAGAGAATAGAACTATGCTCCCCGGCAACGGTGCCAGAAATTAGTCTTAATAACCCACAAGTATAGGGTATCGCAACAGCTTTCGAGGGTAGTGTATTCAACCCAAATTTATTGATTCGACACCAGGGGAGCCAAAGAATATTCTTGAGTATTAGCAGTTGAGTTGTCAATTCAACCACACCTGGATAACTTAGTATCTGCAGCAAAGTGTTTAGTAGCAAAAGTGGTATGATAATAATAGTAGCGGTAGCAAAAGTAAAGATAAATGTTTTTTGGGTTTTTGTAGTAGTTGTAATAGTAGCAACGGAAAAGTAAATAAGCGAAGATCAATATGTGAAAAGCTCGTAGGCAATGGATCAGTGATGGATAATTATGCCGGATGCGATTCCTCATGCAATAGTTATAACATAGGGTGATATAGAACTAGCTCCAATTCATCAATGTAATGTAGGCATGTATTCCATAAATAGTCATACGTGCTTATGGAAAAGAACTTGTATGACATCTTTTGTCCTACCCTCCCATGTTCAGCGGGGTCCTTATGAAAACTAAGGGATATTAAGGCCTCCTTTTAATAGAGAACCAGAACAAAGCATTAGCACATAGTGAATACATGAACTCCTCAAACTACGGTCATCATCGAGAAGTATCCCGATTATTGTCACTTCGGGATCATAACACATAATAGGTGACTATAGACTTGCAAGATAGGATCAAGAACACACATATATTCATGAAAACATAATAGGTTCAGATCTGAAATCATGGCACTCGGGCCCTAGTGACAAGCATTAAGCATAGCAAAGTCATAGCAACATCAATCTCAGAACATAGTGGATACTAGGGATCAAACCCTAACAAAACTAACTTAATTACATGGTAAATCTCATCCAACTCATCACCGTCCAACAAGCCTACGATGGAATTACTCACGCACGGCGGTGAGCATCATGAAATTGGTGATGGACGATGCTTGATGATGACGACGGCGACGAATCCCCCTCTCCGGAACCCCGAACAAACTCCAGATCAGCCCTCCCGAGAGAGATTAGGGCTTGGCGGCGGCTCCATGTCGTAAAACGTGATGAAACTTTCTCCTTGATTTTTTTCTCCCCTAGGTGGGGAGCGCCCCCCTGTCTCATGGACAGCCCGCGGGCCCCCTGGCCTTCATTCTTTCGCCAAAAATTCTTATTAATTCTAAAAAGTGCCTCCGTGGATTTCAAGGACATTTCGAGAACTTTTCTTTTCTACACATAAAACAACATCATGGCAGTTCTGCTGAAAACAACGTCAGTCCGGGTTAGTTTCATTCAAATCATGCAAGTTAGAGTCGAAAACAAGGGCAAAAGTGTTTGGAAAAGTAGATACGTTGGAGACGTATCAGTCCATTATTTTGGGAGAGGTTTCAATTGACTATGACAATAATGTTGCTAACTATGATGATTATTATGATAACATGTATGCCATAAAGAGCAATAAACCTTCTATGCTTGTGCATAATAAAAAGAGTGTTGTATGTGATGGTTATATTGTTGAATACATTCGTGATGCTACTTAAAATTATTATGAGATAAGAACTTATGATTCATGATGCTCTTGTTATGTTTCAACTCTTATCTTTTATGCGAGCACCATTGAAATCATCATGCCTAGCTAAAAGACATTAAAGAAAAGCGCTTGTTGGGAGACAACCCAACACTTTAACCTACTGTTTTTGTGTGTTCACATGATTATGTTACTTTAATAATCATGTTTTATTGCTTTTGTTTCAATAAAGTGCAAAGTAAAGCCTTTGGGATAGTGTGGATGATAGTTGACTTGAATCTGTGCAAAAACAGAAACTTTTGCGCTCAGTCCAGGAAAATTGAAAATTCACTGGAACATGCTTTTGATCTTAATTTTTTACAGCTGATAGATATACAAATTCTCTATGTTTCCCTAATTTTCAGAACTTTTGGAGTAGCAAAAGTATGGTTGGAGTACAGATTACTACAGACTATTCTGTTTTTGACAGATTCTGTTTTCAATCCATTGTTTGCTTGTTTCCTAGTTTCTATGGATTATATTGCTCAATATAAATTGTGGAAATGACATGCTACAGTAGTCATTGTGTGCAAGCAATTATGAATCTTGTCTTTGACAGTACCAAAGTGAAATGGTTTGCTCTTTATCATACTGACCTATCTCACGAAGTTCCGTTAAGTTTTGTGTGATTGAAGTTTTCAAGTTTTGGGTGAGAAGCCAATATGAGGAGAATAAGGAGTGACAAGACCCTAAGCTTGGGGATGCCCAAGGTAATATTCAAGGAAGATCCAAGCAATTAAGTTGGGGGATGCCCCGGAAGGCATCCCCTCTTTCGTCTTCAACATTATCGGTAACCTCACTTAGAGCTATGTTTTCATTCATCACATGATACGAGTTTTACTTGGAGCATCATTTTATTTTGTTAGGATTTGCTTGATGTTATTTAGAATAATGTTTTGCATCTTTTTTTCAATAAAAGTGGCAAGGATAGCCTTTACCATGCTTATTTTGCAAGTATATGAGTTGCTGTTCCAAAACAGAAAATTTATTGTTGTTGCAAAAATTCCCAAGAAAATTCAGAATGTGATAAAATGTTGGAACTTTTTGCACAATAAGCTCTGATAAATTTTCTACAGTGTGTTAAATTTTCAGAATTTTTTATGTCGAATAAGTATGGATCCTATTGCACTCTTTACAGACTGTTCTGTTTAGACAGATTGCTATTATGTTTGCATTGTTTGCATATGTTTGCTTGTTTAATGGGATAGGACTATTAAATATGCAGAGCCATTTAGTAGTCAATGTTAAATAATAATTTTAGTGATTTTCTACAGTAGAGAATGACAAGGTTTTGGATTGATTTATACTAACTTATCTCACGAGTTCTTGTCGAGTTTTGTGTGGATGAAGTTTTTGAGATTTAGGGAAACCGTGGTATGAGAGGAATTAAGGAGACAAAAGAGCTCAAGCTTGGGGATGCCCAAGGCATCCCAAGCTAATATTACAAGAAGACTCAAGCCTCTAAGCTTGGGGAGGCCCCGATAGGCATCCCATCTTTCTTCTTCAACAATTATCGGTTAGTATCGGTTGAGCCTAAGTTTTTGCTTCTTCACATGAGTTGTGCTATCCTTGGGATGCCATTTTTTTGCTTGTTGTTTTAATAAAATACTTAAATCATAAAGTTTTTAAATAAGAGAGAGTCCACAATCAGCTACCCATTTGCCTAACTACTCGCTTGATCTTCACTTATATCTTTTTGGAGTAGCTTGTCATCTACTCTTGTGCTTCACTTATATCATATGAGTAAATTGTTGAATGAATTTAATATCATGAAGTTGAAATTGTATGTTCATACCATGCCTAGTGGTAGCTTCACATTGGGTTTAGAAAGTGAAATATTTTGAAGCTTGACAATCACAGTATTGGTCATACAAGCAATTCATGAATGATTAGTAGAAGGAAGAGAACTTTCACATGCAAATACACTATCTTGGAAATATTTTGTGATTGTGATCCCCCATCAAAATATTATATGCCAAAATTGTTGACGTTGGACAAGGAAGACAACGTAATGATTTGTGTTTGTTCATATTCACATAGAAGTTATATTGTCATAGATCCTTCAACATGTGGTGCTTCCCTCCATCTTTGGTAGCCAAAATTTCGCACCAAGTAGAGATACTACTTGTGCATCCAAAAACCCTTAAACCCAAATCTTATTCTAAAGAGTCCACCAAACCTACCTATGGATTGAGTAAGATCCTTCAAGTAAGTTGTCATCGGTGCAATAAGGCAATAAAAATTGCTTCTAAAAGTGTTAGATCATTTAGTGTAAGGGGAAATTGAGCATTGTACGAACTTGTGATGGCAAAGAATAAAAGCGACAGGCTGCATAATAAAGGTTGCTATCATAAGGGGCAATATAATGTGATGTTCTTTTGCACTAAGGGATTGAGCATACAAACAAAAAGCGCATGGTAACCTCTGCTTCCCTCTGCGAAGGGCCTACCTTTTACTTTTATGTATTTACTTTCATGCAAGAGTCAAAGCTTTTCTCTCTATTCCTTTTTATGTTTCTCTTTTGGAAAGCATCATGTGGTGAGGAAAGATCTGGGCACATATATCTAGTTGGATATGGGTAGCATGAGTTATTATTGTTGACATCACCCTTGAGGTGAATACGTTGGGAGGCAAAATTATAAGCCCCTATCTTTCTATGTGTCCGGTTGAAACGCTTTGCTCATGTGTATGCGGTGAGTGTTAGCAATCATAGAAGACTATACGATGGTTGAGTATGTGGAGCCCTTACTTAGGCTCTCTTGAATAAGTTGAATTGCAATTGCTTGGTGACTGAGAACATAGGTTGTTGAGTTTTAAGAGAATTCATTGTTTGAACCTTTACATGTGGATTGGTTGCTACTTTAACATGAGAGGTTTATAAGAAGGAATTGCCGTTATGATGCTAGGAAAAGTGACTGAAATTATCATTGATCAAACTTATGCAGTTTACTAGCATTCACACTTCATAAATTATTTCTTTTATCATTTACCTACTCGAGGACGAGTAGGAATTAAGCTTGGGGATGCTGATACGTCCCCAACGTATCTATAATTTATGAAGTATTCATGCCATGTTTACAACAATTTTTTATGGTTTTGGTATGATTTGCATGGAACTAACCCGGACTAATGCTATTTTCAATAGAACTACCGTGGTGTTGTTTTTTGTGCAGAAATGAAAGTTCTCCAAATGAGCCGAAACTTTTTGACAATTTTTTTTGGAACAAAAGAGATCCCCGAAGCTTCGTGGGAGGACCAGAAGGTGAAGGAGTAGGGCACAAGACACCGGGGAGCGCCTGGTGGGCCCGGCTCGTCTTGGTGGGTTGTGCTCACCTCGAGGCCCATCTTAGCGTGAAACCAACGCCAAAAAATCCTATAACTAGAGAAACCATCGGGGGAGAACCTATATCAGAAGTTCCATCACCGCAAGCCTTTGTAGCCACCAAAAAACAATCGGGAGCCCGTTCCGGCACCCTGTTGGAGGGGGGATCATCACCGGGGATCATCACCATGATGAGGAGGGAGTAGTCCACCCTCGGGGCTGAGGGTTTGTACCAGTAGCTATGTGTTTAATCTCTCTCCCGCGCGGTCTTGAGATGTCACGATCTTGATATATCATGGGCTTTGTTAACATAGATGGATCATATGATGTTTCTCCCCTCTCTACTCTTGTTGTGATGAATTGAATCTTTACCTTTTGAAGTTTTGTCTAGTCGGATTGAATGTTCAGATCTGAGAACACATGATGTATGTCTTTTGGTATGAATACTTGAGGTGACAATGGGGTATCATATTGATTCACTTGATGTATGTTATGGCACTCAACTTGCGGATTCCTGCAGTGACATTGGGGTAATCTATGCATAGGAGTTGATGCACGTTTTTATTATCTTTTCTCCGATAGAAACTTTGGGGTCTCCTTGTAGTTCTTTGTGTGGATTGAATATTATGATCATGAAGTTGTTTGATGCATATCGTAGAATCAACTCACGGATACTTGTGGTGACATTGGAGTATCTAGGTGAAATTGGAGTTGGTTCATGTGTGTCATATGGTATTATTTTAGTACGAACTCTTGGTTAGATTGATCGGAAAGAATAGCTTCGTGTTATTTTAGTACGATCTATAGGATATATTGACCGGAAAGAATAGCTTTGAGGTGGTTTCATACCCTACAAACAACTTCTATCTTTTGTTCTCCGCTAATAGGAACTCGGGGGTGATTCTTTATTGCACTTTGAGGGATAATCATGATCCAACTATGCTAGCATTGTTGAGAGATTGCACTAGCGAAAGTACAGACCCTAGGCCTCATTTTCCATCATTGCAATACCGTTTGTGCTCCGTTTTACTATTTACTACCTTGCTGTTTTTTACTGATCGCACTACAAAAACTCACATCCACTACCCATACTACACTTTTATCACCATTTCTTCGCCGAACTAGTGCACCTATACAATTTGCCATTGTATTGGGTGTATTGGGGACAAAAGAGATTTCTTGTATTTGATTGCAGGGTTGCTTGAGAGAGACTATCTTCATCCTACGCCTCCCACGGATTGATAAACCTTAGGTCATCCACTTGAGGGAAAATTGCTACTGTCCTAAAAAACTCTGCGCTTGGAGGCCCAACACGAGTCTACAAGAATAAAGTTGCGTAGTAGACATCAACTCCAAACAACATTCGGTTACCATTCATCAAATATCCCAATACTACTCTAGCGTCAATGAACGTTAAGCATGCAACCGTGCGGGTTCGAGAATCATATAGTCTTGACCGAGACACCTCTCCGGTCAATAACCAATAGCAGGACCTAGATGCCCATATGGGTTCCTACATATTCCTTGAAGATCTTTTATCGGTTAAACCACGATGTCAAGGATTTGGTTAATCCTGCATGCAGTCCCCTTTGTCCATCGGTATGTTACTTCCCCGAGATTCAATCGTCCATATCTTATACCTAGTTCAATCTCGTTACCAGCAAGTCTCTTTACTCATTTTGTAATACAAGATCCCATGACAAACTCCTTAGTCACATTGCTTGCAAGCTTCTTGTGATGTTGTATTACCGAGAGGGCCCAGAGATACCTCTCCATCAAACGACGTGAAAAATCCCAGTCTCGATCCATGCCAACCCAATAGACACCCTTAGAGGTACCTATAGAGCACCTTTATGATCACCAAGTTACGAAGTGAAGTTCATAAGTATCCAGGAGTTGCTTAATCTCATGGTCGAAGGAACAGATACATGACATGAAGAAAGCTATAGCAAATAACTTAAACGATCTGATGCTAAGCTTATGGTTGGGTCTAGTCCATCACATCATTCTACCGATGATGTGATCTCGTTATCAAATGACAACTCATGTCTATGGTTAAGACACCTTGACCATCTTTGATCAACGAGCTAGTCTAATAGAGGCTTACTAGGTACATGTTATTTTTTTATGTATCCACACATGTATTCAAGTTCTCGGTCAATAGAATTCTAGCATGAATAATAAACCTTTATCATGATTAAGGAAATATAATAATAACCACTTTATTATTGCCTCTAGGGCATATTTCCAACACAGTCATCCTTTTTATTTCATTTCATTATGGGACTGGGCATCCCTCTTACCTGCCACTTTGTCATGCAATGACAAGCGAATAAACACTCATGATGAGAATAGCCCATCTAGCATGACAGATATTGAGCACCCCCACCCCCCGTCGCTCCATGAGCAGTACGGGCACACAAAATGGATAATTATTTGAATGATTGGAGTTCGCACATGCAAATTTACTTGGAACGACATATAAATACCGCATATGTAGGTATGGTGGACGCATATGACATATCTTTTAGATTTAAGGAGTTGGATGCACAAGAAACATTCCGGCTTAGTACAAATGGAGGGTAGCAAATAGATTGAGAAACGACCAACCAGGAAACGAAAACGTTCATAAACATGCATTGAGAATAACTAACACTGAATAATGCACCATAAGTAGGATAGAACTTTCTTGTATAACTATTGACTTTATGTGTATGCCCAATATGTAAGCAGCTTTACCCAGGTTTTCCTTTCAAACAACCCTTTACGCTTTCCATGAATTCAACATCATTTTCGATCAACAATATGTCAAGCACATATACTTATCAGAAATGTTATAGTGCTCCCACTCACTTTCTTGTAAATACAAGTTTCTTGCAAACTTTGTATAAACCCAAAAGCTTTGATCTCCTCATCAAAGTATATGTTCCAACTCCGAGATGCTTGCTCTAGTCCATAGAAGGATCGCTGGAGCTTGCATACATTTTAGCATCCTTAGGATTGACAAAACCTTCTGGTTGTATCACATACAACCCTTCCTCACAGAAATCGTCAAGGAAACTTTGTTTTGACATCCATTTGCCTGATTTTGTAATCAAAGATGCAGCAACTGCTAACATAATTCCAACAAACTTTAGCATCGCTATGAGTGAGAAAGTCTCATCATAGTCAACTCCTTGAACTTGTCAGAAACTTCTTTGCGACAAGTTGAGCTTCATAAATGGTGACATTACCATCAGCGCCTGTCTTCTTCTTAAAGATCCATTTATTCTGAATGGCCTGCCGATCATCGGGAAAGTCCACCAAAGTCCATACTTTGTTCTCATACATGGATCCTATCTCGGATTTGATGGCCTCTAGCCATTTGTTGGAATCCAGGTCCACCATCGCTTCTCCATAGCTCGTAGGTTCACTGTTGTCCAACAACATGACCTCTAAGACAGGGTTACCGTACCACTCAGGAGCAGTACGTATCCTTGTCGACTTACGAGGTTTGATAGTATGCTTCATGATCATCATCATTAGCTTCCTCTTCAACTGACGTAGGTGCCACAGAAACATCTTTCTGTGCTGCGCTATTTCTCTAGTTGAAGTAAAGGTTCAACAACCTCATCAAGTCCTATCTTCCTCCCACTCAATTCTTTCGAGAGAAACCTCGAGAAAGGACACGTTCTTAGTGACAAACACTTTGCCTTCGGAGCAGAGATAGAAGGTATACCCAACCATCTCTTTTGGGTATCCTATGTAGATGCATTTGTACGCTTTGGGTTCGAACATTTCCGGCTGAAGCCTTTTGACATAAGCATCACAGCCCCAAACCTAAGAAACGACAACGGTTTCTTGCCAAACAACAGTTCATACGGTGTCATTTCCACGCACTTGGATGGTTCCCTCTTTAAAGTGAATGTATTTGTATCTAATGCATAACCCAAAAACAATAATGGTAGATCGGCAAGAGACATCATAGAACGCACCATATCCAATAAGGTACGATTACGACGTTCAGACACACCATTACGATGTGGTGTTCCAGGTGGTGTCAACTGTGAAACGATTCCACATTGTCTTAAGTGATTGCCAAACTCATAACTCAGATATCCCCCCCCCTCGATCCGATCATGGGAATTTAAACTTCTTGTTATGATGATTCTCAACTTTACTATGAAATTGTTTGAACTTTTCAAATGTTTCAGACTTATGCTTCATTCATTAAATATACCCATATCTACTCAAGTCATCGGTGAAGATGAGAAAGTAACGATATCCGCCGCGTGCGTCAATGCTCATCGTACCAGACACATCAATATGTATGATTTCCAACAAGTCACTTGCTCGTTCCATTGTGCCGAAAAATGGGGGTTTTAGTCATCTTGCCCATAAGGCATGGTTCACATGTGTCAAGTGATTCAAAATCAAGTGACTCCAAAAATCCATCAACATGGAGTTTCTTCATGTTCCTCACACCAGTATGATTTAAGGACTAGTGCCACAAGTATGTGGTACTACATTATTAACTTCACATCTTTTGGCATCAATATTATGAAAATATGTATCACTATGATCGAGATTCAATAAACCATTCACATTGGGTGCATGACGTATTATTCATGTAAAAAGAATAACCATTATTCTCTGACTTAAATAAATAACCGCATTACAATAAACACAGTCTCATCATGCTCATGCTCAATGCAGACATCAAATAAAATTTATCTAGGTTTAACACTAATCCCGAAGGTAGAGGGAGCATGTGGTGGTGATCACATCAGCCTTGGAAACACTTCCAACACACATTCTCACCTCACCCTTAGCTAGTCTCCGTTTATTCTGCACCTTTTGTTTCGAGTTACCAATGTTAGCAACTGAACCGGTATCTAATACCCAGGTGCTACTAGGAGTACTAGTAAGGTACAAATCAATAACACGTATATCAAACATACTTTCGTTGAAGTTGCCAACCTTCTTATCTACAAGGTATTTGGGGCGTTTTGCTACCAGTGGTCGTTCCCCTTACAATAGAAGCACTTAGTCTCGGGTTTGGGTTCAACCTTGGGTTTCTTCACTGGAGCGGCAACTGGCTTGCCATTCATGAAGTTTTCCTTCTTGCCTTAGCCCTTCTTGAAAGCAGTGGTCTTGTTAACCATCAACACTTGATGCTCCTTCTTGATTTCACCTTCGCGTCCTTAAGCACCGCGAACATCTCCGGGATCATCTTCATCCCTTGCATGTTATAGTTCATCACGAGGCTCTAGCATCTTGGTGATAGTGACTAGAGAACACTGTCAATCACTATCTTATCTAGAATATTAACTCCCACTTGATTCAAGCGATTATAGCACACAGACATTCCGCACATGCTCACTGGCTGAGCTATTCTCCTCCATCTTGTAGGCAAATAAATAATCAGAGGTCTCATACCTCTCGATCCGGGAATTCTTCTCAAAGATAAACTTCAACCCCCGGAACATCTCATATGCTCCACAATGTTCAAAACGCCTTTGAAGTCCCGGCTCTAAGCCATACATCATGGCACAATAAAGTATCAAGTAGTCATCAGAATGTGTCCGCCAGATGTTCACAACATCCACAGACGATGCTAGAGGGGTTGGCACACTGAGTGGTGCATCAAGGACATAAGCCTTCTGTGCAGCAGTGAGGACAATCCTCAGACTATGGACCTAGTCCGCATAAATGCTTACAGTATCTTTCAACTTAGTCTTTCTCTAGGAACGTATTAAAATAGGGAGCTACAGCACGAGCTATTGATCTACAACATAATTTGCAAAGACAACTTAGACTATTGTTCATGATAAATGAGTTCAATTAATCATATTACCTAAGAACTCCCACTCAAATCAACATCCCTCAGGCTGTCTGAGTGTAACACGATCCAAATTCACCAACCCAAGTCCGATCATCACGTGTGATGAGGTGGTTTCAAAGGTGAACATCTCCATGTTGATCATATCAACTATATGACTCGTGCTCGACCTTTCGGTCTCTTGTGTTCCGAGGTCATGTTTGTACATGCTAGGCTTGTCAAGTTTAACCCAGGTGTTCCGCATGTGCAACACTGACTTGCACCCGTTGTATGGGAACATAGAGTGTATCACACCCGATCATCACGTGGTGCTTCGAAACGACAAACTTTTGCAACGGTGCACACTTGGGGAGAACACAATTTTATCTTGAAATTTTAGTGATGGATCACCTTATAATGCTACCATCGTCCTAAGAAAAATAAGATGCATAAAAGGATTAACATCACATGCAAATCATAAGTGACATGATATGGCCATCAACTTGTGCTTTTGATCTTCATCTCCAAAGCACCGGCATGATCTCCATCGTCACCGGCATGACACAATGATCTCCATCGTTATGATCTCCATCATTGTGTCACCATCGGGGTTGTCACACCAACCGTGATTCTACTACTATTGCTACCTCTTATTGATAAAGTAAAGCATTACATAGCGTTTAATGATTGACACGCGGGTCATACAATAATTAAAGACAACCCTATGGCTCCTGCCGGTTGCCGTATTCATCGACATGCAAGTCACGATAAACTATTACAAAACATGATCATCTCATACATCAAATATATCTCATCATATCTTTGGCCATATCATATCACAGCATACCCTGCAAAAACAAGTTAGACGTCATCTAATTGTTGTTGCATGTTTTACGTGGCTGCTATCGGTATCTACCAAGAACTATTCTTACCCACGCGCCACAATGTCGATGTGCAAGTTGCTATTTAACCTTCTACAAGGACTGCCTTTGTCGAATTCGATTCAACTAAGGATGGATAGACAGTCACCCGCCAGCCATATTTATGCAACAAAGTCACATGTCTGTCGATGGAACCGGTCTCATGTATGTGGACATGTAAAGTTGGCCCGGGCCGCTTCATCCCATAATACCGCCGAATAAAGAAAAGACCAACAAAGGAAGCAATCTAAATATCAACGCCCAAAAACTCCTTTGTGTTCTGCTCGAGATGTTATTTATGCATAGACCTAGCTCTGATACCACTGTTGGGGAACGTTGCATGGGAAACAAAAAAATTCCCACACTCACCAAGATCCAATCTAGGAGATGACCATCTCCGAGAGGAGAGATTGCATCTACATACCCTTGTAGATCGCTAAGCGGAAGCGTTAAGAAACGCGGTTGATGCAGTCAAACGTCTTCAGGATCCAATAACGACTCATCCCGTGAACTCCTGATCCAAGTGCCGAACGGACGGCACCTTCGGGTTCAACACACGTACGGCTTGATGACGCCTTCACCTCCTCGATCTAGTGAGCGATGGTGAAGTAGTAGCTAGAGTTCTCCGACAACACGACGGCATGGTGGCGGTGGTGGTGGAGAAATCTCGGTAGAGCTTCGCTAAGCACTACAGAGAAGAAGATGGCTACGAGGAAGAGGGAGGGCAGAGCCATGGATAGATGGGTGCGGCTGCCCTCTCTCTACCTCTATATATATAGGGAAATGGGAGGGGGGCTCCCCTAGGGGATCCCATCTAGGGCCGGCAGCCACAAGAGGGAAACCCTAGATGGGTTTTCCCCCTAGGAGACTTGGCCCCCAAGCCAAAGTGGTGGGAAGCCCTAAGGGGGGCCCACCCCTCCTGGTTATGTGAGATGGGGTGAGGGGGGTGTCGTGGTTCTAAGTCTGACAGTAGAAAGGGGGTAGGTATGGAGAGGCAAGATCTCACCTATGGCGAAGGTGTACACACGAGGTTTACGAGTTCAGGCCCTTCTCGGAGGAAGTAACAGCCCTACGTCTCGGTGCCCGGAGGCGGTCGATTGGATTATGCGTGTGATATTACAGGGGGTGCGAACCCTTGTGCCAGAGGAGGAGGGTGGCTTATATAGAGTTTGCCAGGACCTCTCCCGCCCTCCATTACAAGGGAGTTAATGTACATAAAGCGGTGGCGTTACTGGTAACGCCAGCCTTAAGTGTTATTAATGGCCTTAAAGACTACGGAGTGAATGTGTGTCCATTGCACGCTGGCTGACTCCTAGTCTTCGGGAAGTCGAGTGATTCTCTTGTTAGTCGAAGAGTAGGTAGGGAAACTCTCAAGTGACATAATGTCGAGTGGATTGCACTCGACACCTTTGACCGGGGGTATCACGGAGTCTCTTGACCTTCTTGTCTGGGTAGTGTCCTTGGGTAGGACGTATAGGCCAGGCCTATGACCCTACCCCAGGTCTGTATCCTCATCAGTAGCCCCCGAATGGATTAAGGTATGAATGAAAAGTAGGTTGAAGTTGAATCCGCTTCGAGCTTCGTGTCTTCGCGAGTATCTTCTACGAGACTGAACGCCGGCGTCGATTCAGATGCCTTGATCCATTCAGTGAATTGTCGATTGAACTAGTGACCTCATGAGCCGAGTGTTGTGCTGGGGCGCGGGATCTCGGGCGCGATTGTCTGTAGTGTATCCCAGATTTCACAGGATATGAAATTTTGGGGGAGCGCACGGGGTGGTGAGCGCCGAAACGAGCGGGCCGGATAAGTAGTGATGCCTCGATTACCGCGCCGCCTTTTTCGCCACGTATGCTGTGCGCAACTGTTTCGGGATTTACGGGATTGCCTGGTCCCACGCGTCATTCACTCGGAGAAGGCCCTTTATAAGGCGACGGGTCTGAGGTGCTGGTACTGTGCACACCTGTTTCTTCTTCTTTCTCCTCTGCTTCTCCACTGCGCCCAGCTTTTCCGCTCTCGACGCCGCTACTATCCAGCCATGGTGAAGGAGAAGACGGCGGCGCTAGAGCGTGGTAAGAAGGCGACGGGGGCGGCGAAAGGCAAGCAGCAGGCCCGCTGGTCGTCATCGCGTGCGGGGCTGCCGCCGGGCTGGATCCAGGGTGATTGGATCCGGTCTTCGATCCGGCAGGAGGATCTAGCTCAACTGGAGGATTCCGGATTGATCGCCAAGGGAGCGGTGAGGCTGCCGAAGGGGGAGATGGAGCCGCAACCTCAGCCGGGTGAGTGTGTTCTGCTCGCCACCCACGTCGACCGGGGTTTCTCGCTCCCTCCGCATCCTTTCTTCTAGGGATTCTTGAACTTCTTTGGCGGTCAGCTACACCACTTTTCTCCCAACAACATCACATATTTAGCTGCATTTGTATTGATGTGCGAGAACTTCTTAGGGTGTCGACCGCACTGGGGTCTTTTCAAACACATCTTCACCATTCGTTCCCGGTCGGTAAAAAAGGCGAAGTCGAGTGACTCAAAAACCCATGTCATCCAAATGTGTGGGGGTTTAGGTATCCAAAAGAGGCACGGGAGTGCCTTTCCCGCCATGACTCTCCCTGAATCTATTAGGTACTGGCAGTCGACCTGGTTCTACTGCCAGGACATCGCAGCTCCAGGTCAGTCGACTGGTCTTCCCCCCTTCTCATTTGACCGTGTTCAGACTCCTGCCCCACTGAAAGTAACTGCTGATGAGACCATGGAGACGAGGATGTTGGTGGATAGGGTCGTCCAGCTGATCAATGATGGTGTTACCGGCATGGACTTGCTGGAAGTGTTCCTCAGTCGATGCATCCAACCTCTCCAAGCTCGCGATCATCCAATGTGGCTGTATTCTGGACCGGATGACACTGCTCGAGTCCACCCGGAAGAAGTGTCGTCTGAAACAGTAGCTTTGTGGCTGAGGGGCGTTGTCGGTGTCAAAACCGGCGGATCTCGGGTAGGGGGTCCCGAACTGTGCGTCTAGGCGGATGGTAACAAGAGACGAGGGACACGATGTTTTTACCCAGGTTCGGGCCCTCTCGATGGAGGTAAAACCCTCGTCTGCTTGATTAATATTGATGATATGGGTAGTACAAGAATGGATCTACCACGAGATCAAGGAGGCTAAACCTAGAAGCTAGCCTATGGTATGATTGTTGTAATGTATGTTGTCCTCACGGACTAAAGCCCTCCGGTTTATATAGACACCGGAGGAGGCTAGGGTTACACAGAGTCGGTTACAATGGTAGGAGATCTACATATCCGTATCGCCAAGCTTGCCTTCCACGCCAAGGAAAGTCCCATCCGGACACGGGACGGAGTCTTCAATCTTGTATCTTCGTAGTCTTGGAGTCCGGCGGATAATGATAGTCCGGCTGTCCGGACACCCCCTAGTCCAGGACTCCCTCAGGCATCACAGGCAACCAGGACAATCCCAGAGGATCTAGACGAATTCTTCCCTTCAGTAGCGTAAACCCACCCGACAAGGTATGCTTTTTGTTCCGACTGCTTCCCATTCATGCTCCGACTGCACTTGATGTTGACCGACTCTCGTTCGACCAATTTGTTCTGCAGGTATTCATTGAGATGCATTCGATGCCTAATGGTGAACAAGCTTTGGAACAGGCCCAGGAGGGGGAGGACAGCGCGAAAGAGAGTGGTGAGTGGGATTCTCAGGGAGAAGAGGAGGAGGAGGATAGCAAGGAGTCAGACGAGGAAGAAGAAGTCAACTCGCCGCCGTGCTTCGAACATCGAGCCAAACAGCAGCAAGATCCGGCTGGCGGGCGCGGGAAAAGCGTAGGTCCGAGTGCCAATACTCAGAAGCGCACTCGGACGTCGACTCTAGAGCCGACGGAGAAGGTGGCCAAGCAGCCTAAAGTCGCTCCTCCCAAGGCCCGGAAGACATTGCCGCGAATCAAGATGGACGTCCCCGTTGCCTCAGGGTGAGTATCTCGCTTGTGTTTTTGTAGGTCGACTGAAGTCTTTCTTGATCTGACCGACCAATCCATGTGTCCATCCAGTCCCAGCTCTGCTGCCACTGACATGGACATTGACAAGGCACCAGGAGACGAAGAGGCCACCTCACGAGCTGGTAAGTTCGATCAACCAAGTTCTGTTTAGTCGAGTGGGTGATCAATCGACTGAAAATTTGATACTTCTCTCTTTATGTAGCTCCGCAAGAGATCGTTGTGCTCCCTGACGACGAGGAAGAAGAAGTGCCTCTACAGGAGAGGAGAAAGAAGGGTGGAGGCTCAAGCAGGAGGAAGCTTGAAGTTCAAGTTCCTCAGTCGACACCGGCGCCCGGGGCGATAGTCGAGCGCTCCGAAGGGCCGGTTCGGACCAATGTCACATTCGCTAACCCGTTGACGACTGATCGTCCGTCGGGTCGACAGCACAGACACCTGCTGCACCGGTGCAACTCCACTCGTCCGACCCGTCAACTACTTCGACCGCTCTGGAGCCATCCCTCTTTGCTACATATCAAACTCCAGACGACTCGTCGGGCGCCGCTAGGGAAGCTCTTCGCCAGGCGAATCTTGTCATGGAACAGGTGAAAGTGATGCATGAAGCTAGTCAGGTAGCTTACAATGCCAGCACTGCCCTTCAGACCAATGTTCAGGTTAGCAAATTTCCGACTGAACTTTTGAGTGCTGCTTTATATCTGATCACCCACTGGGTGTTCCTTCATTTAGAACTCAGGAAATCTTCAATTCTGTACTTTTCGAATTAGTGGGGGCACGCCGAGTGCACCCACTAGGTGTAGTCCCGGAGACCACGGTCGGCTGCTGGTAGTCGACTGAGGTCTAATGATGTATCTCTCTCTCTCTCTTTTGCTGGGCAACTCTCACTGAGTATTGATCTGATCCAGTGGGGGCACGCTAAGTGCACCCACTAGGTGTAGTCCTCGAGACTACTATTGAATATTTTATTCGGCAGTAGTCTTAGAGTAATTCTTCTCCTTCACCGTCGCTTATATCTGTCGACTGACATGTCTGTCTTTCTGGCTGCAGAGGTCTTGTGATCTTGGAGCTCCGCTCACCGAATTAAAGAAGAAGCATATCAGCGTTGAACTTGACCTCGAACTTGCAAAGAAGAATCTGAACACTGCTCAAGAAGAAACGACCATTATGGGAGGTAATCACTCAACCATTTTGTCTGCTTTGTAGCTTCACACTTCGCACTGGTTTTTCTTTCAGTCTCTTTGAACCGAGTGATTTCACACAAGCAGATGTGCATAGTGAAAATCGCCAACTTCAGTCTCGTCTGAAGAGTGTTGTTTCTTTAGAGAGGATGAAGGAGGCTTTGGAGCAGAAGGATCTGGATCTGGCAGCTGCTTAGAAGGAAGCACGCGAGAAGACGAAGCTTGCAGACCAGAAGCTGGCTTCGGTCAGCAAATTGTAGGAGGAGAACGCGAAGCTGAAGACTGCCATCTTGGACGCTAATCAAGAAGTCGAGCAGCTGAAGAAGGACAAGGAGAATCTGACCACTGAAGTCGGCGGCCTCAAGACCAAGACAGACAAGCTAGAGTCCTATCTGGAGCAACTCGCCGCCAAATTTGTTCTGAAGCTTGAAGGTATGATCAGTCGACTACGACTAACTTGTTGCCAACTAAACTTTGTTGTCATGCCGTCGACTCACCACTTTTTGGAATGTGACAGAACTGTGTCAGGACTTTGAGGCTGAAACTGGGCGGGTTGAGACGGGTCTCGACCCCATCAACTGTCCTGTGAAAGATGACACTGCAATGAATCTGCTTCGATTGGAGTCGCGCTTAGATGGTGCGGTTGCTTATCTCGCTCGGCTGAAGGCGGCGATGGCTCAAGTGGATGCTGAACTCTGGCCTCAGACGGAGCTGTCTCAAGACCTCGGGTCCCTGATGACTCGACTAAATCAAATTCCAGGCCGAGTGCAAGAGTGGAAGAAATCTTCAGCCCGCTGTGGTGCCGATGTCGCCTTGTCTTTGGTCCAAGTGCACTGCAAGGAGACTAAGGAGGACAAGCTGGCAGCCCTCAAAGTGGCGAACACTAAGAAGCACTCTTTCCAGGATTTCATGGACACCTTCCTCGAGGCAGCCACTCGCATCACTGACAGCATTGACCTCGATAGCTTATGTGATCCGGCCAGCCCTTCTCCCGCCGAGTTACTAAAAAACATTATGTCTCACCTTTATTTGCCTCGGAATGCCGAGTGATTTTGTAACCATTAAAACTCCTTCGGGTCTGATGCCTGAGTACTTTTAATCTGCGGTTAGGAAACTCTGGATTTATCTTTGAATATGTTGGGTTTGTCTCCGAGTGAAATATGTTCTTCCCTTGGATTTGTTTGTCATCGTCTGATGCAGGTGCTGAAGAAGAATACCCACTCGACCGAGGCACTCAGCAATGGTCTTGACGTCCCTGTTAACCGATTCGGTGGTCCTTGAGTAGCATTGATCAGCTCATCAGCGAGGCACTCGGCAATGGTCTTGACGTTCCTGTCAACCGGTCGGGCGATCCTTGAGTAGCATTGATCAGCTCATCAGCAAGGCACTCAGCAATGGTCTTGACGTTCCCGTCAACCGATTGGGTGATCCTTGAGTAGCATTGCTCAGCTCATCAGCAAGGAACTCAACAATTGTCTTGACATTCCTGTCAACCACCCGGTAAGGTTCTTCAAACTTAGGCGAGCACTGGGCTGCAGCTAAGCCCCCGAGTGGGAGGGTTGCTCACCACTAGGTAGGAATTTTCAAACTTAGGCAAGTACGGGACTGCAGCTAAGCCCCCGTGTGGGAAGGTTGCTCACCACTCGGTAGGATTTTTCAAACTTAGGCAAGTACGGGACTGCAGCTAAGCCCCCGAGTGGGAGGATTGCTCACCACTCGGTAGGATTTTTCAAACTTAGGCGAGTACAGGACTGCAGCTAAGGCCCAGAGTGGGAGGATTGCTCACCACTCGGCAGGATTTTTCAAACTTAGGCGAGTACGGGACTGTAGCTAAGCCCCTGAGTGGGAGGGTCGCTCGCCACTCGGTAGGATTTTTCAAACTTAGGCGAGCACTGCGCTACAGCTAAGCCTCCGAGTGGGAGGATTGCTCACCACTCGGTAGGATTTTTCAAACTTAGGCAAGTACGGGACTGCAGCTAAGCCCCCGAGTGGGAAGCGGACTTACCACTCGGTAGGATTTTTCAAACTTAGGCGAGCACCGAGCTGCAGCTAAGCCCCCGAGTGGGAGGCGGACTCACCACTCGGTAGAATTTTTATCACTTAGCGGAGCACTGGGCTGCAACTAAGCCCCCGAGTGGGAAGCGGACTCACCACTCGGTAGGATTTTTATCACTTAGGCGAGCACTGGGTTGCAGCTAAGCCCCCGAGTGGGAAGCGGACTCACCACTCGGTAGGATTTTTATCACTTAGCCGAGCACTGGGCTGCAGCTAAGCCCCCGAGTGGGAAGCGGACTCACCACTTGGTAGGATTTTTATCACTTAGGCGAGCACTAGGCTGCAGCTAAGCCCCCGAGTGTGAAGCGGACTCACCACTCGGTAGGATTTTTATCACTTATGCGAGCACTGGGCTGCAGCTAAGCCCCCGAGTGGGAGGCGGACTCACCACTCGGTAGGATTTTTATCACTTAGGCGAGCACTAGGCTGCAACTAAGCCCCTGAGTGGGAAGCGGACTCACCACTCGGTAGGATTTTTATCACTTAGGCGAGCACTGGGCTGCAGCTAAGCCCCCGAGTGGGAGGCGGACTCACCACTCGGTAGGATTTTTATCACTTAGGCGAGCACTGGGCTGCAGCTAAGCCCCCGAGTGGGAAGCGGACTCACCACTCGGTAGGATTTTTATCACTTAGGCGAGCACTGGGCTGCAGCTAAGCCCCCGAGTGGGAAGCGGACTCACCACTCGGTAGGATTTTTATCACTTAGGCGAGCATTGGGCTGCAGCTAAGCCCCCGAGTAGGAAGCGGACTCACCACTCGGTAGGATTTTAATCACTTAGGCGAGCACTGGGCTGCAGTTAAGCCCCCGAGTGGGAAGCGAACTCACCAATCGGTAGGATTTTTATCACTTAGGCGAGCACTGGGTTGCAGCTAAGCCACCGAGTGGGAAGCGGACTCACCACTCGGTACGATTTTTATCACTTAGGCAAGCACTGGGCTGCAGCTAATCCCCCGAGTGGGAAGCGGACTCACCACTCGGTAGGATTTTTATCACTTAGGCGAGCACTGGGCTGCAGCTAAGCCCCCGAGTGGGAAGCGGACTCACAACTCGGTAGGATTTTTATCACTTAGGTGAGCACTGTGCTGCAGCTAAGCCCCCGCGTGAGAGGCAGGCTCATCACTCGGTAGGATTTTTCTCACTTCGTCTTAGGCAAAATAGATTCGCAGCTAAGGTAATACGTACAAAAGAAATAAATAACAATCATTCGGAAGAATTAAATTATGTCTTTTGATAGCCAAACTAAAAGGTATTTCTTATTACATCTCATCAGTCTAGATATTTAAGAATAGAAAGGGCGGAGCAAATCCGCATTCCAGGCGCGTGGCTCATCTTTATTATGTTCGACGTTGAAGAGACGGTATCCTCTGTTGTGGAGCACCTTGGTGATTACGAAAGGGCCTTCCCAAGAAGGAGTGAGCTTGTGAGGTCTCTGCTGGTCCACTCGAAGAACCAGGTCTCCTTATTGAAATGCCCGACCCCTCACATTTCTGGCATGAAGTCGACGCAAGTCTTGCTGATAAATGGTCGGCTGGATCAAGGCCATCTCTCTTTCTTCTTCTAGGAGATCGACTGCATCTTGCCGAGCTTGTTCTGCTTCTTCTTCTGAGAAGAGTTCGACTCGAGGTGCATTGTGGAGTAAATCACTGGGGAGCACGGCTTCAGCTCCGTAGACTAAGAAGAATGGAGTCCTTCCAGTCGACCGGTTAGGGGTTGTCCTCAACCCCCACAGTACGGATGGGAGCTCATCGACCCAAGCTCCTGCTACATGTTTCAGGTCACGCATCAACCGAGGCTTCAATCCTTTGAGAATCAATCCATTTTCCCGCTCGGCCTGCCCATTCAACTGAGGATGAGCGACCGAAGCGTAGTCGACTCTCGTGCCTTGGGAGGCACAAAAGGCTTTGAATTCTTCAGAATCGAAGTTCGAGCCGTTATCCGTGATGATGCTGTGCGGGACGCCATATTTGAATATAAGTTCTCTGATGAAACTCACAGTTGTGCTTGCTTCAAGGCTTTTGATGGGCTTGGCTTTGATCCATTTGGTGAACTTGTCGACTGGTACCAACACGTGAGTAAATCCACTCCTACCCGTTCTCAGAGGTACAACCATGTCCAGCCCCCACACGGTGAAAGGCCAAATGAGTGGAATTGTTTTCAAAGCTGACGCAGGTTTATGAGACATGTTTTAGTAAAACTGACAACCTTCACACTTGTCCACTATCTCCTTAGCCATCTCATTGGCCCGAGCCAGTAAAACCCGGCTCGGTATGCTTTGGCCACGATGGTCCGAGAGGACGCGTGGTGACCGCAGGTTCCCAAGTGAATATCATTGAGGATCACTCGACCTTCTTCCGGTGTGATGCACTTCTGGCAGACTCAAGTTGCACTTTCTCTGAACAGCTGCCCCTTTATCACCGTAAAGGCCTTAGATCACCGGACGATCTGCTGAGCCTCTTCTCATCCTCCGGAAGTTCTTTCCTAAGAATGTGTGCAATGTATGGCACTGTCCACTCGGGAGTAATGACCAAAACCTCCATGATCAAGTCGACTACGGCTAGGATCTCGACTTTGGTCGGATCTATGGCACTCTTGAGCTGTGGCGACTCTTCAGTGAAGGGATCCTCTTGAACTGAAGGTGAATGAATATGTTCCAGGAACACATTGCGGGGAATGGCCTCTCTCTTTGAACCTATCTTCGCCAACTCATCTACAGCTTGATTTTTCAATCGGGGGACATGGTGAAGCTCCAACCCTTCAAACTTCTTTTCCAGCTTCCTAACAGCATTGCAGTAGCCAGTCACGGCTGGACTTCTAACATCCCATTCCTTCATCACCTGATTAACCACCAAATTTGAGTCGCTGTATACCATGAGGCGACGGACGCCGAGTGAAATGTCCATATGTAACCCGTATAAAAGTGCTTCATATTCCGCTTCATTATTGGAGGAATCAAAATGGATCTGGAGAACATAGTTAAGCTTATCTCCACGGGGGGACACCAATACTACTCCAGCACCTGATGCATTCAGCATCTTAGAGCCATCGAAGAACGTAGTCCAATGTTCTGAGTGAACTTGAGTCGGTAGATGCTATTCAATCCACTCGACAAGGAAATCCGCGATTGCTTGGGACTTGATAGCTTTCTTTGCTTCAAACTTGATGTCCAGTGGAAGGAGTTCAATCACCCATTTTGCCACTCGACCAGTTGCATACCTGTTTTTCAGGATCTCGGACAATGGTGTGTCGCTAACGACCATAATAGAGTGATCCGAGAAGTAATGTGCAACCTTCTTCATGGTCATGTATATTCCATAGACAAGCTTCTGATAATGAGGATATCGTTGCTTGGATGGAGTCAAAACTTCAGAGAGATAATAAACTGGGCGTTGAACCTTGTAAGATTTTCCTTCCTCTTCTCGCTCGACCGTGAGCATTGTACTGACAACTTGTCCAGTGGCTGCATTGTAAAGCAGTAAAGGCTCTTTGCTGATTGGCGTAGTGAGCACCGGCTGGGTGGAAAGCAGGGCTTTGAGCTCTGCAAACGCTGCATCAGCTTCTTTAGTCCACTCAAACTTATCGGATTTCTTCATCAGTCGGTAAAGAGGCAAGGCCTTTTCACCGAGACGATAAATGAACTGACTCAAGGCGGCCAAACAACTAGTCAGCTTCTAAACGTCATGCACTCGCACAGGACGTTTCATACGGAGAATGGTATCAACTTTTTCTGGATTGGCGTCGATCCCTCGTTCGGAAACGAGAAAACCGAGCAACTTTCCTCCTGGAACTCCGAATGTGCACTTTGACGGATTAAGCTTGATATCGTACCTTCTTAGGTTAGCAAAGGTTTCTGCGAGGTCAGTCAATAGGTCGGAACCTTTGTGATACTTGACCACGATGTCATCCATGCACGCCTCCACATTTCGACTGATTTGGGTGAGCAGGCACTTCTGCATCATTCTCATGAACATGGCTGCGGCATTTTTAAGACCGAATGGCATGGTGACATAGCAAAAGCACCCGAATGGGGTGATGAAGGCTGTTTTATTTCATCGGGGCCATACAGTCAGATCTGATGATACTCGGAATACGCATCTAAAAAGGACAAGCGCTCACACCCCACAGTCGAGTCAACAATCTGATCGATATGGGAGAGAGGGAAGTGATCTTTCGGGCAGGCCCGATTGATATGATTGAAATCAATGTACATGCAAAGTGAATCGTTCTTCTTGGGGACCATGACAACATTGGCAAGCCACTCAGAGTGGTAGATTTCATGGATGAACTCTGCTGCCAACAGTCGAGCCACTTCTTCGCCGATTGCTTTTCTCTTCTGAATGGCGGACCGCCGAAGGTGCTCCTTGACGGGTTTTACCTTGGGGTCGACACACAAACGATGCTCAGCCAGTTCTCTGGGTACACCTGGCATGTTAGAGGGTTTCCATGCGAAGATGTCCCAGTTCTCACGGAGGAACTGGATGAGCGCTTCTTCCTATTTGCTGTCGAGCATTGTTGATATATGAGTTAGTGCAGCATTGGGATCAGTCGGGTGAATATGAATCGGTTTCACCAGTCGACTGAAATGCAAAGTCTGTAGCAGGCTTCTTGGCTCGGTGCAAATCACTCGGATCTGCACTCTTCTGATACTCTTGGAATTCAACCGCCGCCATCTGTGCATCGACGATTTTGGAACCTTTCTAGAAACATTCTTCTGCTTTCTTCTGATTGCCAGTGACTGTGATCACACCTTTGGGGGCAGGCATCTTCAGCTTGAGATACACATAACACGGCCGAGCCACGAAACGTGCATATCCCGGCCTCCCCAGGATGGCGTGATAAGCACTCTGGAAATCCACGACTTCAAATGTCAACTTTTCTTTCTGGTAATGCTTGGAGTCACCGAAAACCACGTCGAGAGTGATTTGACCGAGTGACTCGGCTTTCTTTTCGAGGATAACACCGTGAAAGCTCATATTGCTCTCGCTAAGCTTGGACATCGGGATGCCCATCCCCTTCAATGTTTCAGCATACAGGATATTCAGGCCGCTACCACCATCCATCAGCACTTTAGTCAGTCGAGTGCCACCGACCACTGGGTCGACCACCAGCGCTTGCCTCTCAGGGGTCACTACGCGAGCAGGATGGTCTGACTGGTCGAATGTGATGGCTGTTTGGGACCATTTCAGGTACGTGGTCGTCATCGCCGGAACAACCATATTCACCTCTCTGTTGATGACCTTCAACCGACTCTTGCTCTCAACATCAGCAAAAATCATGAGAGTGGAATTGACCTTGGGGTAACCGTCATCTTCCTCTTCCTTCTCATCTCTGTCCGACCCATTGTCCTTCTCATTGGGTTGTTTCTCTTGGAACTGTTGGATCAGGAGTCGACATTGTCGAGTGGTATGCTTTGGGTAAATCAGATTACCTTCCTCATCTTTCTTCGTGTGGATGTGACACGGCAAATCCAGCACATCATTTCCTGCTTGATCCTTTACCTTCTTAGGAGGCCAGGGCCCCTTAGGTTTTCCCTTAAACTTTCCTTGAGCCACTGCTGCAATCTCACCGGATGCCACTGGCTCGGCTTTACGCTTCTGTTTCCGACCGGAGCCACCCCCGCCGGCCTCTTGACCGACTAGTTTACTTTTCTCGCTACAGAGTCGATCCTCTTCTTCTCCGTTAGCGTACTAGGTGGCTATCTCCATCATCCGGGTCAAAGTCATATCCCCAGTCCGACCGAATTTTAGAACCAACTCTCGATACTTGACGCCTTCCTTGAAAGCGCACACTGCCTGATGCTCTGATACATTCTCAACGATGTGATGCAAAGTGGTCCACCTCTGAATGAATTCCCTCAAAGTTTCATTCGGCTTCTGCACACAATGCTGCAACTCGGGCAACCCTGCTGGCCGCTTGCACGTGCCCTCAAAAGTTCTTACGAACACTCGAGATAGTTCTTCCTAACTGTGTATACTGCCTGGAGCCAGCTGAGTCAACCACGCTCGGGCCGACCAAGGTAGTCAGAATCCCGACTCGACTGCTAGAATCCTACGACTTCACGACCCTACGGAAGAATGTAGATCCAAATCCCACTATGAATCCGGATCAGGTAGAATCCATGTTGAGTCATGATCCAAATCATAGAATCCTATACAAAACTATACAATCCCGACTACGCTATGGACTATGTCCGATTCTACTAATTTATCTAAGCCGTTTGTTTAGTTGTTGCAGAATAGTATGCCATCATCCAAACCAATTTTCATATACCTCATGGACCTTTATTCCCCTCCCAAGTCCAAGTGCTCAGCTGCCGACACCTTTGATCTAGCTCTCAGAAACCCTACATCGAAATTGAGTATCAAGCTTGTCGACCGATGGAATTGGCGTGAAAAGGAGGATGCTTAAAGATTGATCAGAGAAGAAGAGCAAGACCCTTCAAGGTTTAGCACTACAGGTCAGATAGACAAGTGATCGACTATTCACGTACTTCAAAAAGAACCCAAGTAAATTTCATTTATTGAAGGTTTGAATTTTCTATATATTTCCCTCTCATATATGTTCCACACATGCGAGCTAGATGGCAGGTCAGCTATAAAAAGAAGTGGAATACAACTAGCATTGATGTGTACGTTCTTTGCTCCATATTTAGTGTCAAAACTCTATAGAACCCATATAAATTTCTTGTGTGTGCAAAATATCTTATTTGATTAAATCTAGTAGAATCCTCGATACCAGGACTCGATCTTACGACTCGATTCTATCTGAGGAAAATCGATCCGACTCCGAATCCCGACTCTGACTACCTTGGGGCCGACCCTTCCAGCATAAGGGGGAGATGTTTCATTGCTATCTCATTGTTCCAGCCACCAATTTGCACAGCCACTCGGTAATCTTCAAGCCAGGTTTCAGGTTTGGACTCTCCAGTGAACTTACTGACTCCCGTTGCCAATCTAAAGTTAGGAGGAATCACTGCTGCCCTGATGGCCCTGCTAAAACACTCTAGGCCTGAAACATGTAACATGCTGCCACCTGGACGATCTCTGCCAAGGTCTTCTCTATGTGCTCTATTCCGGTCGACCAGGCCTTGGACGAGAATGGATCTCGCATCGAAGCCCGGCTCTCTTGGGTCGACTGGTGCTCTACGTTCGTCCCTGTAATGGCGTCTGTCATCGTTCTGCCGAGGCATGCACGACGCACTCCTCGGAAGAGGCGTTGGCACTCGACGACAATTGTCACGGTCGAACTGACGACCATACTATCCACGGCCTTCTCGCCGCGGGGCGATCTTGGGATATGAGCCGACTGAACTGTATCCGCCACCACGGATCTGCTGTGTATCCTATTCCGCGACTGAGACACTGCAGAATTCTGCTCTCCTGCTGCTCGGAGAAAGGCCCAGATCTGCTCCAACCATCGGCCAACCTCTGACTGGGAAGGTTGAATCGACTCTGCAATTCGGGCTGCAGCTGTGAGGTTCTGAATCGGAGTATGGTATACCTTAGGTGGAGGCGGGAAAAGCTGCCGTCGACGGGACTCAGGGACTCGCTCCCGAGATCGCTCGTTGAGAGCATGCTGCAAATTCTCCAGTCGAGTGCGCTCAGCCAAATTAGCCAAGTGCGCATCCTCCAAGGCCCGAGCCTCAGGAGTTTCTCTAATGATGGGCATGTGGAGTGCGTCCATGTTGCGACGACAAAGTTCCTCCCTCTGGTGCGAAGAGAGAGGTTCGGGACGATACTCCTCGTGGACCCGTGACGGATCGCCGCCAGCATCTTCGCCGTCTTCATGGTGAAAGCCAGGTGGGCCGCGCGGACCATCGACCATCAAGACTTCAGCTGCAGGATCGCTACTATCGCACTTTCGGATGCGCTCTCATGAGCCACCGAACAGGCCGTGGAGAGTTTCGTCGGGCTCGATTGCCGCGACTTGATGGGTGGCCGAACGCCGAGCCACCACATGCTTCACCCACCACTGAAGCCGCGACCGACCGGATCACTTGCGGCGGCGAACAGCAGGGAGGGAAGATGTCATCGGAGCTGACTAATAGTGAGTCGACGGCTGCCGAAGAAGGACGCCACGAATGGACGCGCGAAAGTGCGTCGCTCCTCGGACGGGGAGCGCCTCAACATCGAGCGGAGCTTCCTGAAGCCACGCCGAGTCGTCGGTGACGAAAACGAGCGCGCCGAGACGGATCTCGCGGCCCTCAACCAACTCGCCGCCGGAAACCATGATGATGATCGGAAAAACTTGCAACTTCACCAATAAGTCGCTAAGACACCTGCCCCATGGTGAGCTCCAACTGTCGTGGTTCTAAGTCTGACAGTAGAAAGGGGGGTGGGTATGGAGAGGCAAGATCTCAGCTATGGCGAAGGTGTACATGTCGGATTTCGGGTTCCGGCAGACCCGTAAGGTTCGAACACTAGGGTGCACGCGGATATCACACCTCCTACCTACCCATGTCTCGCCGCCTCGCAAGGATGTAAAACTAGATGAAGAACAACACAAGGGACATGAGATTTATACTGGTTCAGGCCATCATTGTGGTGTAATACCCTACTCCAGTTTGTGGTGTGGTGGATTGCCTCTAGGACTGATGAGGAACAATACAGTGGAAGAACAGCCTCGCGAGGGTCTGTTCTTGGCTGGTGCGATGAACTGCTGGGGGGAGTTCAGTCGCTTCTCTCTCTCTCTCTCTCTCTCTCTCTCTCTCTCTCTCTCTCTCTCTGTCTCAGATGCGGATCCGATGCCTCTACCCTGTGAGTGGCTAGTCCTATTTATAGGCGAAGGCCCCGGGCCTCTTCCCAAATATTGAGCGGGAAGGGCGTCAACAATTGGCCATTTTGAAGGGGAACATCTAGTACACTTATCCTGACTAAAGTTGGTGCCGGTGTCAAAACCGGCGGATCTCGGGTAGGGGGTCCCGAACTGTGCGTCTAGGCGGATGGTAACAGGAGACAAGGGACACGATGTTTTTACCTGTGTTCGGCCCTCTCGATGGAGGTAAAACCCTACTCTGCTTGATTGATATTGATGATATGGGTAGTACAAGAGTGGATCTACCACGAGATCAAGGAGGCTAAACCTAGAAGCTAGCCTATGGTATGATTGTTGTAATGGTTATGTTGTCCTCACGGACTAAAACCCTCCGGTTTATATAGACACCGGAGAGGGCTAGGGTTACACAGAGTCGGTTACAATGGTAGGAGATCTACATATCCAGATCGCCAAGCTTGCCTTCCACGCCAAGGAAAGTCCCATCCGGACACGGGCGAAGTCTTCAATCTTGTATCTTCATAGTCTTGGAGTCCGCCAATGATGAAAGTCCGCTATCCGGACACCCCTAGTCCAGACTCCTCAAGAGCCCCCTGAACCAGGCTTCAATGACGATGAGTCCGCGCGATATTGTTTGGCATTGCAAGGCGGGTTCCTCCTCCGAATAATTCATAGAAGATTGTGAACACCAGGATAGTGTCCGGCTCTGCAAAATAAATTCCACATACCACCGTAGAGAGAATAATATGTACACAAGTTCAATGTGCTGACGTATTTTGTAGCATGACGTCATGCCACTACCAAGCCTTTACTTGAATCGTTTTTTATTATACCGCCTCAGCGCGTTTAGCGAAGCGGTTTCCTTGGCACGTCTTGTCGATGCAAAGATCGTGTTCCCCTTATTCCGGGATTCCCATCAATACGGACGTGGGTAACCCAACCGCTCCATTGATGGTGGCGCTTGGGAGATAAGCGAGTTTTACCAGCTGGTGGGGACGCATAGTATTCGTCCGCCTATATATAAGGGGATAAGGATCCACCTTTTTTACCTACGCCTTCTTCCTCCTTTGCTTATCCATCTCCATGCACTTGAGCTCCAGCGCCCAAGTTCGCACATCTCGCCTCAACCTCCTCCAGCCATGTCCGGAGCGGGAGGCAAGTGGCTGGCCTCCTCCGTCACGGAGGGGCACATCGAAAAGCTGCGCGGCACCGGATACCTTTCAAGCGACATCGCGCACCGGCTGCCCGACAAGGCAGCTCATCCCCACCCCCAGGCCCCATGAGAGGGTCGTGTTCCTTCCCCACTTCCTCCGCGGACTGGGCTTCCCACTTCATCCCTTCGTCCCGGGGCTCATGTTCTATTACGGCCTGGACTTCCACGATCTGGCGCCAAACTTCATCCTCAACATCTCGACGTTTATCGTCAGTGCGAGGCCTTCCTCTCAGATCCAGCCCCACTTCGGCTTGTGGCTCAAGACCTTCAATGTCAAGCCGAAGGTAGTGAAGGGCGTCCAAGCAGAGTGCAGAGGCGCCATGGTGGGCAAAATGCCCAACGTCACCTGGCTCGAGGGGGCCTTCGTGGAGTCCATCAAGGGATGGCAATCGGGGTGGTTCTACATCACCGAGCCGCGTGACCCTAAATGGGCAGCGGCCCCCGAATTCAGATCTGTTATCCCCATGCAGCTCACCTCCTGGAAAGAGAAGGGCTTGCTTTGGGGTAGTTCGGAGGAGCTGATAGGACTCTAGTCCTGTCTCCAGACCTTGGTGAACAAGAAGCTTAGTCTTGTCAACATGATCCAGGTCATGCTCGTCCGCCGGATTCTCCCCTGCCAATAGCGGGCCTTCAATCTGTGGGAGTTCGATCCGGCACCACACCGGACTCTGAGCGGGCTCTTCGACATGACGTACAAAGCCGTCTGGAGGGTGTTGTTCAAGGGCGGAGAAGTTTCGCCCGCGATCAAGATCGCGGATTCAGCACTGCGCCCGCCGGTGAGGTAAGCTTTGTTATCCTCTATGGGACACTCATTTTCTTTCATAATTTGACTCTATGCGGATCTAAAACTCCCAATGCCTTTAACAGATCTGGCAGAGGATGTCCGGACAGTAGACTGTCTGCTCCCTTCCCGAAGACTCCAGCGGACGCCTGCTTTACGGGTTGCTGGTCCCGCACTTTATGTGGTGCCGAGAAGAAGGCCAAGAAGAAGGCCACAGAACTCGAAGAAGTTCCTGGCCAGTGATATCGGACTCATCGTCCGATGGCTCGAGGCGACTCCTCCCGAAGACGAGGAGGAGAAAGAGGACTCTTCCCGCAGGGGGAGAGAGGAAGAGGAAGGCTTCACCAACGGGGAGGCCGAAGGGTCCAAGAGGGAAGGACTATTCCCCGGACAGCTCCGCCAACGCCAACGTTGGCGGCGAAGAGTGGCCTCAAGGGCCAGCCTCCGCAAGATCGTAAGTATCCGGATTCTGAATGATTTATAAATTCTCTTTGTGTCACATAGTGTCCTTCTAATGCCGCACACTACCAGTAGTCCGCCGATGATGATCTCCCCGCTTCATCGAAGGGTCGTTGGCTCCGGCCGGATGTAGATTCCATCCCGATCGCCTCCACCCTCGCGACGCCGAGGACGCCGAGGTGGGATCCCAGGAAGGGACCCATCAGGAGGAGGCTCCGAAGGCGCCACAAGGCAACCTCCTGGACTTTGCGCCGGACTCCATGCCGGAACCCGCAGTGGTTCCGGAGTCCGGCAGGCGGCCCCTTCGCAAGAAGGGCAAGACCGTGATGCCGGCGGCCTCCGTCCAACCGGAGGCGCCGGACAACTTGTTGCAAGCACTCGACGGTGCTTCCATCGAGGAAGAACACCGCACTATCATGAGTGCGGTGATTCAGAAGGTTCAGCTCGCCAAGAGCGGGCCGACCGGCTCGCAGAGCCTTCTAACGTGCTTTGAGGTAAGAAGTTTAAAATATGTAATGTAGTACCGCATAGACAAGAGCCCCGATGCTCGGTTCGGTGTTCGAAAGAAAACCGGATTGAGGATCTAAAAAGATATACGCAGGAGTGCTAAGAATTATGTCAATATGGGTTTGCAGTGCTGCGCTGCTGACCTCTCGCCAAGACCGATCATGGAGGTCGGTGCTTTGAAGCAGACTCGAGCGTCCGAGCGAGAGCTCGGCCTTGCTAAGAAGCAGCTCGAGGATAAAGAAGGTGAGTAACACCACTTTTAAATTTATACCTTACAGAAAAGGATTTTGGTCGCAATAGAAATAACAAAGATAACGTGGGTACTGCAGGGGCCACAAACGAGGTGGCAACCCTGAAGGAGGCCATGTCCGCGGCCGAACGCAATGCGGCCCGGAACGGACGAAGCGAGAGAAGCAGGAGGCGCGGGTGGCGGAGGTGCAGCAAGAGCTCCAGGCTCTCATGGAAAAGCATGAGAGTTTGGAGCGTGACTCGAAGACTCGAGAGTCCGAGCTTGCCTCGGCTCTTGAAAGTGCCAAAGCCGCTAAGGCCGAGGCCCATAAGGCCCTCCAGGAGATTGAGGCGTGAAGAAAATAGCGGCGGTAAGGCATTTTTCATGCAAAGCAAGCATGTTAATGTAAATTACCTCACTTTTACCCGAATTGAGCTCTCGTATGCTTGCAGATCTGCCTCGCAGTGTGTCTGATGCCGCCGCATTCTACCGAGCCGAGGAGGGTAGCTCAACGGAGAAGGTTTTCTGGTCTCAGTATGCTGAGGCCGGACATCCGGTGCCCCCTAGCGACCAGCTGAAGCAGATGGTCGAACTCCACAAGGTAGCTGAGCAGGCCATGAAGGGCCTCATAGTCCGGCTGTGGCCTGGAGAGGCCATGCCTGGGAGCTACTTCGGCCTCGTGCGGCGGCTAGTGGATGTGTGCCCCTGGGTGGAGGTCATCAAGCGCTCCGCCTATATTGAAGGTGCCCGTCGAGCCCTTGCCCGCGCAAAGGTGCATTGGGGCAGGCTGGATGCGGAGAGGCTTATCACTGACGCGCCGCCAGCGGGCAAGGAGTATCGTACGCCCGAGATGTACTATAAGACTGTCCTGAAGGGTGCCCGCAAGACTGTGGATGAGTGCCCCAGAGATGTAATTATTGACTAAACTCGCAATGTGTTATCATGTGCGCTGAAAACTTTGTTCATATGCGCTAAGCAACGCTTATTGATTTAAAATATTACCTTCTGTGCGGCCGTTTATTAAATCTGAGAGATGGCAAGTCGTTGGCTTCAGCCCCCATACCACGAGTGTTGGGGTGTTCGGGATAAACTTGAGCACTCTTGTTCCCATTTTTGGGTCCATCTAGGGAGGCGCTCAACACAACGAACAAGGCAACCGGACTTATAATGCTTGAACACTCTCACTTAGCCATAGAATTCTATAATTTTAAATTTCGACGAAGCCCCTAGTATTCGGAAGACCGAGTTCGGGGCGCTATCCACGCCTTGGCCGGACATTATCCGGTTCTTCGCTCGAAGCGGCATAAGTCTTTAGGGACTCGAAAAGACCTCTCGAACAGCGACCAGTCTCTCGCCTTATCATGACAGCCAGTTTTAGCTTTCTCCACTGAGGCGCCGCCCAGCTCAACCGGGCGCAATCATAGTGGTTCTCCCAAGCTACCTTAGCCGATGAACGGAACATAAGGTACCAAAACATGGGAGCCGGCAAACCCAACTATTGACCTAAGACATGATTCGGAGCCGATGCATATAATGCTATAAGTTCGGGGTGCCGCACTTGTGAAAGTGTTCGGACTTATCACACCATAATGCGGGGAACGTAAGCCCCTGGTGTATTTGGCCGTACCAAAATGTACAGGTGCAAGATGTCAAGAATAAACATATATATATATATATAAAGGTAATGCAATTATAGGCAAAAAGTAATGCATTGTTTCTTCAAAGAATTCTGCCATGAGTGCAGAGTGACACAAATAGTGCGGTGTGCAAGGGATTGGACTATTTAAATATGTCCCCCTCCAGGGGTAGGCTGCGGACTGGTGTATTTAACAAATTTAATGCTCATAATGGAGACCACCAGAGTGTTCGTCGCAGCCTTTGTCCCTCCCTGGCTGTTGCATCGTGAGTTCAGCAGGTTCGCCGCCGGATAGGGCCTCTGGTGAATGGAGTCCTGTGTTATGAAAACAAGAAAAAATAAAGAGAAAAAGAGCGACGCACTTGGGAGCCCCTGGTGTGGTTGAGCCGCACTCTGGGCCTGTCGTGGACGTGCCCCTCCCCCTATGCCCATGGTATCTCCAGAGCGTAATGATGTACGCGGAGGGCTGGTCTTGCAATCATGCAAGGGCTAGGGTTGGGGACGACATTACGCTGCGTGCTCGGGCGTGCGGATGGTCTTGGTTGATGTTGCTCCGGCGCGCTTGGCCGTGTCCGTCGCTTAACGGCCGGACTCGAGAATTGCCTTAAAAGGCTACTCTCTACTTCGGTCGCGAGAGCCGTGTGTGTTCCTCCGCTCGAGGGAGCGCTCAGATTTCCGTTGACCGTGATAACTCCACGAGGGCCTGGCATTTTGAGCTTGAGGTATGCATAATGCGGCACCGCGTTGAACTTTGCGAACGCGGTTCGTCCGAGCAAGGCGTGAAAGCCGCTGCGGAACGGGACTATGTCGAAGATTAACTCGCTCGAAATTATCCGGGATCCAAGACCACTTCGAGTGGTGATCGAGCTCGCATAATTGGCCTCAACGCCTGGTATGACGCCTTTGAAGGTCATTTTTGTACGCTTGATCCTTGAGGGGTCTATGCCCATCTTGCGCATCAGATCCCGATAAAGCAGGTTCAGCTCGCCGCCGCCCATCGTGACTCGTTAGGTGAAATCCATCGACGATTGGGTCTAAAACCACGCGCGAATCCGCCATGGCGGATATCGGTCAGCGGTCTCTTCGATCGAAAGTGATCGGGCAAGAGGACCATGGATTGAACTTTGGGGCGATCGCTCCATCGCATATACATCCCTAAGTGCACGCCCGCTCCCTCTTGGGTATATGGGTTGCGATATCATGTTTACCGTCCGCACTTGTGGGGAAACCCTTCGTCCTCTATCGCTCGGCGGCCGGTCTCTTCCTCGCCGCCATTGTGCAGCCCCTTGTCATTGTTTTCGCAATTAACTTGCTCGCTCGCTTGAATACCCATCAATCCTGCTGGTGTGGTTAGCTGGCTTTTGGGGTGCCATGTATCCGCAAGAGCGGTCGAGTATCCCGTCCAAATTGGACGGACCCGAGTGGTTCTTTTGAATGGCTTCTTCCACGACCGGTTTAGAGCCTCGAATCCGCGTTGACTGCCAGATCCTCATTGTTATCGCCATTAACGCGCGTTTGTTTTGTTTCGATGTGACTTGCCATTGTGGTCCTTAGTATCCGATCGCCAAGATTTTTGCTAAGGTTGTTGCTGCGAAGCTAGCCAGCTTGTCCTCTCTCGCACGTAAGGGTCATGAGTGATGTGAGTGCTGCCTCGGGTAGGGGTCCCGAATCGTGCGCCTAGGCGGATGGTAACAGAAACAAGGGACACGACAGTTTTACCAGTTCGGCCCTCCCGATGGAGGTAAACCCTACTCCTCGCTTGATTGATATTGATGATATGGGTAGTACAAGAGTGGATCTACCACGAGATCAAGGAGGATAAACCCTAGAAGCTAGCCTATGGTATGATTGTTGTAATGGTTATGTTGTCCTACGGACTAAAACCCTCCGGTTTATATAGACACCGGAGAGGGCTAGGGTTACACAGAGTCGGTTACAATGGTAGGAGATCTACATATCTGTATCACCAAGCTTGCCTTCCATGCCAAGGAAAGTCCCATCCGGACACGGGACGGAGTCTTCAATCTTGTATCTTCATAGTCTTGGAGTCCGACCGATGATGATAGTCCGGCTATCCGGACACCCCCTAGTCCAGGACTCCCTCAGTTGGTCTTCGCCTGCCAAAGGCCCTGACGATGATGCCAGCTTGGGCTCCACAATGACCTCCATTCTGCTATCCTGCTGGTCTTGGTCTTGTTGCACCGAAATGGTTGCCTTTGCTTGATACTCTTGCCTGCGCTTGCCCCCTTTGCACCAAAGAGGAAACAACGACTCTACGCAGGCCGGCGCCCGCCTGGCCTTGGTTGTCATGGCTTGCGTCATGGGCACCTCGTGAGGTACCCCGCCTTGATCTCTCCGCCTCCTCGCGAGCCAACCTGACGAGGTTGTGCCCGAGGAAGCCTACTATCATCTGCCCCGCGAGGCTTGGCCCCTCGCGAGGGTCTTGAGCATGTGTTGATGAAGATGGGCCGTACTGGGCCACTCCTTGAGCCACGCCGCAGGCAGGCAAGTCTGGGTACCCCCATTCCCAGAACGCCGACAGTATCCCCCGGGCCCAAGGCGCACTTGGACTTGGCTTAGCAGAGAAGCGAGGAGGCAAGTGCGAAGCGCCGCGGGCCCCAATAGCCTGCGGCCTTGGGCGCCGCGTGGCAGTTGATTGGACATGGGCGTCCTGGCTCCCCCACGACGCCTCGGCAATTGCACGAGTTGACAAGTCCCTGCATGCAAAACGGGTCATGATTACCTGTGATCATGGAGGCCGACGGTTGGCCTCCCTCGGCTATATGAACGGAACGGCGCGAGCCCCTCCAGTTCATCCCTCCTTGCTACTCTCTGTCGTCTTCTCAGCCGCTCGCCATCCTCATGGCCCCGCCGAAGAGGTTCTCGGCCGCGGAGAAAGGGAAGGCTCGCCAGGAAGGGCCCGGCTCTCCTCCGGCCAAGCATGGCCGGGGCCGCCCTCGCAAGCACCCTACGGCCCCTGCTGCGGCCTCCCGTGGCCGTGGAAACAGCCCTCTGCGCAGTGGTGGGCGTCCGGCTGCCATCGAGAGGTACGCTGGGGCTGCACGACCCCCAAGGCCACGCTTCCGCTCAGCGGAGGTGCTGTCGGAGTTCGTCGTGTGGTCGGCGGACCCGACCGGCACATGGCTCCAGCTGCCCCGCTTCTTCATAGGTGAGCTTCCGACTGGTGCCCCAGGCGGCCTTTGGCTTCAGGCAGATGGTTGCTGCAGCAGGGCCTCCTGGGCTACCCTGGAGGTCTCCACCGCCGGGGAGGCGGCCTTGGCCCGCGGCTGGCAAACATTTGCCCCCGCGCGCGGCCTGTGCCGACGATGCACTCTGCACTTCAAGTTTGACGGCGATGCCACCCTCTATGTGAGGGTGTTCAGGGAAGACGGCCGCCGTGCCGGATGCTGCCCCGAAGACGATGACCGCGGCCGCGCGCCCAGCCCCGGCGTTGGTCGGGGTGAAGGTGGTGGAGGGCACGCGGGCGGCGGGGCCCGAGGCCCGCCAAGCTCTGGTGACTCTCCTTCGGATGGCAGCTCCTCCAGTGGCGGTCGCGACCAGCCCCCTCGTTGCCGCGCTCGCCTGGGAGAGGGCAATGGGTCAGTTCGACGCCACGCCTCGGTGAAGCGGGAGGCAGAATCCAGCTGAGCTCCGGAGGCAGTACAAGCCTTCGCTGAGAGTTGGCGTCGGGCGGGTCGTGCCCCCTTTTGCTTTCCTTTCTTTCCTGCACAAAAAGAATGTAGTCTGGTCCCCCACGGGGGTGTGTTGAACTGTCGCTGTTTAATTGGTGCACTGTTTCTACTGTTTATGTGCTATGTTTTCGTTCTGTGTGCCTATGCGTGGGAATCACTTATCTTGGGGGGCTCACCGCGGTCCTCGCCTCCCGAGGCTAGGGCCTCGTCCTGCGCATTGTGTCCTGCAGAGTTTAGTCAGTAGGGGTAGTCTCCAGCCTTGGTAGCGAGGGGAACCAACTCAAGCCCCGCGATCGCGTCGCGATGCCCGTGGGGCACGGAATGGGAGGGGTGCTACCACAGCGGACTCGAACAGGGAAGTTCCAAATCACTGGGCAGAAAAACACTCGCGAGGATGCCCATGCTCCTCCCTCGTGAGACTTTGCGTGAGAGAAAACAAAACAAATAAGTGAAATGGACGAAGGGTCGCAAGCTCGAAATGGTAACAGCTTCAGAAAAACTTCAAATAGAAACGAACAAGCCAACTGCGGAAAGCAAATGAAAGAAGCCGCGTCCGGCACCTAGTCTAGTATTCGACGTCTTCTCACCAGCGCAGAGCTAAGTGCTGCCACTGGGCATGGGCGGGAGCCCCTGAGGCCTGAGGGCGGCTCTCTGGAGACTCCGGGGCGTGTACAGCCCCACTCATTATTACGTGAGAGTGTCACGGGCGGCGAGCTTCACAGGTGTTTGCCTTCTTCACAGGCACCGGGCCTTTTCCAAAACGCAGCTACTTCACAGGCATTCGCCTTCTTCACAGGCACCGGGCCTTTTCGCAAAACATAGCTACTTCACAGGCATTCGCCTTCTTCACAGGCACCGGGCCTTTTCCCAAAACACTACAACTTCACAGGCATTCGCCTTCTTCACAGGCACCGGGCCTTTTCCCAAAACACTGCAACTTCATAGGCACCGGGCCTTTTTCAGGGGTAAAACCTTCGGAGATGTTGGATGTTCCACGCGTTCTGGATGGGCACCCCCTCCTGGGTCTCAAAGCATGCGGAGCCGGGCCTGGAAACATGAACAACCTTAAACGGGCCCTCTCACATGGGAGAGAGCTTATGCAGCCCCTCCCTGGAGAGAACCAGTCTGAGCACGAGGTCCCCTACCTCGAGAGTCCTGGGGCGGATGTTGCGGTAGTGGTATCGCCACAGTGCTTGTTGGTACCTTGCTGCCCGCAGCGCGGCTTCTCGGCGATGCTCCTCCCCGAGCAAGAGATCCGTCCCCTGCATGGCGTCCTGCTCTGCTTCGTCGAACGCCAGAACCCGCGCGGAATGACGTCTGACCTCGTGAGGGAGAACGGCTTCAGCTCCATAAACCAGAAGGAACGGGGTCTCGCTAGTTGGCTTGGTTGCGGTCGTGCGGATTGACCACAACACGGACTGGAGCTCGTCGTACCAGCCACTGCCGCAGGCCTCCAGCTTCTTCTTGAAGGTCCCGGTCTTGAGGCCCCTCCGGACCTCTGCGTTGGCTCGCTCAGGCAGACCGTTCCTTCGCGGGTGCGCCACTGAAGCGTAGCATATCTGCGTTCCAAGGTTAGCACAATATGTTTTGAAGAGGTTACTGGTGAACTGTGAACCGTTGTCGGTGATGATGCAGTTCGGCACCCCGAATCGGCTCACGAGGCCCTTGATGAACTTGACCGCGGAGCCTGCGGGGATGGTGCGGACAGCTTCCACCTCAGCCCACTTGGTGAATTTGTCCACGGTGACGTAGAGGTAGCAGTAGCCCCCTGGCGCCCGAGGGAACGGGCCCAAGATATCCAGTCCCCAGACTGCGAAGGGCCATGAGAGGGGTATAGTCTGCAGACCTCCCGCCGGCTGATGGATGTGATTGGCATGGAACTGACAGGCCTCGCAAGCTTTCACCAGTTCCACAGCGTCATTGAGTGTCGTGGGCCAATAGAACCCGCTGCAGAACGCCTTGCCAACGAGAGTTCGTGACAACGAGTGATGCCCATAGTCGCCACCATGTATGTCTGCTAGTAGATCCTTCCCTTGCCCCCTGGAAATGCAACGTAGGGACACATCATTCGGTCGTCTTCGGTAGAGCTCCCCATCCTTAAGGCAGTATGCTGTGGCTCGCCGTACACACGCCCGCTTCCTCCTCCTTTTCCAAAGAATGTGCCTTGTGCCGTAACTCCCGAGCTCCGTGATCCAAAGACCCTCCCGAGGTTCCAGCGCCAGAGCAAAGGCCTCGATGTCGGGCCGCAGACCGGGCTCCCGAGGCAGCGGCCGGGGAGCTCCCCAGGCTGCGCCTGCTTGACAAAGTGATGGCGCCACCGAGTGCTTGAGGAGCCGCCTCAAGACGCCGGCCTCGAGGTAGCTGCTCGATGCCCTTTGGCGATGTCATCAGCCTCTTGATTGGTGCCACGAGGCACATGCCGCAACTCCAGCCCCAAAACTGCTTTCTCCATCCTGCGACCTCCGCAAGGTAGGCTTCCATGTGCTCGTCCTTTGGTTCGTATACTTTGTTGGAGAAGTTGACGAGGAGCTGCGAATCACCCTTGATGGTGACGCGCTTCACCCCCAGGGCGACTGCAGCCTTCAGGCCTACTATCAGGCCTTCGTATTCTGCTATGTTGTTGGAGACCTTTTCCCCGTGCTGGAAATAGAGTTGAACAGTGCAGTAGAGCTTGTCTTGAGTGGGGGATACGAGCACCGCACCAGCCCCCGCGCCGTGTTGGGAGAACGCCTCATCGAAGTACATGACCCATCCGTCCGGTGCCTCGCTCCCTGGGGAGAACGATCGATCCTCGCCAGCCTCGAGGCCTGGCGCCTCTGCCCATTCCGCTATGAAGTCCGCGAGCGCGGCCCCCTTGATGACTCTGGTTGTGCTGAATTCTATCTGAAATGCCTGCAACTCGATGTTCCACTCAGCGACTCTTCCAGCTGAGTTGGGGCTCCTGAGCACCCTTTCCAAGGGGTATGCTGAGACAACCTTGATGGGATGGCCTTGGAAATAGTGTTGCAGCTTGCGCGATGCCACCACTAGTGCGAGGAGGAGTTTCTGAGGCATGGGGTACCGCGCCCTTGCGTCCCGTAACACCGTGCTGACGAAGTACACAGGGTGCTCGACTAGGTTGGGAGTGTCGGCGCCGCCAGTGTCCTCCGGAGGCCGGGACGCCTCCTGAGACAATGGAGCCCCCAGCGACTGGTCGCCTGGAGGAGGGGCCTCCTCTGTTCCGGGTGTGCTTCCCTGCTGTGGCTGGTCCTTCTCGGCTGCAGCCGCGGTCTCTGTGAGACCCTCTTGGCCCTGCTTTGCTTTAACCCGGACGGTTGTTGCGGCCTTGGTCCTACGCTCCTCCCTAACAGCCACTAGGGCTGCGCTGGCAGAGTAGGGGGTGGCTGCAAGGTAGAGCACCAGGGGCTCCTGAGGGCGCGGAGCCACCATCACCGAGGGGCTGGTCAAGTACCTCTTGAGATCCTGGAATGCCTGGTCGGCCTCTTCAGTCCATTCAAAGGGGCCCTTCTTATTCATCAGCTTGAAGAAGGGCAGCGCTTCGCTCCCAGGCTTGAGATGAAACGCCCTAGTGCGGTCACGCCCGTGAGCTTTCAGATCTCTCGAGGATCTTCGGCGGCTCATGTCCTCGATCGCTTTTACCTTTTCCGGTTTGGCCTCGATGCCCGGTGGATACGAGGAAACCCAGAGCTTGCCCGAGGGGACTCCAAACACACACTTCTCCGGTTGAGCCGCAGGTCCACTTCAAGGCTCGCAAGGTTTCTCCAAGTCCTCAGATCGTGGTTTTTGCCTCCCGAGACTTCACCACAATGTCATCAACGTAAGCCTCGGCATTCATCCCGAGCTGCCGGCCCAAGGCGATGTGCATCAACCGCTGAAAGGTCGCACCGGCATTGCACAGCCCAAACGGCAATGCATGTATAGCAGTACACTCCGCACGGGGTCAGGAAGGCCGTCTTTTCTACATCTTCTACTGCCATCTTGATCTGGTGGTAGCCGGAGAAGGCATCCAAGAAGCACAACAAGTTGCACTCAGCAGTGGAGTTGACGATCTGGTCAACGCGAGGGAGCAGGAACGGATCCTGGGGGCAGGCCATGTTGAGGTTGGTGAAGTCGACACACATGCGTTCCTTCCCCTTCTTCGCACGCACAACCGGGTTAGCCAACCAACTGGGTAACGGACTCGCGAATGACCCCCGCCTCCAACTTTCGGGTCTCTTGGGTGATGAAAGCTTGCTTCTCGATGGACCGCCGCCTGTATACTTCATCAAGCACGTTAGCACACATTGAGGTGATGCTCACCACGCCTCGACCCTCCTAGCTGATCAGGTCCCCACGGGAATACCGTCTTGTTCGCGCGCAAGAACTTCACCAAGGCTTCCTCCTGTTCGGGCTCGAGGTTGGCACCTATGGTGAAGGTAGCGCTGGTAGATCCGTCTTCGTCGACTAGTACCTGCTTGGTTTCCGCCTTGTCCTGAGTGAATAACTGCTTCTTCTTGGCCGGTGCAGCCCCCTTGGGTTCAGGGGCGTCTGAGTCGGCGGGTTGCGCCACCGCCGCTGCCTTGAAGGCGAGATTGAGCGCTTGCAACGCATCCCCGGTGTCTCCAGAGACGGTGAGGACGCTTCTACTCCCGGGCATCTTCATGAGGTTGTATGCTGGGTGAGTTGCGGCCATGAACCGGGCTAGTGCCGGGTAGCCAAGGATGGCGTTGTATGCGAGGCCGATGGGGGCGATGTCGAAGTCGATTAGCTCCGTGCAGAAGTTGTCATAGGGGCCGAAGGTCACCGGAAGGCGGATCTGCCCCAGGGATCCGGTGGAGCCGCCTCCGACACCCAAGAAGGGCCTGCTGGGCTGCAGCCGCTCCAGCGTTACATGGAGAAGGCTGAAGGCCTCCACTGAGAGCATGATGAGGCCTGCACCACCGTCGATGAGGGTCCTGGTGACGGCCACCTGAGAGATGGTGGGGGTGCATAGCATTGGAAGCGTGCCCGAGCAGGCCGAGTTGGAGGGTGATCATCCGAGCCGAAGGCCAGATCGGCTTTAGGCGCCGCCCAGCCCGGTGGCGCCCCACGCAGCACGGAAGCAACGCCGATCTGGCGGACGAATGACTTGATGTGGCGGCCTGAAGGTGGTGCATGCGAGCCTCCTAGGAGAGCTGTGACAACCGGGTGCGCCGGTGTGGCGTACTGGGCGAGGAAGAGGTCGCGCAGTTCCCCCAGGAGGCCACGGAAGCCGTCGGCAGGTGGAGCAGCCACATGCACGAGACGCCAGCGAGGGCCATGGGAAGCCAGTTGTCCATGACCCTGTCGTCGCCCACAGCCTCGAGGACGGCCTCCTCGTATGCCAGCAAGAAAGCCAGCGGATCGGCCGTCCCGTTGTAGCACGGTGGCATCTCCGGCTTGAACTTGTTCGGCCATTGCACCTGTCGCAAGGCG
Organism: Aegilops speltoides; assembly: GCA_021437245.1. Taxonomy (NCBI): domain Eukaryota; kingdom Viridiplantae; phylum Streptophyta; class Magnoliopsida; order Poales; family Poaceae; genus Aegilops; species Aegilops speltoides. The sequence continues at coordinate 416,302,909 of CM038144.1, forward strand.
GGGGCCAAGGCTCGGAGCCCCCTGGCCCCCATGCTGGCGCCGGCGACCGGAGCGGGCGGCGCGTTGCCCATCATGAGGGCGAATTGCAGTGTTGGTGGAGCGCGGGTTGGTGGAAGGGAAAGCTCCGGCGCACCCCCTACCTGGCGCGCCAAATGTTAGATTTCGGGTTCCAGCAGACCCTTAAGGTTCGAACACTGGGGTGCACGGAGATCACACCTCCTGCCTACCCATGTCTCGCCGCCTCGCAAGGATCTAAAACTACACGAAGAACAACACAAGGGACACGAGATTTATATCGTTCGAGCCACCATTGTGGTGTAATACCCTACTCCAGTTTGTGGTCTGGTGGATTGCCTCTGGGGCTGATGAGGAACAGTACAGTGGAAGAACAGCCTCGCGAGGGTCTATTCTTGGCTGGTGCGATGAATTGCTGGGGGGGTTCAGTCGCTTCTCTCTCTCTCTCTCTCTCTCTCTCTCTCTCTCTCTCTCTTTGTCTCAGATGCGGATCCGATGCCTCTACCTTGTGGGTGGCTATTTCTATTTATAGGCGAAGGCCTCGGGCCTCTTCCCAACTATTGAGCGGGAAGGGCGCCAACAATTGGCCATTTTGAAGGGGAACATCTAGTACACTTATCCTGACTAAAGTTGGTACTCGCCTGCCAAAGGCCCTGACGATGACACCGGCTTGGGCTCCGCGATGACCTCCATTCTGCTGTCCTGCTGGTCTTGGTCTTGTTGCACCAAAATGGTTGCCTTTGCTTGATACTCTTGCCTGCGCTTGCCCCCTTTGCACCAAAGAGGAAACAAGGACTCACAGCAGGCGCGGCGCCTCACCGCGCGCCCACCTGGCCTTGGTCGTCATGGCTTGCGTCATGGGCACCTCGTGAGGTACCCCGCGTTGATCTCTCTGCCTCCTCACGAGACAGCCTGACGAGGCTATGCCCGAGGAAGCCTCCTGTCGTCCACCCCGCGAGGCTTGGCCCCTCGCGAGGGTCTTGAGCATGTGTTGATGAAGATGGGCCATACTGGGCCACTCCTTGAGCCATGCCGCAGGCCGCAGGCAGGCAAGTCTGGGTACCCCCGTTCCCAGAACGCCGACAGTACACACGAGGTTTTCGAGTTCAGGCCCTTCTCGGAGGAAGTAACAGCCCTACGTCTCGGTGCCCGGAGGCGGTCGATTGGATTATGCGTGTGATATTACTGGGGGTGCAAACCCTTGTGCCAGAGGAGGAGGGTGGCTTATATAGAGTTCCCCAGGACCTCTCCCGCCCTCCATTATAAGGGAGTTAATGTACATAAAGTGGTGGCGTTACTGGTAACGCCAGCCTTAAGTGCTATTAATGGCCTTAAAGACTATGGAGTTAATGTGTGTCCGTTGCATGCTGACTGACTCCTAGTCTTCGGGAAGTCGAGTGATTCTCTTGTTAGTCGAGTGAGAGTAGGTAGGGAAACTCCCTAGTGACATGATGTCGAGTGGATTGCACTCGACACCTTTGACCGGGGGTATCACGGAGTCTCTTGACCTTCTTGTCTTCTTGGGTAGTGACCTTGGGCAGGACGTATAGGCCAGGCCTATGACCCTACCCCAGGTCTGTATCCTCACCAGGGGGCGCTCATCCCCTTAGTGGGCTGGTTTGCCCCCCTTGGCCCATTGGCCCCCCAACACTTGTTGGGGTCCCCCAAAACCCCTTTCCGTGATGCTGGTCATCACCCGATACCCCTAAAACAATTCCGGACTCCAATACCCTTCGTTCAATATATCAATCTTCACCTCCGGACCATTCCAGAGTTCCTCGTCATGTCCGAGATCTCATCCGAGACTCCAAACAACCTTTGGTAACCACCATAATGACTCAAGTATACTTATATCATCACCAAACGTTAAGTGTGTAGACCCTGCGGGTTTGAGAACTATGCATACATGACCGAGACACATGTACGGTCAATAACCAATAGCAGGACCTGGATGCCCATATTGGTTCCTTCACATTCTATGAAGATATTACCAGTCGAACCTGGATTGTCAAGGATTCAGCTAATCTCGTATGTAGTTCCCTTTCTCTATCGGTATGTTACTTGCCCGAGATTCGATCGTCGGCATCTCCATACCTAGTTCAATCTCGTTACCGGCAAGTCTCTTTACTCGTTCCATAATACAAGATCCCATGACTAACTCATTGGTCACATTGCTTGCAAGCTCATTGTGATGTTGTATTACCGAGTGGGCCCTGAGATACCTCTCCGTCATGCGGAGTGACAAATCCCAGTCTCGATCCATGCCAACTCAACATACACCCTCGGAGTTACTTGTAGGGTACCTTTATTGTCACCCAGTTACATTGCGACGTTTGGTACACACAAGGCACTTCTCCGGTGTCAATGAGTTGCATGATCTCATGGTCACAGGAACATATACTTGACATGCAGAAAACGATAGCAATAAACTTGACACGATCATATGCTATGTTTATAGTTTGGTTCTTGTCCATCACATTATTGTCCTAATGATGTGATCCCGTTATCAAATGACAACTCATGTTTATGACTAGGAAACCATAGTCATCTTTGATCAACAAGCTAGTCTAGTAGAGGATCACTAGGGACATGTTGTTTGTTTATGTACCCACACATGTATTTGAGTTTTCAATCAATACAATTTTAGCATGGATAATAAACGATTATCATGAACAAGGAAATATGATAATAACCATTTTATTATTGCCTCTAGGGCACATTTCCAACAGAGATGATGATGCAGTACAGTAGAGACAAGTATTTTCCACGGTTCAAGATTATCAATCCAGTAGGAGAACCACGCAACACCTCACTAGCAGTACATACACACAAAATAACACATACTTGCACCCAACGCAAACAAGTGGTTTTCAATCCCTTTGCGGTTAATTGCAAGGATTAAATATCGTAGTGCTAAATAGATAAACAGAAGCATAAAATAAAATAAAGTAAATAAAATTACAGCAAGGTATTTTTCGATTCTTATATATGATTAAAATAGACCTGGGGGCCACAGTTTTCACTAGAGGCTCCTCTCTTGAAGTTAGCATATGGTGGGTAAACAAATTACTGTTGGGCAATTGGTAGAAAAGTGAATAATCATGACGATATCCAAGGTAATGATCATGTATATAGGCACCACGTGTGATACAAGTAGACTGGCTCCTGCCTGATCTACTACTATTACTCCACACATCGATCACTATCTAGCATGCATCTAGAGTATTAAGTTTGTAAAGAACAGAGTAACGTCTTAAGCAAGATGACATGATGTAGACAAAGTAAGTCCAATCAATATGAATAAACTCCACCATTTTACCCTTAGCGGCAACGATACAAATACGTGACAGTCCCCTTCTGTCACTAGGATGGAGCACCACAAGATCGAGCCCATGACAAAGCACCTCTCCCATTGCAAGATAAATCAATCTAATTGACCAAACCAAATGGATAAATTGGAGAGAAATAAAAAACTATAATAATCATACATAAAATAATACAAAAAATATTCAAATAATGTTCATGGATAATCTGATCATAAACTCCGAATTCTTCGGATCCCAACAAACACACCGCAAAAAGGATTACATCGAATAGAACTCCAGGAACATCGAGGAGAACATTGTATTGAAGATCAAGTAGAGAGAAGAAGCCATCTATCTACTAACTATGGACGCGTAGGTCTGTGGTAAACTACTCACACATCATCAGAAGGGCAGCAAGGTTGATGTAGATCCCCTTTCGTGATTGATTCCCCCTCTGACACAGTGCCAGAAAAGGCCCCCAGATGGGATCTCACGAGAACATAAACTTGCGGCAGCAGAAAAAGTGTTTCGGGTGGCCCTTAGTTGGTTTCTCAATTTTAGAGAATTTATAGAGGTGAAATTAGGTCAAACGGGGGAACAAGGGGCCCACGGGGCACCAGGGCATGCCCTGATGGCTTGTGGGCCACTCCTTCATCTTCCAGCCTCCTCCCGAAGCTTCTTCTGTCCCTTATGTTGAGAAAAAATCATCAAAAAGTTTCGCAGCAATAGGACTTCGTTTGGTACTGATTTCCTGTGAAATCAAAAATAAGAAAAAAAAACACCAACTGACCCTTGCCACTAAGTTAATAGGTTAGTCCCGAAAAATGATATATAATTGTGTTGTAGCGACCAGACCTCAAACAGTCTGATCTCTGTGCATCAGTGTCATCCCTCGATCGGTAATGCTGACACGCATAGTACTTCAAGGATTTATAACAGAGTAGCAATCGCACACTTATTACATCGAATGTCTCAAAAGAGAACTTATTACAATAAATATGGCTTAGGGCCATCTATATAATGATAACAGTGGAAGGCTTGGAAGATAAGCGAGTCCATCAACTCCAACGGCATCACTGAGTATAAGACCACGACCTAAGGCACCTTACTCGTCGTCTGAAAAGTCTACAACATGAACGTTCCAGCCCAAAAACGGGTCAGCACATGGAATATGCTGGCAATGTAACACATAGAGAGTAATGAGCAGAATAATGCTATACTACATGCATATATGGCTGGTGTAAAGCTCTACGGTTACAGTTTTTGCATAAAGCCAATTTTTCCCTACAGCAAAAGAATAAGTTTTATTTAACTATCATGGTGGTTGTTAAACATTGGGAAGGTTCATCCAACTCAATCCCAATTAAACATCATCATTAATCCCAACAAATTTAATTTAAGAACATGATGAGATTCACATGATAATTCAGGTACTAGATACTGAAACGTCCATAACCGGGGACACGGCTAACCATGATTAGTTTGTACACTCTGCAGAGGTTTGCGCACTTTTCCCCGCAAGACTCGATCTCCTCCGTTGGAATTCTCGCACTACATGATGTTTGAGAAACGGATGACCGAGACATAGTCTTTCGAAAGCGTTTGCACCTTACGATGGGTAGACATTTACACCTATTTTCCCCTACATCTACTAGTCTACCACTGTAAGAGTTCACACGACTTAATCAACTATGCTAGAGCCCATAGTAGCTTGCGGTTGCACACGGAAGTTTCTAGCATGAATAATCTCATGATCCCTTTGAGCCTGGGTGGTGGTACATAGGAGAATCACACGGTACCCCGGGATTTCCAAAAAATACAGGCAACACTGGGTTCCCCAGGTGCCTCAGTCTACCCAGATGTGTATTAAAGTTGCCACCTTAAGTAAACCATTAATCTCACATATGTCATGGATACACTCACCAAATCCACGTCTACAAGCATAGCATAGCGATATAAGCAAACGTGGAAGTAACTCCCAAAGGTTTGAAAATAAACAGGTAATAGGTTCCTACCTCATCAACTACTTTCCAATACCCACATGTTATCAATCCTACTCATGCAATGTTTGAGGGTTGAAACTAATGCATAAAAACTGGGTATGAAAGGGATATGATCAAAGTGTTACTTGCCTTGCTGATGATCCGTGAAACCTAGAGACTCGTAGTAGCAAGCAGCGCACTCCGAGTACTCTATCGCAAACAAACAAGCATACAATAAGCACTCATCTAATGCACAAGTAAAACTCAAATAAGAGATCTAACCAGAAAGTAAGAACTCCGGTTTGCAAAAAGAATCAAATCAAACGAAGCAACGAAAGTCAAACAGCGAAAGAAACAAGTTTTGTTTACTAAATTAGACTTAAGTCAAATTTTACAGTAGAAAAAACTTGTTTGAGTTGGTTAAACGGAAAGAGGGTTTGGAGACGAAACTCTACGCGCTTGAATCACCTGATTCCGATAAACGAGCGAAAACTTATACTAGAACGAAAATCGGATCAGAAATCGCGATCAGAAATAATCGCGGAAAATCCGAGAAAAAGAAAAACGGACGAATAGACTAACAAACGAACGTTCGCTGTCTGCGGCTAAACGACGAAAACCGTTCGTTAAAACAAACGTACGGACGAACATCTGTTAAATAGATAAACCGAAAAAACCGACTAACCGATCTAAAAAACGGATCTAGGGTTCTAAAAAACCGATCGGTTTTTATAAAAAAACGGCGGCGGATACCTCGTGTCCGGGCGGCGGCGCGGGCGGCGGTTACCTCGTGTCCGGGCGGCGGCGCTGGGCGGCGGCGTCGGGCGGCGGCGGCGCGAGTAGAGGCGACGGCAATGAAGTAACAATCGGCGCGGCGCGGCGGCGGCGGTAACGGCGGGCGCGGGACGCGCGGCAGCGGCGGCGGCGGCTGGGCTGGCGATGGGCTTCATGGGGAATAGCTTATAAAGGCCCCGCCGAGTCCCGCTGGTACGCCCGAGTCGCTTTTTTTTTAAAACAATTGACGACGTAAAAAGAAAGAAAACGAATACTAAACGGACTCCAAAAATCCCGCAATAAATTTTCCCCGTCCTCTAAAAATAAGACGGACAAGATGAATATTTATTTGGGGCCTAAATGCAATTTTGAAAAACGCGCATTTTTCCAAAATTCAAATAAAATAGCGATAAACTCCGAAATAAAATCTTATTTGATTTTATTATTAAATCCTCAATATTTATTTATTTTGGGAAAGTCATTTTATTCCCTCTCTTTTATTTTTTTAATTGAAATAGTTGAAGATAAAATAATTAAAATCAAATGATCCTATTTTCAAAATTTGAGAAAACCCAAATATGAAAATAACGAAATCTCCAACTCTCTCCATGGGTCCTTGAGTTGCGTGAAATTTCTAGGATCAAGCCAAAATGCAATAAAATATGATGTGCAATGATGATCTAATGTATAACATTCCAAACTGAAAATTTGGGATGTTACAAACCTACCCCCTTAAGGTGAATCTCGCCCTCGAGATTCGGGTTGGCTAGAAAATAGGTGAGGGTGGTCCTTCCGTAGATCTTCCTCTCGCTCCTAGGTGGCTTCATCCTCGGTATGGTGGCTCCACTGGACTTTGCAAAACTTGATAACATTGCTGCGCGTGACTCGACTGGCAAACTCGAGAATCTTAACTGGTTTCTCCTCATAAGTCAAATCACTATCCAGCTGAATCACTTCCAGAGGCATTGTATCTCTCAGCGGTATATCGGCCATCTCCGCATGGCACTTCTTCAACTGGGAAACGTGGAACACATCATGAACTCCTGGCAATCCTCCGGGCAACTCCAACTTGTAAGCAACTTCTCCCATACACTCCAAGACGTTGTATGGTCCCACAAAACATGGCGCTAACTTTCCCTTAACTCCAAAACCCTAAACTCCTCAAAGTGGAGATACACAAAGATAAACTCTGTCTCTGACTTTGTAAACTGTCTCCTTGCGTTTAGAATCTGCATAGCTTTTCTGCCTGGATTGGGCTACCTTGAGCCTATCGCGAATCAACTTCACCTTCTGTTCAGACTCTTTAATCAAATCTGGCCCAAACAACTGACGGTCTCAAACTTCATCCCACAACAATGGTGTCCTGCACCTCCTTCCGTACAAGGCTTCGAAAGGGGCCATCTTCAAACTGGATTGATAACTGTTGTTGTAAGAGAACTCTGCATATGGCAAATTGTCGTCCCAACTAGATCCATAATCTAGAGCGCAAGCTTTCAACATGTCCTCCAGAATCAGATTGACTCTCTCAGCCTGTCCATCTGTCTGTGGATGAAAGGCTGCACTAAACTCTAGCCTGGTACCCAAAGTTTCGTGCAACTTATTCCATAACTTTGAGGTAAACTGGGTTCCTCTATCTGATACAATAGCCCTCGGAACTCCATGCAGACATACGATCCTGGTCATGTATATCTTTGCCAACTTAGCACTGGTGTAAGTGGTCTTCACTGGGATGAAATGAGCTACCTTTGTCAAACGATCGACTACAACCCATATTGAGTCATAGCCTGAACGAGTCTTGGGTAATCCCGTGATAAAATCCATGCCTAGCTTATCCCACTTCCATTCGGGTATCGGCAATGGCTGTAGCAATCCTGCTGTCTTCTGATGCTCTACCTTCACTCTCTGACATACATCACATACTGCTACATACTCCGCAATATCCTTCTTCATTCCGGTCCACCAGAAAGTGTCCTTCTAATCCAGATACACCTTGGTATTTCCTGGGTGAATCAAATACGGTGAATCATGGGCCTCTTGTAGAATCAACTTCCTGATCTCCGGATCGTTAGGCACATAAACGTGATCCTCGAACCATAAGGTATCGTGCTCATCCTCACGAAAACCTTTAGATTTTCCTTTGCTCATTTTCTCCTTTATCTCTGCAATCTCCTTGTCTGTCTTCTGAGCTTCTCTGATCTTATCCATCAAAGTGCACTGAATCTCCAATGCTGCTACATAGCCTCTCGAAACTATCTCCAAATATAGCTCGCGAAGATCCTCGGCTAACTCCTTCGGTAACTCTCCGGTCAAGAGTGTGTTGAAATGGCTCTTGCGGCTCAACGATCGGCTACTACGTTAGCCTTTCGGATGATAATGCAATCTCATATCAAAATCCTTAATGAGTTCTAACCATCTCCTTTGCCTGAGATTCAACTCCTTCTGTGTGAAGATGTACTTCAAACTCTTGTGATCCGTGTACACCTCACAATGGTTTCCGATGAGAAAATGTCTCCATGTCTTCAATGCGTGCACTACGGCTGCTAACTCCAAATCATGGGTAGCATAATTCAACTCATGGGGCTTAAGCTGTCGTGAGGCATACGAAACAACTCTTCCCTCCTGCATAAGCACTGCTCCAAGTCCTCAATGTGAAGCGTCGCAGTACACCTCATAATCCTTGCGCTGATCCGCGTAATTAACACCGTGATGTAACCAAACGTTTCTTCAACTCCTGGAAATTAGCCTCACATTCCTCAGTCCAATTGAACTTGGTGTCCTTCTTCAACAACTCCGTCATGGGCTTCGCAATCTTCGAGAAATTCTCAATGAACCTCCGGTAGTATCCTGCGAATCCAAGAAAACTTCGGATCTCTCCAACTATCGTTGGGGCTTCCCAATTTGTCACAGTGACAACTTTGGTGGGGTCTACTGCTATTACTTCTCCGGATATAACATGTCCGAGAAATCCAACTTCCTTCAACCAGAATTCACACTTGCTGAACTTGGCATACAACTGATGTTCTCTGAGCTTCCCAAGTACCAAACGCAAATGCTCCTTATGCTCCTCTTCATTCTTTGAGTAGACAAAAATATCATCAATGAACACCACGACGAACTTATCCAGAAACTCCATAAACACCTTGTTCATCATGTTCATGAAATAGGCAGGTGCGTTAGTCAGACCAAATGACATAGCGCTATACTCATACAGCCTGTACGTGGTGGTAAAAGCGGTCTTTGGTATATCCTGCTCTCGAATCTTCAGCTGGTGGTATCCTGATCACAGAGCGATCTTGGAAAATACCTTAGCTCCTTGCAACTGGTCAAACAGATCATTGATCATCGGCAGTGGGTACTTGTTCTTGATTGTCACTTCATTCAATCCTCGATAATCAACAACCATCCTCAATGATCCATCCTTCTTCTCCACTAGAAGCACTGGCGATCCCCAAGGTGAAGAACTTGGGCGAATATAGCCTTTATCCAGTAGCTCCTTTATCTGCTTCTTAATTTCCTCCAAATCTTTTGCGGTCATCCTATACGGTCTCTTAGATATTGGCCCTGTATCTGGCAAAAGCTCTATCAAAAACTCAATGTCTCTATCCGGTGGCACGCCTGGCAACCCTTTCAGAAATACGTCAGGAAAATCCTTCACCACAGGTACTTCCTCGTGTACAACTCCTGATAAGGAATACACTTCAGTCCTCTTCGGCTCGTGTCGGGATACATACGTGATCCTTCTTCCTTCTGGGGTGCTAAGCAAAATCGACTTACTGGCGCAATCGATGTTTCCTCCATAGATCGATAGCCAATCCATACCCAGAATCACATCCAAACCTTGCGACTCCAAAATGATTAGATCCGAGGGGAAAACATGCCTACATATGGTCAATGGCACTTGAAAACATCCTTGACTGGCCATATACTCCGCTACTGGAAAGCTTACTAACATATGTGTTCTAAGAATCTTGGTGGGCAGTTTATATTTATCCACAAATCCCCTTGATATGTATGAATGTGATGCACCGGTATCAAAAAGAACGATTGCAGTAAATGACTTAACCAAAAACTGACCTATTACTGCATCTGGCTGGGCTTCAACCTCCTCCATGTTAATGTGGTTCACTTATCCCCTATTGAAAGGGATCGGCTTCTTCCCAGAGCTTCCATTGCCATTTACATTCTTAGCTTCAGGACATTCATTGGCATAATGTCCAGTCTTCTGACACTTGTAGCAAGTGGCGTGGCTCAGATCCTTCTTGGCTGGGGTTGATGGGCTGGTACGGTTATGGCCGTTGCTTCCTCCATTTCCGTTACCATTCTTGAGTCCACTATGGTTGTGTGAGCTCCCTCCTCCATGGGTATGCTGAAAAGGTCCTCCCGTGTTCGGAGTAAAACGAGGCTTCTGCTGAGCTCCAGAGTTGTACTTCCCTTGTCCATACTTCCTCTTGCGGTTGTCAATCTGTTGTCGCTTCCCTTCAATCATGAGAGCTCTATCTATGAACTCCTAGTAATTGTTGAAGGTTGCTACCATCAACTACATGCTCAGCTCATCATTCGGTCCTTCCAGAAACTTCTCCTGCTTAGCTGCATCCGTAGCAACGTCATCTGGGGCATAACATGCTAGCTTACTAAAGTCATCCACATACTGGCCAACTGTATGTCCTCCTTGGCACAAGTTACGAAACTCACGCTTCTTCATGGCCATAGCTCCAGCTGAGACATGAGCAGTACAGAAAGCCTGCTGAAACTGGTCCCATGTGACAATGTCGATGGGATAAGTGGCTGTGAAATTCTCCCACCATGATGCTGCGGGTCCATCAAGCTGATGTGCGGCAAAACGCACCTTCTCTGCATCTGTGCATCCTGCAGTGGTCAACTCCCTTCCCATCTTACGGAGCCAATCATCTGCAACTATTGGCTCGGTGCTACTGGAGAACACCGGCGGATTCAGCCTCAAGAAACGGCCTAAGTGATCAATAGGTGGTGGTCGTGGTGGTGGGTTATTGTTGTTGTTGTTCCCCTGATTCTGATTCTAGACTAGCATCTGCATTAATGCATTCTACTGCTGGATCAACTGAGTGAGCTTCGGTGGGAAAGCAAATCCATTATCACGTCTCGGAGGCATATGAGGGTTTAGCAAAGATGAGAATATAGAATAGAATGAGGTCTAGAGAGAAAAACACTACCCATATGCACATGAGACAAATGCAATCAATATCACTTCAATCAATTCAAACAAGGGCATACAACGGTCTAACTATCGTTACAAAAGTGCTCTGACTGTACTATATACATGGGGGGAATACTACTACTGTTATGGTGGTCGACTAGAAAAATTGATCGGTCAAAGACTCCATGATATCTACTCCAACTTCATCAACAAAGTCATCATCACTATCGTCTGGGTCCGAGTCGGTGTCGTCGATGATGATGTAGTTCTCCGGGCAAGTGCAATCATCGTCTTCTCCTCCAGTCGCGGGGAATCCCATGAATACTTTTAGCTTCTTATTCAGATCATCATTCTTCTCTACAAGTGTTGTCATCTCCTCCTCATACCCGTCACGTGTAGACTTGACTTCTTCTTCCAGCTCCGTGATCTTGGTCGATGCCTTCTTCAGATCTATCATGCCAGCACACATCTGGTTCTCCTAGCGATGAATGTGCTAGTTTAGCTCCTGGATGAAAGCCGCAATTGATCTATCCTTCCTGGTACTGATCATCTCCCATTGCTCATCTCGGTGCCCAAAAATCTGGTAAATAGTATCCTTGAGATCCTTGTGGTAGACTTCTCCAATACGTCCCATGGTAATGTGGGCTGCCATGCTCTTTCCTAGACTCCAGGTTGGTGCATCAATGGGGCTCAGTGACGGGCATGAACGTCCTTCCTGGAACTTGAACTTGAATCATCCAACGCTCCTCTTCTGGTAAAGTGGCAATGTAGGTCCAGTGAAGCTTGGTACTCCTATGTTCAGGTATATAGTGACTTCCTTCAAGTGGCGTCCAAAGGGTGTATCTTCACCCGGTTGCGTGAACTTGTTCCTTAAATCCGCCATCCTAAAAGAGTAGAAAAAGGACAGGAGTCAGAAATGAGAAGAGAGTGGTGATCCAGGGCTTTAGCTTAGTGGTCGTGTCCTATAATCAGCATGTGCTCTGATACCATCTTGTACCGACCGGACACAAATAGTCGATTCTATGCATCGTTGTCATCCTGGATCGGTAATGCTTGACATGCACAAGATTTGAAGGATTTATAATAGAGTAGCAATCACACACTTATTACATCAAATGTCTCAAAAGAGAACTTATTACAATAAATATGGCTTAAGGCCATCTAAATAACGATAACAGCAGAAGGCTTGGAAGATAAGAGAGTCCATCAACTCCAACGGCATCATTGAGTATAAGACCATGACCTAAGGCACCTTACTCGTCATCTGAAATGTCTGCAACATGAATGTTGCAGCCCGAATACAGGTCAGCACATGGAATATGCTGGAAATGTAACACATAGAGAGTAATGAGCAGAATAATGCTATACTACATGCATATATGGCTGGTGTAAAGATCTACGGTATCCAAGGCAATGATCATGTATATAGGCACCATGTGTGATACAAGTAGACTGGTTCCTGCCTGATCTACTACTATTACTCCACACATCGATCGCTATCTAGCATGCATCTAGAGTATTAAGTTTGTAAAGAACATAGTAACGTCTTAAGCAAGATGACATGATGTAGACAAACTAAATCCAATCAATATGAATAAACTCCACCATTTTACCCTTAGCGGCAACGATACAAATACGTGACATGTCCCCTTCTGTCACTAGGATGGAGCACCGCAAGATCGAACCCATCACAAAGCACCTCTCCCATTGCAAGAAAAAACAATCTAGTTGGCCAAACCAGATGGATAGATTGGAGAGAAATACAAAGCTATAATAATCATACATAAAATAATACAGAAAAGATTCAAATAATATTCATGGATAATCTGATCATAAACTCCCAATTCTTCGGATCCCAACAAACACACCGCAAAAAGGATTACATCGAATAGAACTCCAAGAACATAGAGGAGAACATTATATTGAAGATCAAGTAGAGAGAAGAAGCCATCTATCTACTAACTATGCTCGTAGGTATGTGGTAAACTACTCACACACCATCAGAAGGGCAGCAAGGTTGATGTAGAGCCCCTTCGTGATTGATTCCCCCTCTGACATAGTGCCAGAAAAGGCCCCCAGATGGGATCTCACGAGAACATAAACTTGCGGCAGCAGAAAAAGTGTTTCGGGTGGCCCTTAGTTGGTTTCTCGATTTGAGAGAATTTATAGAGGTGGAATTAGGTCAAACGGGGGAACGAGGGGCCCACGAGGCACCAGGGCATGCCCTGATGGCTTGTGGGCCACTACTTCGTCTTCCGACCTCCTCCCGAAGCTTCTTCTGTCCCTTATGTCGAGAAAAAATCATCAAAAAGTTTCGTGGCAATTGAACTTCGTTTGGTATTGATTTCCTGTGAAATCAAAAACAGGAAAAAACACCAACTACACTTGCCACTAAGTTAATAGGTTAGTCCCAAAAAATGATATATAATTGTATTGTAGCGACCAGACCTCAAATAGTCTGATCTCTATGCATCAGTGTCATCCCTGGATCAGTAATGCTGACATGCACAGTACTTAGGATTTATAACAGAGTAGCAATCACACACTTATTACATCGAATGTCTCAAAAGAGAACTTATTACAATAAATATGGCTTAAGGCCATCTAAATAACGATAACAGCGGAAGGCTTGGAAGTTAAGCGAGTCCATCAACTCCAACGGCATCACTGAGTATAAGACCACGACCTAAGGCACCTTACTCATCGTCTGAAAAGTCTGCAACATGAATGTTGCAGCCCGAAAATGGGTCAGCACATGGAATATGCTGGCAATGTAACACATAGAGAGTAATGAGCAGAATAATGCTATACTACATGCATATATGGCTGGTGTAAAGCTCTCTGATTCTGCTTTTGCATAAATCCAATTTTTCCCTACAGCAAAGGAATAAGTTTTATTTAACTATCATGGTGGTTGTTAAACATTGAGAAGGTTCACCCAACTCAATCCCAATTAAACATCATCATTAAACCCAACAAATTTAATTTAAGAACATGATGAGATTCACATGATAATCCAGGTACTAGATACTCAAAACATCCATAGTCGGGCACACTGCTAACCATGATTAGTTTGTACACTCTGCAGAGGTCTGCGCACTTTTCCCCGCAAGACTCGATCTCCTCCGTTGGAATTCTCGCACTACATGATGTTTGAGAAACGGATGACCGAGACATAGTCTTTCGGAAGCGTTTGCACCTTATGATGGGTAGACAGTTACACCTACTTTCCCCTACATCTGCTAGTCTACCACTGTAAGAGTTCACACGACTTAATCAACTATGCTAGAGCCCATAGTAGCTTGCGGCTGCACACGGAAGTTTCTAGCATGAATAATCTCATGATCCCTTTGAGCCTGGGTGGCGGTCCATAGGAGAATCACACTGTATCCCGGGATTTCCAAAAAGTACAGGCAACACTGGGTTCCCCAGGTGCCTAGATCCACCCAGATGTGTATTAAAATTGCCACCTTAAGTAAACCATTAATTAACAATCTCACATTTTTCATGGATACACTCACCCAATCCACGCCTACAAGCATAGCATAGCGATATAAGCAAACGTAGAAGTAACTCCCGATGGTTTTAAAATAAATAGGTAATAGGTTCCTACCTCATCAACTACTTCCCAATACCCACATGTTATCAATCCTACTCATGCAATGTTTGAGGGTTGAAACTAATGCATAAAAACTGGGTATGAAAGGAATATGATCAAAGTGTTACTTGCCTTGCTGATGATCCGTGAAACCTAGAGACTCGTAGTAGCAAGCGGCGCACTCCGGGTACTCTATCGCAAACAAACAAGCATACAATGAGCAATCATCTAATGCACAGGTAAAACTCAAATGAGAGATCTAACCAGAAAGTTCAACTTAAGAACTCCGGTTTGCAAAAAGAATCAAATCAAATGAAGCAATGAAAGTCAAACGGTGACAGAAACAAGCTTCGTTTACTAATCTGGACTTAAGTCAAATTTTACAGTAGCAAAAACTTGTTTGAATTGGTTAAACGTAAAGAGGGTTTCAAGACGAAACTCGAGGCGCTTGAATCGCCTGATTCCGATAAACGAGCGAAAAGTTATACTAGAACGAAAATCGGATCAGAAATCGCGATCGGAAATAATCGCGGAAATTCCGAGAAAAAGAAAAACGGACGAATAGACTAACAAACGAATGTTCGCTATCTGCGGCTAAACGACGAAAACCGTTCGTTAAAACAAACGTACGGACGAACATCTGTTAAATAGATAAACCAAAAAAACCGACGAACCGACCTAAAAAAATGGATCTAGGGTTCTAAAAAACCGATCGGTTTTTATTAAAAAAACCAGCGGCGGCTACCTCGTGTCCGTGGCGGCAAGGGCGGCGGCGTCGGCGGCAGCGGTGGCGGCGCGAGTAGAGGCGGCGGAAGGGCAACCGGCGCGACGCGCGGCGGCAAGAATGGCTGGGGCGATGGGCTTCAATAGCGGCTTATAAAGGCCCCAAGTGAGTCCCGCTGGCACGGACTTGAGTCGGTTTGTTTTTTTAAACTATTCGGACGTGCAGAAAAAGAAAGAAAACAAATACTAAAAGAACTCCAAAAATCCCGCAATAAATTTTCCCCGTCCTCTAAAAATAAGACGGACAAGATGAACATTTATTTGGGGCCTAAATGCAATTTTGAAAAACGCACATTTTTTCAAAATTCAAATAAAATAGCGATAAACTCTGAAATAAAATCTTATTTGATTTCATTATTAAATCCTCAATATTTCTTTGGGAAAGTCATTTTATTCCCTCTCTTTTATTTTTGTAATTGAAATAGTTGAAGATAAAATAATTAAAATCAATGATCCTATTTTCAAAATTTGAGAAAACCCAAATATGAAAATAACGAAATCTCCAACTCTCCACGTGGGTCCTTGAGTTGCGTGAAATTTCTAGGATCAAGCCAAAATGCAATAAAATATGATGTGCAATGATGATCTAATGTATAACTTTCCAAATTGAAAATTTGGGATGTTACAAACGTACCCCCCCTTAAGGTGAATCTCGCCCTCGAGATTCGGGTAGGCTAGAAAATAGGTGAGGGTGGTCCTTCCGTAGATCTTCCTCTCGCTCCTAGGTGGCTTCATCCTCTGTATGGTGGCTCCACTGGACTTTGAAAAACTTGATAACCTTGCTGCGCGTGACTCGGCTGGCAAACTCGAGAATCTTAACTGGTTTCTCCTCATAAGTCAAATCACTATCCAGCTGAATCGCTTCCAGAGGCATTGTATCTCTCAGCGGTATATCAGCCATCTCCGCATGGCACTTCTTCAACTGGGAAACGTGGAACACATCATGAACTCCTGACAATCCTTCGGGCAACTCCAACTTGTAAGCAACTTCTCCCATATGCTCTGAGACTTTCATGGTCCCACAAAACATGGCGCTAACTTTCGCTTAACTCCAAAACGCTAAACTCATCGAAGTGCAGATACACGAATATAAACTCTGTCTCCGACTTCGTAAACTATCTCCTTGCGTTTAGAATATGCATAGCTCTTCTGCCTGGATTAGGCTACCTTGAGCCTATCGCGAATCAACTTCACCTTCTATTCAGACTCTTTAATCAAATCTGGCCCAAACAACTGACGGTCTCCAACTTCATCCCACTACAATGGTGTCCTGCACCTCCTTCCGTACAAGGCTTCGAAAGGGGCCATCTTCAAACTGGATTGATAACTGTTGTTGTAAGAGAACTCTGCATATGGCAAATTGTCGTCCCAACTAGATCCATAATCTAGCGCACAAGCTCTCAACATGTCCTCTAGAATCTGATTGACTCTCTCAGTCTGTCCATCTGTCTGTGGATGAAAGGTTGTACTAAACTCTAGCCTGGTACCCAAAGTTTCGTGCAACTGATTCCAGAACTTTGAGGTAAACTGGGTTCCTCTATCTGATATAATGGCCCTCGGAACTCCATGCAGACATACGATCCTGGTCATGTATATCTTTGCCAACTCAGCACTGGTGTAAGTGGTCTTCACTGGGATGAAACGAGCTACCTTTGTCAAACGATCGACTACAACCCATATTGAGTCATAGCCTGAACGAGTCTTGGGTAATCCCGTGATAAAATCCATGCCTAGCTTATCCCACTTCCATTCGGGTATCGGCAATGGCTGTAGCAATCCTGCTGTCTTCTGATGCTCTACCTTCACTCTCTGACATACATCACATACTGCTACATACTCTGCAATATCCTTCTTCATTCCGGTCCACCAAAAAGTGTCCTTCTAATCCAGATACATCTTGGTATTTCCTGGGTGAATCAAATACGATGAATCATGGGCCTCTTGTAGAATCAATTTCCTGATCTCCGGATCGTTAGGCACATAAACGCGATCCTCAAACCATAAGGTATCATGCTCATCCTCACGAAAACCTTTAGATTTTCCTTTGCTCATTTTCTCCTTTATCTCTGCAATCTCCTTGTCTGTCTTCTGAGCTTCTCTGATCTTATCCATCAAAGTGGACTGAATCTCCAATGCTGCTACATAGCCTCTCGGAACTATCTCCAAACATAGCTCGCGAAGATCCTCGGCTAACTCCTTCGGTAACTCTCCGGTCAAGAGTGTGTTGAAATGGCTCTTGCGGCTCAACGCATCGGTTACTACGTTAGCCTTTCCGGGATGATGATGCAATCTCATATCAAAATCCTTAATGAGTTCTAACCATCTCCTTTGCCTGAGATTCAACTCCTTCTGTGTGAAGATGTACTTCAAACTCTTGTGATCCGTGTACACCTCACAATGGTTTCCGATGAGAAAATGTCTCCATGTCTTCAATGCGTGCACTACAGCTGCTAACTCCAAATCATGGGTAGCATAATTCAACTCATGGGGCTTAAGCTGTCGTGAGGCATACGAAACAACTCTTCCCTCCTGCATAAGCACTGCTCCAAGTCCTCGATGTGAAGCGTCGCAGTACACCTCATAATCCTTGCGCTGATCTGGCAGAATTAACACTGGTGATGTAACCAAACGTTTCTTCAACTCCTGGAAATTAGCCTCACATTCCTCAGTCCAGTTGAACTTGGTGTCCTTCTTCAACAACTCCGTCATGGGCTTCGCAATCTTCGAGAAATTCTCAATGAACCTCCGGTAGTATCCTGCGAGTCCAAGAAAACTTTGGATCTCTCCAACTGTCGTTGGGGCTCCCAATTTGTCACAGTGACAACTTTGGTGGGGTCTACTGCTATTCCTTCTCCGGATATAACATGTCCGAGAAATCCAACTTCCTTCAACCAGAATTCACACTTGCTGAACTTGGCATACAACTGATGTTCTCTGAGCTTCCCAAGTACCAAACGCAAATGCTCCTTATGCTCCTCTTCATTCTTCGAGTAGACCAAAATATCATCAATGAACACCACGACGAACTTATCAAGAAACTCCATGAACACCTTGTTCATCATGTTCATGAAATAGGCAGGTGCGTTAGTCAGACCAAATGACATAATGCTATACTCATACAGCCCGTACCTGGTGGTAAAAGGGGTCTTTGGTATATCCTGCTCTCGAATCTTCAGCTGGTTTTATCCTGATCATAGAGCGATCTTGGAAAATACCTTAGCTCCTTGCAACTGGTCAAACAGATCATTGATCATCGGCAGTGGGTACTTGTTCTTGATTGTCACTTCATTCAATCCTCGATAATCAACAACCATCCTCAATGATCCATCCTTCTTCTCCACTAGAAGCACTGGCAATCCCCAAGGTGAAGAACTTGGGCGAATATAGCCTTTATCCAGTAGCTCCTTTATCTGCTTCGTAATTTCCTCCAAATCTTTTGCGGTCATCCTATACGGTCTCTTAGATATCGGCCCTGTGCATGGCAAAAGCTCAATCAAAAACTCAATGTCTCTATCCGGTGGCATGCCTGGCAACTCTTTCGGAAATACGTCAGGAAAATCCTTCACCACTGGTACTTCCTCATGTACAACTTCTGATAAGGAATTCACTTGAGTCCTCTTCGGCTCGTGTCGGGATACATACTTGATCCTTCTTCCTTCTGGGGTGGTAAGCAAAATCGACTTACTGACGCAATCGATGTTTCCTCCATAGATCGATAGCCAATCCATACCCAGAATCGCATCCAAACCTTGCGACTCCAAAATGATTAGATCCGAGGGGAAAACATGCCTACATATGGTCAATGGCACTTGAAAACATCCTTGACTGGCCATATACTCCGCTACTGGAAAGCTTACTAACATAGGTGTTCTAAGAACCTTGGTGGGCAGTTTATATTTATCCACAAATCCCCTTGATATGTATGAATGTGATGCACCGGTATCAAAAAGAACGATTGCAGTAAATGACTTAACCAAAAACTTACCTATTCGCATCCGGCCGGGCTTCAACCTCCTCCACGTTAACGTGGTTCACCTGTCCCCTGTTGAAAGGGTTCGGCTTCTTCCCAGAGCTTCCATTGCCATTTCCATTCTTAGCTTCAGGACATTCATTGGCATAATGTCCAGTCTTCTGACACTTGTAGCAAGTGACGTGGCTCAGATCCTTCTTGGCTGGGGTTGATGGGTTGGTACGGTTATGACCGTTGCTTCCACCATTCCCATTACCATTCTTGGGGCCACTATGGTTGTGTGAGCTCCCTCCTCCATGGGTATGCTGAAAAGGTCCTCCCGTGTTCGGGGTAAAATGAGGCTTCTGCTGAGCTCCAGAGTTGTACTTCCCTTGTCCATACTTCCTCTTGCGGTTGTCAATCTGCTGCTGCTTCCCTTCAATCATGAGAGCTCTATCTACCAACCCCTGGTAATTGTTGAAGGTTGCTACCATCAACGCATGCTCACTCAACATTCAGTCCTTCCAAACTTCTCCCGCTTAGCTGCATCCGTAGTAACGTCATCTGGGGCATAACATGCTAGCTTACAAAAGTCATCCACATACTGAGCCAATCAGACGTCCTCCTTGGCACAAGTTACTGAAACTCACGCTTCTTCATGGCCATAGCTCCTGCCGAGACATGAGCAGACGAAAGCTCATCTTGGCGGGTCCCATGTGACAATGTCGATGGGATAAGTGGCTGTGAAATTCTCCCACCATGATCTGCGGGTCCATCAAGCTGATGTGCGGCAAAACGCACCTTCTCTGCATCTGTGCATCCTGCTGTGGTCAACTCCCTTCCCATCTTATGGAGCCAATCATCTGCAACTATCGGCTCGGTGCTACTGGAGAACACCGGCGGATTCAGCCTCAAGAAACGGGCTAAGTGATCAACAGGTGGTGGTCGTGGTGGTGGGTTATTGTTGTTGTTGTTCCCCTGATTCTGATTCTGGACTAGCATCTGCATCAATGCATTCTACTGCTGGATCAACTGAGTGAGCTTCGGTGGGAAAGCAAATCCATTATCACGTCTCGGAGGCATCTGAGGGTTTAGAAAAGATGATAATATAGAATAGAATGAGGTCTAGAGAGAAAAACACTACTCATATGCACATGAGACAAATGCAATCAATATCACTTCAATCAATTCAAACAAGGGCATACAACGGTCTAACTATCGTTACAAAAGTGCTCTGACTGTACTATATACATGGGGGGAATACTACTACTGTTATGGTGGTCGACTAGAAAAATTGATCGGTCGAAGACTCAATGATATCTGCTCCAGCTTCATTAACAAAGTCATCATCACTATCGTCTGGGTCCGAGTCGGTGTCATCGATGATGATGTAGTTCTCCGGGCAAGTGCAATCATCGTCTTCTCCTCCAGTCGCGGGGAATCCCATAAATACTTTTAGCTTCTTATTCAGATCGTCATTCTTCTCTACGAGTGTCGTCATCTCCTCCTCATACCCATCGCGTGTATACTTGAGTTCGTCTTCCAGCTCCGTGATCTTGGTCAATGCCTTCTTCAGATCTATCATGCCAGTGCACATCTGGTTCTCCTAGCGACGAATGTGCTGGTTTAGCTCCTGGATGAAAGCCGCAATTGATCTATCCTTCCTGGTACTGATCATCTCCCATTGCTCATCTCGGCGCCCAAAAATCTGGTAAATAGTATCCTTGAGATCCTTGTGGTAGACTTCTCCAATACGTCCCATGGTAATGTGGGCTGCCATGCTCTTTCCTAGACTCCAGGTTAGTGCATCAAAGGGCTCAGTGACGGGCATGAACGTCCTTCCTGGAACTTGAACTTGAATCATCCAATGCTCCTCTTCTGGTAAAGTGGCAATGTAGGTCCCAGTGAAGCTTGGTAATCTTATGTTCAGGTATCTAGTGACTTCCTTCAAGTGGCATCCGAAGGGTGTATCTTCATCCGGTTGCGTGAACTTGTTCCTTACATCCGCCATCCTAAAAGAGTAGAAAAAGGACAGGAGTCAGGAATGAGAAGAGAGTGGTGATCTAGGGCTTTAGCTTAGTGGTCGTGTCCTATAATCAGCGTGTGCTCTGATACCATCTTGTAGCGACCAGACCTCAAACAGTCTGATCTCTGTGCATCAGTGTCATCCCTGGATCGGTAATGCTGACATGCACAGTACTTGAAGGATTTATAACAGAGTAGCAATCACACACTTATTACATCAAATATCTCAAAAGAGAACTTATTACAATAAATATGGCTTAAGGCCGTCTAAATAACGATAACAGCGGAAGGCTTGGAAGATAAGAGAGTCCATCAACTCCAACGGCATCACTGAGTATAAGACCACGACCTAAGGCACCTTACTCGTCATCTGAAAAGTCTGCAACATGAACGTTGCAGCCCGAAAACAGGTCAGCACATGGAATATGCTGGCAATGTAACACATAGAGAGTAATGAGCAGAATAATGCTATACTACATGCATATATGGCTGGTATAAAGATCTACGGTATCCAAGGCAATGATCATGTATATAGGCACCATGTGTGATACAAGTAGACTGGCTCTTGCCTGATCTACTACTATTACTCCACACATCGATCGCTATCTAGCATGCATCTAGAGTATTAAGTTCGTAAAGAACATAGTAACGTCTTAAGCAAGATGACATGATGTAGACAAACTAAATCCAATCAATATGAATAAACTCCACCATTTTACCCTTAGCGGCAACGATACAAATACGTGACATGTCCCCTTCTGTCACTAGGATGGAGCACCGCAAGATCGAACCCATCACAAAACACCTCTCCCATTGCAAGAAAAATCAATCTAATTAGCCAAACCAAATGGATAGATTGGAGAGAAATACAAAGCTATAATAATCATTCATAAAATAATACAGAAAAGATTCAAATAATATTCATGGATAATTTGATCATAAACTCACAATTCTTCGGATCCCAACAAACACACCGCAAAAAGGATTACATCGAATAGAACTCCAAGAACATCGAGGAGAACATTGTATTGAAGATCAAGTAGAGAGAATAAGCCATCTATCTACTAACTATGCCCGTAGGTCTGTGGTAAACTACTCACACATCATCAGAAGGGCAGCAAGGTTGATGTAGAGCCCCTTCGTGATTGATTCTCCCTCTGACACAGTGCCAGAAAAGGCCCCCAGATGGCATCTCACGAGAACATAAACTTGCGGCAGCAGAAAAAGTGTTTCGGGTGGCCCTTAGTTGGTTTCTCGATTTTAGAGAATTTATAGAGGTAGAATTAGGTCAAACGGGGGAACGAGGGGCCCACGGAGCACCAGGGCATGCCCTGATGGCTTGTGGGCCACTCCTTCGTCTTCCGACCTCCTCTTGAAGCTTCTTCTGTCCCTTATGTCGAGAAAAAATCGTCAAAAAGTTTCATGGCAATTGAACTTCGTTTGGTACTGATTTCCTGTGAAATCAAAAACAGGAAAAAAACACCAACTGACACTTGCCACTAAGTTAATAGGTTAGTCCCAAAAAATGATATATAATTGTATTGTAGCGACCAGACCTCAAACAGTCTGATCTCTGTGCATCAGTGTCATCCCTGGATCAGTAATGCTGACATGCAAAGTACTTGAAGGATTTATAACAGAGTAGCAATCACACACTTATTACATCGAATGTCTCAAAAGAGAACTTATTACAATAAATATGGCTTAAGACCATCTAAATAACGATAACAGTGGAAGGCTTGGAAGATAAGCGAGTCCATCAACTCCAACGGCATCACTGAGTATAAGACCACGACCTAAGGCACCTTACTCGTCGTCTGAAAAGTCTGCAACATGAATGTTGCAGCCCGAAAACGGGTCAGCACATGGAATATGCTGGCAATGTAACACATAGAGAGTAATGAGCAGAATAATGTTATACTACATATATGGCTGGTGTAAAGCTCTACGGTTATAGTTTTTGCATAAATCCAATTTTTCCCTACAGCAAAGGAATAAGTTTTATTTAACTATCATGGTGGTTAATAAACATTGAGAAGGTTCACCCAACTCAATCCCAATTAAACATCATCATTAAACCCAACAAATTTAATTTAAGAACATGATGAGATTCACATGATAATCCGGGTACTAGATACTCAAAACGTCCATAACCGGGGACACGGCTAACCATGATTAGTTTGTACACTCTGCAGAGGTTTGCACACTTTTCCCCGCAAGACTCGATCTCCTCCGTTGGAATTCTCGCACTACATGATGTTTGAGAAACGGATGACCAAGACATAGTCTTTCGGAAGCATTTGCACCTTACGATGGGTAGACAGTTACACCTACTTTACCCTACATCTGCTAGTCTACCACTGTAAGAGTTCACATGACTTAATCAACTATGCTAGAGCCCGTAGTAGCTTGCGGCTGCACACGGAAGTTTCTAGCATGAATAATCTCATGATCCCTTTGAGTCTGGGTGGCGGTCCATAGGAGAATCACACGGTACCCCGGGATTTCCAAAAAATACAGGCAACACTGGGTTCCCCAGGTGCCTCAATCCACCCAGATGTGTATTAAAGTTGCCACCTTAAGTAAACCATCAATTAACAATCTCATATTTGTCATGGATACACTCACCCAATCCACGTCTACAAGCATAGCATAGCGATGTAAGCAAACGTAGAAGTAACTCCCAAAGGTTTGAAAATAAACAGGTAAATAGGTTCCTACCTCATCAACTACTTCCCAATACCCACATTTTATCAATCCTACTCATGCAATGTTTGAGGGTTGAAACTAATGCATAAAAACTGGGTATGAAAGGAATATGATCAAAGTGTTACTTGCCTTGCTGATGATCCGTGAAACCTAGAGACTCGTAGTAGGAAGCGGCGCACTCCGGGTACTCTATCGCAAACAAACAAGCATACAATAAGCAATCATCTAATGCACAGGTAAAACTCAAATAAGAGATCTAACCAGAAAGTTCAACTTAAGAACTCCAGTTTGCAAAAAGAATCAAATCAAACAAAGCAAGGAAAGTCAAACGGCGAAATAAACTAGCTTCGTTTACTAATTTGGACTTAAGTCCAATTTTACAGTAGCAAAAACTTGTTTGAGTTGGTTAAACGGAAAGAGGGTTTCAAGACGAAACTCTAGGCGCTTGAATCGCCTGATTCCGATAAACGAGCGAAAAGTTATACTAGAACAAAAATCGGATCAGAAATCGCGATCGGAAATAATCGCGGAAAATCCGAGAAAAAGAAAAATGGACGAACAGACTAACGAACGAACATTCGCTGTCTGCGGCTAAACAACAAAAACCGCTCGTTAAAACGAACGTACGGACAAACGTCCGTTAAATAGATAAACCGGAAAAACCGACGAACCGATCTAAAAAAACGAATCTATGGTTCTAGAAAAAAACCGATCGGTTTTTATAGAAAATAATGACTACCTCGGTCCGGCGGGCTCGACGAGGCGGCGAGGTGGCGGCGGGTCCGGCGGCTCGGCGGCAAGGCGAAAGCAGAAGGCGGCGGGCGGCGGCGTCGGCGGCGCAAGCGCGGCGATGGCGGGCTGGGCTAGCGATGGACTTCGGCGAGAGGGGGCTTATAAAGGCCCCCCGGGCAGGCGGAGTCCGGCTCGGGTACTGCCCGGAGTCGGTTTTTTTTAAACAATTCGGACGTGCAGAAAAAGAAAGAAAAGGAATACTAAACGGACTTCAAAAATCCCGTAATAAATTTTCCCCGTCCTCTAAAAATAAGCCGGACAAGATGAACATTTATTTGGGGCCTAAATGCAATTTTGAAAAACACGCATTTTTCCTAAATTCAAATAAAATAGCGATAAACTCCAAAATAAAATGTTATTTGATTTTATTATTAAATCCTCAATATTTCTTTATTTTGGGAAAGTCATTTTATTCCCTCTCTTTTATTTTTGTAATTGAAATAGTTGAAGATAAAATAATTAAAATCAAATGATCCTATTTTCAAAATTTGAGAAAACCCAAATATGAAAATAACGAAATCTCCAACTCTCTCCGTGGGTCCTTGAGTTGCGTGAAATTTTTAGGAGCAAGCCAAAATGCAATAAAATATGATATACAATGTTGATCTAATGTATAAAAATTGAAAATTTGAGATGTTACATGTATATAAAACATTCAATATTGATACTATAATATCATGGAACAGTAAAAGATTATAGATACGTCGGAGACGTATCAATATACCGTCTATGACCATAAATATTAACGCAAAAGATTAACTTGTGACTGACATGCACGACTTCATTGCTCGAAAATAAGACTGGCATGACTTGATGAAGTGACGTCGTTTGCATAGATAGATTAATGAAAAAAATGTAATCCTCCGTTCCAAACTGTAAGGTATAGTAGTTTTTTCAAAGTCAAACATGTGCATGTTTGACCAAGTTTTTGGAAAAATTATCAATATCTATAGTATCAAATTTGTATCATTATATCCATCACGAAAAGTATTATAAATTTTATCTATTTTGTATTGTAGATATCGAAATTTTATTCTATGATCTTGGTTTAATATACACAAGAAGTTGCACGAAAATCAATTGACCTTATATTCTGAAACAAAAGGAGTATAAGTATATGCATGAGTTTCAGATGGCATGGATTTTGAGCGGACGGCTATCAATAACTAATGTAAAAGAGTATAATCATGCATGTGTAATAATAATAATAATAATAATAATAATAATAATAATAATAATAATAATAATAATAATAATAATAATAATAATAGTGTGGCCTAACTATTAATATATAAAATATTTAAGTGATATATCAGTCCTAACGTAGAGGTAAATAAATTCAATTTACAATATGCGCTTTTACAAATAAACAATCCCAACAAACTGTTTGTAATTTTGGCCGTCATTTCTTAAATATATAATACTGAATGCGCGCCATCGTGTCGATTCCTATGAATGTGTTCAGTCGTGTCGATGTCGATGATGTCTGATACATGTGCGAATGTGCTTCTGTACATGTGGGTTCCATGCACGTATAGCAGGTGTGCATGCTGCTGTCTGTTTCCGTGTTTCGTGCATGCATGTTATACATGCAACTAGAAAAGACGTGCTCCCACACTATGCGGAAGTTGCTCCCACACTAGAAAAGACGTGCTCCCACACTATTGCGGAAGCTGCTTGCTCTCCCTTCCTCCCTCTCGCACCCTCTAGTAAAGACGCCTTGCTGTATCCGCGCTCTAGTCCACCACCGGTAAGCAGCCCCGTCCTATCCTCCTGTTTTAACCCCTCGTCTCCCTGCGGCCCATCCACCGTAGGTAAGCAGTCGCGGCTCCTTGCACGGTCCGTCCCCGTCGGCCTCGGCCAACGCGGCTCCTTGCGCATGGACAACGGATTCGGCCAGCGGGCTGCGTGAGAGGCCAGCGCGACTCCTTGCGCAGGAACAGCGGATTCGGCCAGCGGGCTGCGTGAGAGGCCAGCGCAGCTCCTTGCCGGACGCATCCCCGTCTGCCTCGCCTAGAGCAGCTCTCGCCAGGGCTCGCTCCGCCAGCGCAAGGAGCGCATATGACCTTCCGTGATCTGATCCGCCAGCACGATTCGTGGCGGTGTTCGTTGTATCCAAATGATTGAGAAAGAGCATTTATTGTCAATCTAACCATGTCATTCAAACACTTCTTTGGTTAGAGTTAGTTTAATGTTAAAATCTTAACTCTAACCTCTCATCAAGTTAGTATATCCAAACAGGGCCACCGCACGCAGGAACATGGCTTCTATCTCCCTTGTCCTTTTGTCGTGCGTTGTCAAACGAGTATACGGCCCTTCGTCTTGCTCCAGCTGTGACTCGACGTGATATATATCATCGGCTTCCAAGAAGCGACCCTCGCGACAAAAAAAGAAGTGGGCGGGCTATGATTTGATGTATCGATTTCTAGCAAGTGACCAACATATTTGGTTAACGAAATGATGGTGGCTGAGCTAGCAGACAGCTCTCGCACGGGTCTGTCAAGTCTCGTGTCTTCTCATGTCATGTCTCAAACCGATCGTTGTAGATCGTGCCATGCACATGTAAACCAGCTTTGTGGATAGTAGGAAGTTTCGTAGGCGCGCAAGGGTGGACTGGCGGGGCAGGGAACCAATGGAAGTAACTTGAGATTGGTGGTCCGCCATGTCAAATCCATTTGGCTTGTGATGACATGTACTTGCAGCACGATCGACCTTGTATATATCATGCACATAGTAATGCAGTTGCCATCAATCCACTTCCATCAATAGTGCGCGTTATTTGGACGTGTGCGTTTTAGTACAATATTATGATATGAAGAGTGCCGGAGGGTGATCTTTCCAGAAGTTTTAGGGGTGCAAAGGTTCGTACCATTAATTAATGGTCATAGTGTGTACTATACGTTGACTCCTTTGCTCTGATTCAATTTCCTTTTGGCAACTACACATGGCTTACATGGTTTGTTTCCTTATGTTTCAATTTCTAAACATGGTACCGGTGCTCGCATATTTGCTGGGTTTATTTCAGTCTTTCCGACATTATTTCTTCGGTGATATGGTGTGCCCGTAAAGTATAAGAGCATCTCCAGCCGTTGGCCCCCCAGGGGTCTCGAAAAATCGCCGCATGGGGGCGAACCGGCGCTAAAATCGGCTTGGGGGCGATTGGGTTTCCAGTCGCCGCCCCCAGGCGCCGATGTTGGCCCAATGTTGAGGCAAATTTGCCCGCTTTTGAGCCCACTTTCGCTGCAAAATCGGCCTATTATCAGAACAAATCGGCCCATATTCACCCTGCTTCGGCGCAAATGCAACGGGATTTTTTTATCCCATAGTTTATCAATAGAAATCAAATAGTTCAACAACAAATAGTTCAATACAAATTATATAGTTCAACAAATAAAAGCTCATATTTCATCACACGTCGAGCTAGGCGTTGCCCTTGAACCTTCATAGGTGCTCCACCAGATCCTGCTGCAGTTGTTGATGCACCTGTGGGTCTCGGATCTCCTGACGCATATTGAGGAAGGCAGTCCAGGTTGCCCGTAGTTGGTGATCAACTTGGGCAAAAGGATCCTGCATGTAATATGGTTAAGTGTCAAACACTGGCTCTTCCTTCTCGCTCTCAATGATCATGTTGTGCAAGATGACACAGCAAGTCATGATCTCCCACATTTGATCTTTTGACCACGTCTAAGCGGAGTACTGGACAACAGCAAATCGAGATTGGAGCACATCAAATGCCTGCTCAACATCTTTCCTGCAAGCCTCCTGAACCTTCGCAAAATGGGAGTTCTTGCCTCCTGGCACAAGGTTTGAGATAGTCTTCATAAATGTTGACCATCTCGGATAGATGCCATCTGCTAGGTAGTATCCCTTGTTGTAGTGCCGCCCATTGACCTCGAAGTTCACCGGAGGAGAATGACCTTCAACAAGCTTAGCAAAGAAAGGAGAGCACTGTAGTACGTTGATGTCATTGTGAGTTCCTGGCATACCAAAGAAGGAGTGCCAAATCCAGAGGTTCTGTGTGGCCACTGCCTCAAGTACCACACTGCAGCCGCCTTTGGCGCCTTTGTACATCCCCGGCCAAGCAAATGGCCAGTTTTTTCATTTTCAATGCATGCAGTCGATGCTTCCAAGCATTCTAGGAAATCCACTTGCTGCATTATGTGCTAGAATCCGATAAGTGTCTTCAGCATTGGGTGATCGTGAGTATTGCGGTCCAAATACTGCCACCATTGCCCTGCAGAATTTGTAGAAACACTCAATGGTCGTGGACTTCGCCATGCGCCCATAGTCGTCGAGTGAATCACCGGGAGCTCCGTATGCAAGCATCCACATAGATGTCGTGCACTTGAAGTAGCTGTCGAACCCCGGATGGAATTCACAATACTGAGGAAAAGCTTTCGGCTCATCCGATAAAGGCCGAAATATTTTGTCGCCGTGCAGTGGAGCGTCGGCGAAGTAGTCGGAGTAGAGCATGCAATAACCTTTCAGTCGATGTCGGTTCTTTGCTTTCAACCGCCCCGGCGCCGAGCCACCTCGCCGGGGCTTTGCATTGCTCGCGAGCAGGCCGGCCATGGCGACGAGGACCATGAGATGCTCTTCTTCCTGGACGTCGGCATCTCCACCTCCTCCAGCAACGCCGCGATCGCCTCCTTGTCGTCCGAGTCCATCGCCGAGAAGACAACTCGCCGAAGACCTAGCGGGCGTGGTGGGCAAACGGCCGCCGGTATCCTGCCCTACGCGGCTGGAGTGCCAGAAAATTCGCCCAGGAAGGTGGGGGAGAGGTTGCCGCGGCGAAACCCCTCTCTTTTCTGGCGGGGAATGGCCTACCTAGAGGTGGTGGGCGGTGGGCGGCACCGGGATCGGCAAGGTGGCGCGAGGTCGCGCAGGGGTGGGAGGCGAATCTGGCCGTTTGTCTTGACTTTTCGCCTGACAGTGTGGCCCAGACGTGATTTTTCCCCTTCCGCCGGAGCCCCCGAGCGGCCCCCCCCCCCAGTGCGCTGGGTTCGGCCTGGGATCGCCGGGCCCAAAACGGGCCGAGCCGGTGGATTTCGGCGTCTTGGGGCGCGATCAGGGCGATGCCAAGGCGCGCCAAAAAATCGCCTGGGGTCTGTTGAGGCGCGGCCGAGATGCTCTAAGATGCATGTGACAACTTGAACAATCTCAAGATCTATCGACCCAGTCTCTTGAAGATGCTCATAAGATTAGGTGTGTATGCGTTCATTTATAGGGGTGAGTGTACGTGTGTGTTGTGTTCCTAAAACCAAATTAATTAGATAAATATCAGAAGGAGCCAGAAGATGCTTTACATACAAAAGCTATACCCAAGGCCAAAGGAAAAGAAAAACGAAATTACTGCACACCCCTGAAAACACGTGGACATCTCAAAATCATCATCTAGAGTGTGGATTTTGACAACATCTAGGGATGCGAAGACCCATGTGATCGCTTGGAGGCTTCACTGCCGGCCAAGACCAAGCATGACAAGGATCGAAGCAAACAAACTACCTCCAACGACAAAGGGAGTACCGAAGAAGATGACACCACCCATGCTCCAGCAGCCAAACACCAACGAGATGCATCTGCTAACTCAAAAGAATAATCTCCAGCAAGGGAAGCTAACGCCTATGAGTACTCTCGGAATCTCAATGTAATTTTTATTATGTTTGAATGCTTTGTACTTTTGATGAACTTTTATAATATATCTAATCCTTCCCGTAAAAAAATAATCATTCCGCAAAAAAAAGTACCATCGCTTATGTTGGTGAACCAAGCCTTCTCAGAACTGCTAGCAGTTTAACTAGGAAAGACCAGCACGGATATGTGTGAGGATGGGCTTCTACCTAGCGCATAAGGACGAGAGAAGACTATCGGCAAGAAGAGATTGGGCCAAGGCAGGAGAAGAGCAAGGAAAATATGTGATGGCCCCAAGGGAATCCGCTAGCAACTCCATGGAAAGAAAATGCAAAATCAAGAGGGTCAACAGCGAGGATGAAACAAGAGCAAGGAAATCTTGCACCATGGTGTTGCGAAATCAAATTTGAAATGTTTGGATAGAATTGGCTGAATTTACCTTGCCAAACTATTTTAGCCATGTGCAAGAAACTTTAGACCAGTCAGTCTTGTACATGGAGCACTCAAGATTTTCGACAAGGCATTGGCAACGAGGCTTGCAGGAGAGTTGCCGCACCTTGCGGGCAACCACCAGAGCGCGTTTGTAGCTGGGAGATCCTTACATGACAATTACATGCTCGTGCAGTGCACAGCCCGTTGACTACACGCGCTGCGTGACCCTACAGTCATGATGAAACTTGACATATCCAAGGCCTTCGACTCCATCCAATTGCCATTTTTGCTTGAGGTGCTGTGCCAAATGGGCATCGGGCAGAGAAGGATCACCTGGATATGCGGGCTGCCATCAACATCCTCCACCAGAGTCATGGCCAATGGGAGTTCAGGCGAGTCATCTTCAATTGTCGCGGGATGAGACAAGGGGGGGCGATCTCCCCTATGATCTTCATCTTATGCATGGAGCCTCTTCACCAGCTGTTTGTGAGAGCCACAGATGCTGGCTTACTTGCCCCACTAGCACGCTCTGGTCTCAAGCAAAGGCTCTCCATGTTTGCGGACGATGTAATGATCTTCCTCAAGCCAAAACCACAGGAGCTCTCCGCGTGCTCATCGATCCTTGGCATGTTTGGTCATGCATGTGGCCTACATGTGAACCTCGCCAAGACTGCAGCCCTTCCTATCCGGTGCACCCATGAGGAAATGCAGCTCGTGCGCGATATACTTGGATGCTCGACGGACGAGTTTCCATGCAAATATCTGGGGCTTCCCCTCACTATCAGAAAGCAAACGACGGCCCAATTTCGAGGGCTCGTGGACCAGCTAGCCGGAGAGCTGTCGCATTGGAAGGCTGCGACCTTGCCAAAGAGCAGCAGACTCCTCCTCATCCAATTTGTCCTTACGGCGATCCCTATTCACTCGATGCTGGCACTAGGCCTACCACCAAAAACGCTCATAAAAATGACCAAAATCTGCCGCAGCTTCCTTTGGAGCGGCAAGGCAGAGGCAGGAGGAGGCGCGTGTGTCGTGGCATGGGATGTCGTCTGCCGACCAAAGTGGGCCGGCGGCCTAGGCGTTCTGGACATGCGATGGATGAATGTGGCCCTGCGGACTAAGTGGATATGGCTCCAGAAAACGGACAACTCCAGGCCATGGGCAGAGTTCAACATCTGTGTGCCCAAAGAACCAAAGCAGCTCTTCTAGGTGGCTGCACGAGTACAACTAGGAGATGGCTAGAGCACACTATTTTGGGAGGATTGATGGCTTCAGGGATCTCTAGTCCAAGAACTTGCACTGCGCCTGTATGAGCACATCTTCGCACGCGCAAGGAACTCCAGAACAATATATGAGGCCATAACTTCGAATGCATGGGCACGCGACCATGGGCCGTCCATCGACCATGCCACCTTGGAGCAGTTCATGGCCCTGTGTCCCATGGTGGCGGCCACTCGACTCCAGGAGCACGGTAGGGATGTCACCACTTGAGCCTGGAGCAAGGAGGGACAATTCTCGGCCAGCTTGGCTTATCAGGCCAAGTTTTGGGGACTCGAGGTTTCACCCACGGCCGCCTTCACCTGGGACTCACCGGCACCACTAAGGTCAACATGAGGAGACGATCAACCATCTACTCATGCACTGCGTCTTCGCACAATAGGTGTGGGCTCGAGTGCCCGCGTTAGACATGGGCCACGCGGAGCCACGCATAGAGGAGTCACTAACGGAATGGTGCACATGCAGTGGGATTGACAGGCTACCGAAGCAAAGAGCGAGGACGATACGCGCTACCTGCCTGTTAGTCATCTGGGAGTTGTGGAAGCACCGAAATGGTGTTGTGTTCGATGGCAAGGCCCCTTGCCTAAGGGACATGCTGCACAAGATAGCTAGCGGACGTGTTCTATGAAGAGATGCGGGACTGCTGCGAGGTGATGAGGACACGCATCGGGGTTTAGAGGTAGCACTAAGGTGGGCGCAGGGCGAGTAGTCGCACAGTATAGCGGGTGGAGTAAGGTGTGAGTCTCATGTAGCCATACCTTGTAAACTACAGCGGGGCTCTTCCCCCTTTTCCTTCTTTAATAGATGATACGCACACTCGTGCGTATTCGAGAAAAAGAAACTGGTATCTCTTTGAATGGTTGTACCTTCTTTTTTTTTGTGTGTGTGTGGGGGGGGGGTTGTGCAATTCATAAACAAGAAAACTTGATCAAAATATTTGCTAACCAAATATTACCTTCGTCCTAAATTAGTTGACTTGGATTTATCACGGATATATTTAACACCAAGACGTGTCTCCCTCAAAAAAAATCCAAGACATGTCTATATATATATAAGTATCTAGGTAAACCTAATAAAACAACTAATGGGACGAAGGGATATTTGACAGGTTAAGCTTCAGCTGAACCCAAAACAGCTCTAAGAAAATCTGAATCCTGGAGACCGCGACAATATTCCATTTCCTACATTCCTGGACCATGGAGGGGGCCCCGAGCTTAGATCAAAGATCATGTACTGTAACTAGTGTACTACGCACTATCTGGCACGTTGAGTGAATCTTGACGGACGATTTTGACCAGCTCGGAGGGCAGAGGTGCCTGAACCCTCAGGTACCGCAAGTGAGTATCACGCTCCCTGCAGACAGAGGCTTACGTTGAGCAGAACGAGCGTTGCAAGGCCATGCAGTCAATAGATAAAGCTCCAGCGATGAACCAACGACACCCATTGAGAGTTGTATAGGTGCGACTTGACCAGATGACCGGTGGCCGAGGCCGTGGCCACTTTATCCTTTATACCTGTCTGCCGGTCAGATAGCAGTTGACGGAAAAGCAGTAGAAACTGGCGTAATCTGTCGCTCACCAGGGCCGGACGCGCTGACCGGCACGCCTAACTCCCTCCCTCTTTCTTGCAGTTGCACTGAGCAGAGCAGGCACGGATCAACACGGTCATTTGTCCAGCCCAGGCGCTAGCTCTGACCGGTCACCACTTGGCCAAAGACCTGATTCTGAAGGAATGAATGACCAGCGCATTAGCTAGCGTGACCAGTGAAGTTCTTTCTGAATTCGGATAGAAAAGGCAGTTTTCAGTTGAGGGAGCTCATGCCACGCCTAGCTTTGCCTACATTATTTACAGCAGGAATGCATGCTTAACTGATCGACGCCGCGTACCATCGGTGCCGGTTATGATTGATTACCACAGTTTTTCTTGATAGAAAGTGCGCGGCGGTGAGATACAAGTGGTGCAAGTAAAGAGGCCA
Source organism: Aegilops speltoides (assembly GCA_021437245.1). NCBI lineage: Eukaryota > Viridiplantae > Streptophyta > Magnoliopsida > Poales > Poaceae > Aegilops > Aegilops speltoides. The sequence continues at coordinate 416,337,327 of CM038144.1, forward strand.
CGCGCGTGCATGTTTATCGCAAGAACCGGCCCGATGCATGCGACTGAGCGCGTTGACTCGACAAACAGAAAAGTAAAGAAAAGAGCCGAGCTGCATGCCGTCCCGACAGCGACACGACAAACCGAACAGCCTCCACTCTTGTGTCCCCGACCTCGCTCTTCTTCCCTTCCCAGTTCCCACCGCCATGGCCGCCGGTCTGCGCGTTTCCCAGTTCAGTTCCCATAGCGCCGTGGCGGCCCCAGAAATTTGCAACCGAGTATTCACGTGTATTTATTTTGTTAAAATCATTATGTTTTGGAAAATTTCATTATTTTACCAAAATTAATATTATTTTGTAAAAATCATAGGTATTTACGTGAAGACCCAATTATGCCCCTAGTACCGCTCCTGGCGCCGACCCTGTTGTACCGCACGCATCCTGATCTACTACTAGGACCCAACTGCCCCTCGAACGCTCACCGGCTTTTGCACCCACCGCACGACATGCCTGCCGCCACAACCGACGGGCACGGGCGTCACGGTGAGTTTGACCCTGGACCTCCACAACCTGATCCGGGCAGCGGCAGCTGCAGCAGCGCGTGATGCCATGCACGGGCTGCGTCGCTTTTGCGTTGACGTGCACTAAAACAGAGCGCATGGTGCACAACAAACCGGTGCCTGCCAGTGCCATCGCCGCTTCCGTGACTCTTAGTATATCCTTAATTAGTTTCCGTACGTGCAGCCCCCTGTTCCTTTTCTCGCTTGCAAGACGTGTATGTCGGGTGTGGATAACCACCGAACGCACTGTCAAGTCTCAAGCTATGATGGTTCAGTGGTGAAGGTTAGCATCAGTAAACAGGAAGACGTGCACGTACTGTTACTCTGTCTTGTCGCCCGAAGAATCTGATGCGGCTTCCTGAAGCTGAAACTAGCTAGCCGATTCACCACGTCAACTATTCACACCATTCCTTTCAGAAAAAAAGGAATAAAGATCTTACAGTTGGTGGCTCCACAACTGCCTTGACATATCGAGCATCAACCTGCCTCAGTCGAAATCGAGCATCAACCTGCCCCGGTCGACTGCTACCGCCTCAGATGCGAGAGCCATTTGTTTCTTTTTGAATTATGTATTTTTTTTGATTTTTTTATTGCTTACAGCATGTGTCATGTGGTACTGCCGATTGTTTCTGGTTACGAGTTTCATGCACAATACCCCCGTCGTGCACGGGACCTCCTACATTACACCTGGTGCAACGCAACTCGAGCAAACAGAGATATCCTCCTTAAATTCAAAAAATAGTTCATGATTTTAAAAAAGTATTCACAAATTTTTCATAAAATCACGGATTTGGTAAAATATTACGGATTTGAAAGAAGTTTGTTAATTTGTAGAAATAATAATGAATTTGAAAACTGTCCAGAATTTTTAAAAAACTTGTCAATTTGAAAAATCATGAATTCAAAAAAGTATGTAGATTTTAAAAAATGCCCAGGAATGGGATTTTTTTTATGAATTTGAGAAAAGGTTCACGAATTTGGATTTTTTAGATAAAACTTTATAAAAATTGTAAAAAAATTCGCAAATTTGAAAATTTCACGAATCTGGAAAATAAAAATTGAAAAAAGTTAACAGAATTTTAGAAATCACGAGTTTGAAACAGTTCATTGACTTGTGTAAAGTTCACAAATTTGAAAAAAATTAATAATATGAAAATAGCACCTGCACTTAAAACAAATGAAAAAAAACCAAGAACAATAACCGGAGAAAAAAGGACCAAAAAAGAGAAAAAGAAAAGGCAGTTGGGAGATTCACAGAAACTTGCTTAAGTAGGTGGGACGCCCTATATAACGCGCTCTGCGGCAAATAGTCGTCCTAACTTGGCCGGCCCATTTGGGCATTGTGGCGATATAAAAATATCTCGAAAAATCTGTAGAAGGTGGGAATCAAACTCGGGAGCTCCTATGCGCCGCTCGTTGCGGCAAACAGTCGGCCACCCGCACAGGAGTGCTCCGACTGGGCCGGCCCATGTATAGCGCAAAAAAATACCCAAAAAGAAGTAAAAGTGCGGCTAGGGATCGAACTCACGGCAGACAGTTGGTTACACAAGATGCTAGCCACCACACCAACTAGGAGTTCATGGTTAGTACCTGCGCACATCGCTTTTAATATACTGTGAAAGTATAACGTACAGATTTGCAGGATCATATTTGCTGTAGCGTACAGATTTTTCAATTGTTGCACACATTTTAGAAAAGACGAACAATTTTTTTCTAAAATTTCAGATTTCGAAATAGTTTTTGAATTACATGCAGTTTTTGAAAATTTCCGAAGATTTTCGAGAAACAAGAACAAATTTGTAAACATGTTTTTTTCATGACAAACATTTTTTGATATGTTTCAAACATTTTTTGAAACGGAGAACAAATTTTAAAAAACGAACATTTTCTGAATCTTGAGAACAAATTTTGTAACGGAGAACAAATTTGGATGCACGAACATTTTTTGAATCTTGAGAACAAATTTTAAAATGGAGAACAAATTTGGGAGAGTGAACAATTTTTAAAATCACGAACATTTTTTAATCTTGAGAACTAATTTTAAAGTGGAGAACAATTTTAAAAAATCCCGAACAAATTTGGAAGCGCGAACAATTTATTAATGCACGAACATTTTTTTTAATCTTGAGAAGAAATTTTGAAATGGATAACAATTTTGAAAAATCCTGAACAAATTTGGAAGCGCAAACATTTTATGAAAACGGGAACAAAAAATTGAAATCCGGTACATTTCTGCATTTTGAAACTTTTCAACTATTTATGTAACGAGAACAATGTTTGAATCTTGAGAACTTCTTTTGAAACCTCAACATTTTATGGAAACACGAACAAAATTTGAATATTTTGAAATTCTTTTTATAAAAAAAAGAAGAAAAGGAAAGGAAAAAGAAATAAAAAACCAAAGAAAGAAAACAAACAGAAAAATCACAAAAAGAAAAAAGAATCAGAAATAACTAAAAACGAAAAGAAGAAGAAAAAAGAAAAAAGAAAACTAGAAAACAAAGGAAAAAGAAAAGGAGAAACAGAAAAAGAAGAAGAAGAAAGGAAAAGGAAAACGGGAAAAACAGAATACACAGGAAAAAACTGGGTTCAGATTTGGGCTTTACTGTGTAAAGCTGGAACTGGGCCGGCCCATCTCCTGTCCCAAGCATACATGCCCTGTGCGAATCCCCGACACTTCGCCGCAGCGAGCGGCGAATAGGGTTTTCCATCAAACTCCTCATCTCTAGCTCTCAGGCATTCTTGCGAGCCACTAGGGCAGGCGTGTGCTTCTGACATTCACACAGCGCGAACTCCTAAAGAATGTACAGCGACGGATCCTATTTTTTTCAAAGTTTTTCGATGAACCTCTTGGACAATGTGACAAAGTTCTTAAAAATGTGAGCAATTTGTTTGAAACCGTGAAGAGAATTTTAAAATACTAAACAATATTTGGACACTTATAGCAACATGTGAACAAAATTTCAAATTCGAACACAAAATCAAAAAAACATGAACAATTTTTAAAAACTGTGAACAAACCTTGGAAAATGTGAACATGGAACATCCCAAATTTTCAATTTGGAATGTTATACACTAGATCATCATTTGCATATCATACTTTATTGCTTTTGGCCTGATCCAGAAATTCTACGCAACTCAAGGTCCCTTGGAGAGAGTTGGGATTTTCGTCATTTTCATATTTGAGTTTTCCTCAAATTTTAAAAATAGGATCATTTGGTTTTATTTATTTTATCTTCAATTATTTCAAATATAAAAAAATATGAGAGAGGAAATAAAATGACTTTCCCAAAAATAAAGAAATATTGAGGATTTAATAAAAAAATCAAATAAGTTTTATTTGGAGTTTTCGCTATTTTATTTGATTTTAGGAAAAATTGCATGTTTTTCAAAACTGCATTTTAGGGCCAAGAAAGTGTTCAACTCGTTCTAAATATTTTATTTAGACGGTGAAAATTTGTTTTGGCATTTTTAGATTTTTATTTATTTTTCTAGGATTTATTTTTTAGTTCGGCGAAATTGTTTAAAAAAAATGCGAGCGCCCGACTGGGCCGAGGCCCAGCCGAGCCGGCCCGTCTCCCCCGCGCCGCCGTCTTCCACCATGAGACTGAACCACCACCGCCGCTCGGCCTCGAGTCCGACCGGGACTCCGCCGCCTTGCCCTCCCCAAGACACCACCTCCTAAATACCGCCCACCTCGCCGCCTCACCTGCCCCCGCCGCCGCCGCCGCCAACCCGCCATGCCCGGAGCTGCTGCTGCCGCCGGCAAATCTGCCGCCAAGCCCGCCGCCTCAGAACCCTCCACTGCCGACGCCTGCAGCCCCGCCGCCCCACGCCTCCTGCCGCCACGGGCGCCTCGCCGGAGGTATACAACGCCGCCCGCCGCCGTGGTCTGGTTTTTTTAAGAAAAAAACCCGATCCAGTTTTTTTAGAAACCCTAGGTTTATTTTTTTAGATCGGTTTGTTTTATTTTTTCGGTTTATTTATTTAGCGAGTGTTCGCTCGTTCGTTCGTTTTAACGGACGAGTTCACCATTTAGTTTCAGTTAACGAACGTCCGTTCGTTAAACTGTTCATTAGTTTTTCTTTTTCTCGGATTTTTCGCGATTATTTCTGATCGTGATTTCTGATCCGATTTTCGTTCTAGTCTATCTTTTCGCTCGTTTCAGAATCAGGCGATTCAAGCGCCTAGAGTTTCGTCTCGAATCCCTTTTTCCGTTTAACTAACTCAAACAAGTTTTTGTTTCTGTAAAATTTGACTTAGGTCCAGATTAGTAAACGAAGCTTGTTTCTTTCGCCGTTTGTGTTTCGTTGCTTCGTTCGATTTGATTCTTTTTGCAAACCGGAGTTCTTAAGTTGAACTTCCTGGTTAGATCTCTTATTTGAGTTTTACCTGTGCATTAGATGAGTGCTTATTGTATGCTTGTTTGTTTGCGATAGAGTACCCGGAGTGCGCCGCTTGCTACTTCGAATCTCTAGGTTTCACGGATCATCAGCAAGGCAAGTAACACTTTGATAATACCTCTTTACTACCTAGTTTTATTGCATTATATCAATCCTCAAACAATTGCATGATTAGGATCTGATTAATATGTGGGTTTTGGGAAGTAGATGAGGTAGTACCTATTACCTGTTTTATTATCAAACCCTTGGGAGTTACTTTTACGTTTGCTTATTATGCAATGCTATGCTAGTAGACGTGGATTGGGTGAGTGTATCCATGATAGATGTGAGATTGTTATTTAATGGCTTATTTAAGGTGGCAACTTAAACACACATCTGGGTGGATTGAGGCACCTGGGTATTCCAGTGATTGCCTGTTTTTCTTTATGGGCCGCCACCCAGACCCAAAGGGATCATGAGATTTTTCATGCTAGAAACTTCTGTGTGCAGCCACAAGCTACTATGGGCCCTAGCATAGTTGATTAAGTCATGTGAACTCTTAAAGTGGTAGACTAGTAGACGTAGGGGATGTAGGTTGGTACTGTCTACCCAATCGTAAGGTGCAAACGCTTCTGAAAGACTATGTCTCGGTCATCCGTTTCTCAAACACCATGTAGTGCGAGAAATCCAACGGAGGAGATCGAGTCTTGTGGGGAAAAGTACACAAACCTCTGTAGAGTGTATAAACTAATCATGGTTAGCCGTGTCCCCGGTTATGGACGTTTTGAGTATCTAGTACTTGGATTATCATGTGAATCTCAACATGTTACTTTAATTAATTTTGTAGGGTTTAATGATGATGTTTAATTGGGATTGATAGGATGTCTATCTTCTCAATGCTCACAACCACCATGATAGTTAAATAAAATATATTCCTTTGAAGTAGGGAAAATTGGTTTTACGCAAAACTGTAACCATGGAGCTTTCCACCATCCATATATGCATGTAGTATAGCATATTTTTGTTCATTATTCTCTATGTGTTACATTGCCAAAGATATTCCATGTGTCAATTGCTTTCGGCTGCAACGTTCATGTTGCAGACTTTTCAGACGACGAGTAAGGTGCTTTAGGTCGTGGTTCTACACTCAGTGATGCCGTTGGAGTTGATGGACTCACTTATATTCTAAGCATTCCGCTGTTATCGTTATTAGATGGCCTTAAGCCATATTTATTGTAATAAGTTCTCTTTTGAGACACTCGAAGTAATAAGTGTGTGATTGCTACTCTGTTATAAATCCTTCAAGTACTGTGTGTGTCAAGATTATCGATCCAGGATGACATCGATGCACGAGACTTGACCGTTTGAGGTCTGGTCGCTACAAGATGGTATCAGAGCACACGCTGACTGTAGGACACGACCACTAAGCTAAAAGTCCTAGATCACTACTCACTCTTCTCATTTATGACTCCTCATCTTTCTACTCTTTTAGGATGGCAGATGCAAGGAACAAGTTCACACAACCGGATGAAGATACACCTTTTGGACGCCACTTGAAGGAAGTCAATAGATACCCGAACATCGGAGTACCAAACTTCACCGGGACCTACATCGCCACTTTACCTGAAGAGGAGCGTTGGATGATTCAAGTTCAAGTTCGGGAAGGACGCTCGTGCTGATCATCGAGCCCATAGAGTTTTCCTTCGATGCACCAACCTGGAGTCTAGGAAAGAGCATGGCAGCCCACACCACAATGGGACGTATTGGAGAAGTTTACCAAAAGGATCTCAAGGATACTATCTACCAGATATGTGGGCGTCGAGATGATCAATGGGAGATGATCAGCACCAGGAAGGATAGATCAATTGCAGCTTTCATCCAGGAGTTAAACCAGCACATTCGATGCCAGGAGAATCAGATGTGTGTAGGCATGATAGATCTGAAGAAGGACATGACCAAGATCACGGAACTGGAGGAAGAACTCATGTCTACACACGATGGATATGAGGAGGAAATAGCAACACTCGTGGAGAAGAATGATGATCTGAAGAAGAAGCTAAAAGTATTCATGGGATTTCCATAATCGGAGGAGAAGATGATTGCACTGCCCGAGAACTACATCATCATCGCGACACCGACTCGGACCTGCACGATAGCGATGATGACTATGTTGATGAAGCTGGAGCAGATATCATGGAGTCTTCATCGGAGTAGTTTTTCTAGTCGACCACCATAACAGTAGTAGTATTCCCCCATTTATCTAGCATAGTCCGAGCACTTTTGTAATGACAATTAGACCGTTGTATGCCCTTGTTTGATTGAATGAAGTGATTTTGTTTGCATTTGTCTCATGTGCATATGGATAGTGTTTACTCTCTAGACCTCATTCTATTCTATATTCTCATCTTTCCTAAACCCTCAGATGCCGCCGAGACTTGACAATGGATTTGCTTTCCCACCGGAGCTCACTCAGTTGATCCAGCAGCAGAATGCATTGATGTAGTTGCTAGTCCAGAATCAGAATCAGGGGAACAACAACAGCAATAACAACAACAACAACAACAACAACAACAACAACAACAACAACAACAACAACAACAACAACAACAACAACCCACCACCACCACCACTTGTTGATCACTTAACCCGTTTCCTTAGACTGAATCCGCCGGTGTTCTCCAGTAGCACCGAGCCGATAGTTGCAGATGATTGGCTCCGCAAGACAGGAAGGGAGTTGACCACTGCAGGTTGCACAGAAGCGGAAAAGGTGCGCTTTGCCGCACATCAGCTTGATGGACCCGCATCATCATGGTGGGAGAATTTCACAGCCACTTATCCTATCAACACTGTCACATGGAATCAGTTTCAGCAGGCTTTCCATACTGCCCATGTTTCAGCAGGAGCTATGGCCATGAAGAAGCGTGAGTTTCGCAACTTGCGCCAAGGAGGAAGGACAGTTGGCCAGTATGTGGATGACTTTAGTAAGTTAGAACGTTATGCCCCGGATGACGTTGCTACAGATGCAGCTAAGCAGGAGAAGTTTCTGGAAGGACTGAATGATGAGCTGAGCATGCAGTTGATGGTAGAAAGTTTCAACAACTACCAGGAGTTGGTAGATCGCGCTCTCATGATTGAAGGGAAGCAGCAGCAGATTGAAAACCGCAAGAGGAAGTATGGACAAGGGAAGTACAATTCTGGAGCACAGCAGAAGCCATGTTTTACCCCGAAATTGGGAGGACATTTTCAGTATACCCATGGAGGAGGGAGTTCGCACAATCATATTGGCCCCAAGAATGGTAACGGGAATGGAGGAAGCAACGGCCAGAACCGTACCAACCCATCAACCCCAGCCAAGAGAGACCTGAACCAAGTCACTTGCTATAAGTGTCAGAAGACTGGACATTATGCCAATGAATGTCCCAAGCCCGTAATGGAAATGGCAATGGAAGCTCTGGGAAGAAGCCGAACCCTTTCAATAGGGGACAGGTGAACCACGTTAACGTGGAGGAGGTTGAATCCCAGCCAGATGCAGTAATAGGTAAGTTTTTGGTTAAGACATTTACTGCACTCATTCTTTTTGATACTGGTGCATCGCATTCATACATATCAAGGGGATTTGTGGATAAGTATAAACTGCCAACCCAAGCCCTTAGGTCACCATTGTTAGTAACCTCGCCTAGAGCAGAGTATATGGCTAGTTTATGGTGTGATCGGTTACCATTAAGGATTGGTAACTACGTGTTTCCCTCGGACCTAATAGTATTGGAATCGCAAGGATTGGATGTGATATTAGGAATGGATTGGTTATCGAAGTATGGAGGGAACATTGAATGCGCCAGTAAGACGATTTTGCTTACCACGCCAGAAGGAAGACGGATCAAGTATGTATCCCGGCATGTACCGAAGAGGACTCAAGTAAATTCCTTATCAGGAGTTGTACAGGAGGAAGTACCCGTGGTGAAGGATTTCCCTGACGTATTTTCAGAGGAGTTGCCAGGCATGCCACCGGATAGATACATTGAGGTTTTGATTGAGCTTTTGCCAGGCACAGGGCCAATATCTAAGAGACCATACAGGATGCCCGCAAAAGATTTGGAGGAGATTAAGAAGTAGATTAAGGAGTTACTGGATAAAGGCTATATTCGCCCAAGTTCTTCACCTTGGGGATCGCCAGTGCTTCTAGTGGAGAAGAAGGATGGATCATTAAGGATGGTTGTTGATTATCGAGGATTGAATGAAGTGACCATCAAGAATAAGTACCCATTACCGATGATAAATGATCTGTTTGGCCGATTGCAAGGAGCTAAGGTATTTTCCAAGATCGATTTGCGATCAGGATGCCATCAGTTGAAGATTCGAGAGCAGGATATACCTAAGACGGCTTTTACCACCAGGTATGGGCTGTACGAGTATACCGTTGTCATTTGGTCTGACTAACGCACCCGCATATTTTATGAACATGATGAACAAGGTGTTTATGGAGTTTCTGGATAAGTTCATCGTGGTGTTCATTGATGATATTTTGGTCTACTCAAAGAATGAAGAAGAACATAAGGAGCATTTGCGTTTGGTACTTGAGAAGCTCAGAGAACACCAGCTATATGCCAAGTTCAGCAAATGTGAGTTTTGGTTGAAGGAAGTTGGATTCCTAGGACACGTTATATCCGGAGAAGGAATAGCAGTAGACCCCACCAAGGTTGTCACTGTGACAAACTGGGAATCACCCACGTCAGTTGGAGAGATCCGAAGTTTTCTTGGACTCGCAGGATACTACCGGAGGTTCATTGAGAATTTCTCGAAGATTGCAAAGCCCATGACGGAGTTGTTGAAGAAGGATACCAAGTTCAAATGGACTGAAGAATGTGAGGCCAGTTTCCAGGAGTTGAAGAAATGTTTGGTTACATCGCCAGTGTTGATTCTGCCAGATCAGTGCAAGGATTATGAGGTGTATTGCGACGCTTCACGTCGAGGACTTGGAGCAGTTCTTATGCAGGAGGGAAGAGTTGTTTCGTATGCTTCACGACAACTTAAACCTCATGAGTTGAATTATGCTACACATGATTTGGAGTTAGCAGCCGTAGTGCATGCATTAAAGACATGGAGACATTTCCTCATCGGAAACCATTGTGAGGTGTACACGGATCACAAGAGTTTGAAGTACATCTTCACGCGGAAGGAGCTGAATCTCAGACAAAGGAGATGGTTGGAGCTCATCAAGGATTATGATATGAGATTGCATTATCACCCCGGAAAGGCTAACGTAGTAGCCGATGCATTGAGCCGCAAGAGCCATGTCAACACACTCTTGACCGGAGAATTTTCGAAGAAGTTAGCCGAGGACCTTCGTGAGCTATGTTTGGAGATAGTTCCGAGAGGCTATGTTGCAGCATTGGAGAGTCAATCTACCTTGATGGATAAGATCAGAGAAGCTCAGAAGACTGACAAGGAGATTGCCTCTATAAAGGAGAAGATGAGCAAGGGAAAAGCTAAAGGATTTCGTGAGGATGAGCATGATACTTTATGTTTTGAGGACCGCGTTTATGTGCCTAATGATCCGGAGATCAGGAAGTTGATTCCGCAAGAGGCCCATGATTCACCGTATTCGATTCACCCAGGAAATACCAAGATGTATCTGGATTTGAAGGACACATTCTGGTGGACCGGGATGAAGAAGGATATTGCAGAGTACGTAGCAGTATGTGATGTATGTCAGAGAGTGAAGGCAGAACATCAAAAGCCAGCAGGTTTGTTACAGCCATTGCCGATACCCAAATGGAAGTGGGATAAACTAGGCATGGATTTCATCATTGGATTGCCCAGGACTCGTTCAGGCTATGACTCGATATGGGTTGTAGTCGATCGTTTGACGAAGGTAGCTCATTTCATCCCCGTAAAGACCACTTACACCAGTGCTAAGTTGGCTAAGATATACATGACCAGGATCGTATGTCTGCATGGAGTTCCGAGGAGCATTGTATCAGATAGAGGAACCCGGTTTACCTCAAAGTTCTGGAATGAGTTGCACGAAACTTTGGGTACCAGGCTAGAGTTTAGTATAGCCTTTCATCCGCAGACAGATGGACAGACTGAGAGAGTAAATTAGATCTTAGGATATGCTGAGAGCTTGTGCGTTAGATTATGGATCTAGTTGGGATGACAATTTGCCATATGCAGAGTTCTCTTACAACAACAGTTATCAATCTAGTTTGAAGATGGCCCCTTTTGAAGCCCTGTACGGAAGGACGTGCATGACCCCATTGTCATGGGATGAAGTTGGAGACCACCAGTTGTTTGGACTAGATTTGATTAAGGAGTCTGAACAGAAGGTGAAGTTGATTCGCGATAGGCTCAAGGTAGCCCAGTCCAGGCAGAAGAGCTATGCAGATTCGAAACGCAAGGAGACAGCTTACGAAGTCAGAGACAGAGTTTATCTTCGTGTATGTCCACTTCGAGGAGTTAAGCGCTTTAGAGTTAAGGGAAAGTTAGCACCACGTTTTGTGGGACCATACAAAGTTTTGGAGCGTATGGGAGAAGTTGCCTGCAAATTGGAATTGCCCGAAGGATTGTCAGGAGTTCACGATGTGTTCCACGTTTCCCAGTTGAAGAAGTGCCACGCAGAGATGGCTAATATACCGCTGAGAGATACAGTGCCGCTTGAAGCGATTCAGTTGGATAGAGATTTAATCTATGAGGAGAAACCAGTCAAAATTCTTGAGTATGCCAGCCGAGTCACTCGCGGCAAGGTTACCAAGTTTTGCAAAGTTCTGTGGAGCCACCACACCGAGGATGAAGCCACCTGGGAGCGAGAGGAAGATCTGCCGAAGGACCACCTCACCTATTTTCTAGTTAACCCAATCTCGAGGGCTAGATTCATCTTAAGGGGGGTAGGTTTGTAACATCCCAAATTTTCAATTTGGAATGTTATACACTAGATTATCATTTGCATATCATACTTTATTGCTTTTGGCCTGATCCAGAAATTCTACGCAACTCAAGGACCCTCGGGGAGAGTTGAGATTTTCATTATTTTCATATTTAAGTTTTTCTCAAATTTTGAAAATAGGATCATTTGATTTTATTTATTTTATCTTCAATTATTTCAAGTATAAAAAAATATGAGAGAGGGAATAAAATGACTTTCCCAAAAATAAAGAAATATTGAGGATTTAATAAAAAATCAAATAAGTTTTATTTTGGAGTTTTCGCTATTTCATTTGATTTTAGGAAAAATTGCACGTTTTTCAAGACTACATTTTAGGGCCAAGAAAATGTTCATCTCGTTCTAAATATTTTATTTAGACGGTGAAAATTTGTTTTGGCATTTTTAGATTTTTATTTATTTATTTAGGATTTATTTTTTCTGTTCGGTGGGATTGTTTTAATAAAAAACGTATGCTGCCTTTGGTGGCCTCCTCCTGCCTCCCATGACCGCCGCCTCCCGCCAAGAGACCGTGATCGCCGCCGCCGCTCGGCCCCGAGTCCGACCGGGACTCCGCCGCAGCCTTGCCCCTCCACCAAGCCACCACCACCCTCCTTAAATACCGCCCCCCCCCCCGCTTAACCTGTACCACCTGTCATTTGCCGAACCCGCCCGCCCGGGCCGAGCCACGCCGCCAATGGCCGCCTGTCGCCCAAGCCCACCGCCGCCGAACCTGCCGGCGCCGGCGCCAAGAGCCCGCCGCCCACGCCTCCTGTCGCCCACGAACCGCCTCCGTCGCCACGCTGCCGTGGTCCGCTTTAAAAAAATGATCCAGTTTTATTTAGAAACCCTAGGTTTATTTTTTTAGATCAGTTTGTTTTATTTTTTTTTCAGTTTATTTATTTAGCGAGCGTTCGCTCGTTCGTTCGTTTTAACGGACGAGTTCACCATTTAGTTTCAGTTAATGAACGTCCATTCGTTAAACTGTTCGTCAGTTTTTCTTTTTCTCGAATTTTCCGCGATTATTTCTGATCGCGATTTCTGATCCGATTTTCGTTCTAGTATATCTTTTCGCTCGTTTATCGGAATCAGGCGATTCAAGCGCCTAGAGTTTCGTCTCGAAACCCTCTTTCCGTTTAACCAACTCAAACAAGTTTTTGTTTCTGTAAAATTTGACTTAGGTTCAGATTAGTAAACGAAGCTTGTTTCTTTCTCCGTTTGTGTTTTGTTGCTTCGTTCCATTTGATTCTTTTTGCGAACCGGAGTTCTTAAGTTGAACTTTCTGGTTAGATCTCTTATTTGAGTTTTACCTGTGCATTAGATGAGTGCTTATTGTATACTTGTTTGTTTGCGATAGAGTACCCGGAGTGCGCCGCTTGCTACTTTGAATCTCTAGGTTTCACGGATCATCAGCAAGGCAAGTAACACTTTGATCATACCTCTTTACTACCTAGTTTTATTGCATTAGATCAATCCTCAAACAATTGCATGATTAGGATCTGATTAATATGTGGGTTTTGGGAAGTAGATGAGGTTGTTGGGGAACGTAGTAATTTCAAAATTTTCCTACGCACACGCAAGATCATGGTGATGCATAGCAACGAGAGGGGAGAGTGTTGTCTACATACCCTTGTAGACCCGGCGAAGCGATCACAACGTAGAGGAAGTAGTCGACGTTCTCCTCGCGATCCGACCGATCCGGCGCCGTTACTCGACGCCCGAGTTCTTGACACACGACAGCTCGATGACGCCCCTCAGATCCGATCCAGCCGAGTGTCGAGGGAGAGTTCCACAAGACGACGGCGTGGTGACGATCTTGATGTTTCACCGCGCAGGCTTTCGCTAAGCTTCGCGACAGTATAACCGAGGTGGAATATGGTGGAGGGGGCACCGACACGGCTAAGGAACGATCTCATGATCAACTTGTATGTTCCAGTGCCCCCCGCCTCGTATATAAAGGAGCCAAGGGGAGGGGCCGGCCGGCCAAGCTTGGCGCGCAGGAGTCCTACTCCTCCGAGTAGGATTCCCCAATCCTAGTTGGACTAGGATTCCTGAGGGGAGAGAGAGAGAGGGGGGCCCTTCTCCTAGTCCTAATAGGACTAGGGAAGGGGGGCGCCCCTGCCTAGGGCTGGCCCCTTTCTCCTTTCCACTAAGGCCCATCGAGGCCCATTTACCTCCGGGGTTCCAGAACCTCCGGTACTCGATAAATTCCGCTTTACCAGAACCATTCCAACTCCAAACATAGGCTTCCAATATATCAATCTTTATGTCTCGACCATTCCGAGACTCCTCGTCATGTCCGTGATCACATCCGGACTCGAACTCCTTCGGTACATCAAAATACATAAACTCATAATAACCGCCATCGAAACCTTAAGCGCATGGACCCTACGGTTCGAGAACAATGTAGACATGACCTAGAACTATTCACGGTCAATAACCAACAGCGGACCTGGATGCCCATATTGGTTCCTACATATTCTACGAAGATCTTTATCGGTCGGACCGCATAACAACATACGTTGTTCCTTTTGTCATCGATGCGTTACTTGCCCGAGATTCGATCGTCGGTATCCAATACCTAGTTCAATCTCGCACGCAAGTCTCTTTACTCGTTCCGTAATACATCATCTCACAACTAACTCATTAGTTGTAGTGCTTGCAAGGCTTCAAAGATGTGCATTACCGAGAGGGCCTCGAGATACCTCTCCGACTATCGGAGTGACAAAACCTAATCTCAAATACGCCAACCCAACATCCGCCTTTGGAGACACCTGTAGTACTCCTTTATAATCACCCAGCATTCGTTGACGCTTGGTAGCACCAAAGTGTTCCTCCGAAAACGGAGTTGCATAATCTCATAGTTACGTGAACATGTATAAGTCATGGATAAAAGCAAGAGCAACATACTAAACGATCGTGTGCTAAGCTAAGGAATGGGTCATGTCAATCGATCATTCTACTAATGATGTGACCTCATTAATCAAATAACAACTACTTGTTCATGGTTAGGAAACATAACCATCTTTGATTAACAAGCTAGTCTAGTAGAGGCATACTAGTGACATGTTTGTTTGTCTATGCATTCACACATGTATCATGTTTCCTGTTAATACAATTCTAGCATGAATGATAAACATTTATCATGAAATAAGGAAATAAATAATAACTTTATTATTGCCTCTAGGGCATATTTCCTTGATCTCCCACTTGCACTAGAGTCAATAATCTAGATTACACAAGAATGATTCTAACACCCATGGAGTCTTGGTGTTGATCATGTTTTGCTCGTGGAAGAGGCTTAGTCAACGGTCTGCAACATTCAGATCCGTATGTATCTTGCAAATCTCTATGTCTCCATCCCGACTAAGTCCCGGATGGAATTGAAGCGCCTCTTGATGTGCTTGGTCCTCTTGTGAAATCTGGATTCCTTTGCTAAGGCAATTGCTCCAAGATTGTCACGAAAGATTTTCATTGACCCGATGCACTAGGTATGACACCTAGATCGGATATGAACTCCTTCATCCGCATCCTTCATTAGCTGCTTCCGGCTGCTATGTATTCCGCTTCACATGTAGATCCCGCCACGACGCTTTGTTTAGAACTGCACTAACCGACTCCTCCGCTTAGTGTAAATACGTATCCGGTCTGCGATTTAGAATCGTCCGGATCGGTGTCAAAGCTTGCATCAACGTAACTGCCACGATGAGCTCTTTGTCACCTCCATATACGAGAAACATATCCTTAGTCCTTTTCGTATATTTCAGATGTTCTTGACATTGTCCGATGATCCACTCTGGATTACTTTGGTACCTCCTGCTAGGCTTATAGCAAGGCACACATCGTGTCCGTACACAAGATTGCATACATGATAGAGCCTATGGTCAAGCATAGGAACATCTTTCATTTTCTCTCTATCTTCTGCAGTGGTCGGGCATTGAGTCCGACTCAACTTCACACCTTGTAACACGTGCAAGAACCCTTTCTTTGCTTGATCCATTTTGAACTTCTTCAAAACTTTGTCAAGGTATGTGCTTTGTGAAAGTCCAATTAAGCGCCTTGATCTATCTCTATAGATCTTAATGCCCAATATGTAAGCAGCTTCACCGAGGTCTTTCATTGAAAAACTCTTATTCAAGTATCCCTTTATGCTATCCAGAATTCTATATCATTTCCGATCAGCAATATGTCATCCACATATAATATCGTAAATGCTACAGAGCTCCCACACACTTTCTTGTAAATACAAAGCTTCTCCAAAAGTCTCAGACAAACCCAAATGCTTTGATCACACTATCAAAGCGCTTATTCCAACTCCGAGATGCTTGCACCAGTCCATAAATGGATCGCTGGAGCTTGCACACTTTGTTAGCTCCCTTTGGATCGATAAAACCTTCTCGTTGCATCATATACAACTCTTCTTCCGTAAATCCATTCAGAATGCGCTTTTACATCCATTTGCCAAATTTCATAATCATAAAATGCGCAATTGCTAACATGATTCGGACGGACTTAAGCATCGCTACGGGTGAGAAGGTCTCATCGTAGTCAATCCCTTGAACTTGTCGAAACCTTTTGCACAAGTCGAGCTTTATAGACAATAATATTACCGCCGCCGTCGCCTTCTTCTTGAAGATCCACTTGTTTTCTATTGCTTGCCTACCCTCGGCAAGTCAACCAAAGTCCACACTTTGTTTTCATACATGGATCCCATCTCGCATTTCATGGCCTCAAGCCATTTTATGGAATCTGGGCTCACCATCGCTTCTTCATAGTTCGTAGGTTCATCATGATCTAGTAGCATGACTTCCGTAATGGATTACCGTACCACTCAGTGCGGATCTTACTCGTTGATCTACGAGGTTCTGCGAAGAACTTGATCTCAAGTTTCATGATCAACATCATCAACTTCCTCACTACTGGTGTAGGTGTCTCGTAAACCGGTTTCTGCGATTTAACTACTTTCAAGTAAGGGAGAAGGTACTATTACCTCATCAAGTTCCACTTTCCTCCCACTCACTTCTTTCGAGAGAAACTCCTTCTCTAGAAAGGATCCATTCTTAGCAACGAATGTCTTGCCTTCGGATCTGTGATAGAAGGTGTACCCAACTGCTTCCTTTGGGTATCCTATGAAGACACATTTCTCGATTTGGGTTCGAGCTTATCGTTGAAGCTTTTTCACATAAGCATCGCATCCCCAAACTTTAAGAAACGACAACTTTGGTTTCTTGCTAAACCATAGTTCATAAGGTGTCGCCTCAACGGATTTCGACGGTGTTCTATTCATGTGAATGCGGCCGTCTCTAGAGCATAACCCCAAAACGATAGCGGTAAATCAGAAGAGACATCATAGATCGTACCATATCTAGTAAAGTACGATTCGACGCTCGGACACACCATTACTGCTGTGGTGTTCCGGTGGCGTGAGTTGCTAAACTATTCGCATTGTTTCAAATGTAGACCAAACTCAGAACTCAAATATTCACCTCCACGATCGATCGTAGAAACTTAATTTTCTTGTTACGATGATTTTCAACTTCACTCTGAAATTCTTTGAACTTTTCAAACGTTTCGACTTATGTTTCATTAAGTAGATATACCCATATCTGCTTAAGTCATCTGTGAAGGTGAGAAAATAACGATATCCGCCACGAGCCTCAACATTCATCGGACCACATACATCTCAGTATGTATGATTTCCAACAAATCTGCTGCTCTCCATAGTACCGAGAACGGTGTTCTAGTCATCTTGCCCATGAGGCACGGTTCGCAAGTGCCAAGTGATTCATAATCAAGTGACTCCAAAAGTCCATCAAGATGGAGTTTCTTCATGCGTTTTACACCGATATGACCTAAACGGCAAGTGCCACAAATAAGTTGCACTATCATTATCAACTCTGCATCTTTTGGTTTCAACATTATGAATATGTGTATCACTACTATCGAGATTCATCGAAATAGACCACTCTCAAGGGTGCATGACCATAAAAGATATTACTCATATAAATAGAACAACCATTATTCTCTCGATTTAAATGAATAACCGCCTCGCATTAAACAAGATCCAGATATAATGTTCATGCTCAACGCAGCACCAAATAACAATTATTTAGGTCTAAAACTAATCCCAAGGTAGATGTAGAGGTAGCATGCCGACCGCGATCACATCGACTTTGGAACCATTTCCCACGCCGCATCGTCACCTCGCCCTTTGCCGGTGTTCGCAATCCGTAGTCCCTGCTTCGAGTTGCAAATATTAGCAATGTAACCAAGATCAAATACCAGTGCTCTGCGAGCTCTAGTAAGGTACACATCAATAACATGTATATCACATATACCTTTGTTCACCTTGCCATCCTTCTTATCCGCCAAATACTTGGGGCAGTTCCGCTTCCAAAGGACCAGTTTGCTTGCGGAGAAGCACTCGGCTTCAGTTTAGGGCCGACTTGGGTTTCTTCTCCCGAGCAACAACTTGCTTGCTGTTCTTCTTGAGATTCCCTTCTTCTTCCCTTTGCCTTTCTTCTTGAAACTAGTGGTCTTATTGACCATCAACACTTGATGCTCCTTCTTGATTTCTACCTCCGCAGCCTTTAGCATTGCGAAGAGCTCGTATAGTTTTCACTAACCCTTGCATATTATAGTTCATCACGAAGCCTTTGTAGCTTGGTGGCGTGATTGAGAATTCATCAATGACACAATCATCCGGAAGATTAACTTCCAATTGTGTCAAGTGATTGTAGTACCCGCACATTCTCGTATATGCTCACTAATGAAATCGTCTCCTCCATCTTACAGCTATAGAACTTATTGGAGACTTCATATCTCTCAATCCGCATTCTGTTGGAATATTAACTTCAACTCTGGAACATCTCATATGCTCCATGACGCTCAAAACGCCGTTGAAGTCCCGGTTCTAAGCCGTAAAGCATGGCACATCGAACTATAGAGTAGTCATCGGCTTTGCTCGCCAGACGCTCATAACATCCGGCGTTGCTCAAAGAAGAAGTTCGCACCTAGCGGTGCATCCAGACGTAGCTCTTCCGTGCAAAGAATGAGGATGATCCTCAAGTTACGGACCCGATCCGTGTAATTGCTACCATCATCTTTCAACTTTGCTTTCTCAAGGAACGCATTAAAATTCAACGGAACAACAAAGACGAGCCATCTATCTACAATCAAACATAAACAAGCAAGATACTATCGGTACTAAGTTCATGATAAATTTCAATTAATCATATTACTTAAGAACTCCCACTTAGAAAAACATCTCTAGTCATCTAAGTGATCACGTGATCCAAATCAACTAAACCATAACCGATCATCACGTGAAATGGAGTAGTTTTCAATGGTGAACATCTTATGTTGATCATATCTACTATATGATTCACGCCGACCTTTCGGTCTCCGTGTTCCGAGGCCATATCTGCATATGCTAGGCTCGTCAAGTATAACCCGAGTATTCTCGTGTGCAAAACGGCTTGCACCCGTTGTAGATGGACGAGAGCTTATCACACCCGATCATCACGTGGTGTCCGGGCACGACGAACTTTGGCAACGGTGCATACTGGGAGAACACTTCTTGATTATTTAGTGAGAGATCATCTTATAATGCTACCGTCAATCAAAGCAAGATAAGATGCATAAAAGGATAAACATCACATGCAAATCAATATAAGTGATATGATATGGTCATCATCATCTTGTGCTTCACGATCTCCATCTTGTTGCACCACCATGATCACCATCGCCACCGGCGCGACACCTTGATCTCCATCGCAGCATCGTTGTCGCCTCGCCAAACTTATGCTATTACGACTATCGCTACCGCTTAGTGATAAAGTAAAGCATTACAGGCGATTGCATTGCATACAATAAAGCGACAACCATATGGCTCTGCCATTGCCGATAACTTCGTTACAAAACATGATCATCTCATACAATAAAATATAGCATCACGCCTTGACCATATCACATCACAACATGCCCTGCAAAAACAAGTTAGACGTTCTCTACTTTGTTGTTGCAAATTTTACGTGGCTGCTACGGGCTTAAGCAAGAACCAGTCTCACCTACGCATCAAAACCACAACGATATTTCGTCAAATAGACTCCGTTTAACCTTCTCAAGGACCGGCGAGCCACACTCGTTCAACTAAAGTGAGAGAGACAGACACCCACCACACCTTTAAGCAACGAGTGCTCGTGGCGGTGAAACCAGTCTCGCGTAAGCGTCTGGCGTAATGTCGGTCCAGGCCGCTTCATCTCACAATACCGCTGAACCAAAGTATGACATGCTGGTAGGTAGTATGACTTGTATCGCCCACAACTCACTTGTGTTCTACTCGTGCAAAACATCAAACCATAGAAAAACCTAGGCTCGGATGCCACCGTTGGGGAACGTAGTAATTTCAAAATTTTCCTCACGCACACGCAAGATCATGGTGATGCATAGCAACGAGAGGGAGAGTGTTGTCTACATACCCTTGTAGACCCGGCGAAGCGATCACAACGTAGAGGAAGTAGTCGACGTTCTCCTCGCGATCCGACCGATCCGGCGCCACATCTCGACGCCCCGAGTTCTTGACACACGTACAGCTCGATGACGCCCCTCAGACTCGATCCAGCCGAGTGTCGAGGGAGAGTTCCACAACCTGACGGCGTGGTGGGACGATCTTGATGTTTCACGGCGCAGGCTTCGCTTAAGCTTCGCGACGGTATAACCGAGGTGGAATATGGTGGAGGGGGCACCGCACGGCTAAGGAACGATCTCACGATCAACTTGTATGTTCCAGTGCCCCCGCCTCGTATATAAAGGAGCCAAGGGGAGGGGCCCGCCGCCAAGCTTGGCGCGCCAGGAGTCCTACTCCCTCCGAGTAGGATTCCCCCAATCCTAGTTGGACTAGGATTCCTGAGGGAGAGAGAGAGGGGGGCCCCTTCTCCTAGTCCTAATAGGACTAGGGAAGGGGGGGCGCCCTGCCTAGGGCTGGCCCTTTCTCCTTTCCACTAAGGCCCATCGAGGCCCATTTACCTCCCGGGGTTCCAGAACCTCCGGTACTCCAGAATTCCGTTTTAGCAGAACCATTCGAACTCCAAACATAGGCTTCCAATATATCAATCTTTATGTCTCGACCATTCCGAGACTCCTCGTCATGTCCGTGATCACATCCGGACTCGAACTCCTTCGTACATCAAAATACATAAACTCATAATAACATCCATCGAAACCTTAAGCGCATGGACCCTACGGTTCGAGAACAATGTAGACATGACCTAGAACTATTCACGGTCAATAACCAACAGCGGACCTGGATGCCCATATTGGTTCCTACATATTCTACGAAGATCTTTATCGGTCGACCGCATAACAACATACGTTGTTCCTTTTGTCATCGATGCGTTACTTGCCCGAGATTCGATCGCTCGGTATCCAATACCTAGTTCAATCTCGTTACGCAAGTCTCTTTACTCGTTCAGTAATACATCATCTCACAACTAACTCATTAGTTGTAGTGCTTGCAAGGCTTCAAATGATGCATTACCGAGAGGGCCTCGAGATACCTCTCCGACTATCGGAGTGACAAAACCTAATCTCGAAATACGCCAACCCAACATCCGCCTTTGGAGACACCTGTAGTACTCCTTTATAATCACCCGATTCGTTGTGACGCTTGGTAGCACCAAAGTGTTCCTCCGGAAACGGAGTTGCATAATCTCATAGTTACAGGAACATGTATAAGTCATGGATAAAAGCAGAGCAACATACTAAACGATCGTGTGCTAAGCTAAGGGAATGGGTCATGTCAATCAGATCATTCTACTAATGATGTGACCTCATTAATCAAATAACAACTACTTGTTCATGGTTAGGAAACATAACCATCTTTGATTAACAAGCTAGTCTAGTAGAGGCATACTAGTGACATGTTTGTTTGTCTATGCATTCACACATGTATCATGTTTCCGGTTAATACAATTCTAGCATGAATGATAAACATTTATCATGAAATAAGGAAATAAATAATAACTTTATTATTGCCTCTAGGGCATATTTCCTTCAGAGGTAGTACCTATTACCTGTTTTATTATCAAACCCTTGGGAGTTACTTCTACGTTTGCTTATTATGACATGCTATGCTAGTAGACGTGGATTGGGTGAGTGTATCCATGACAGATGTGAGATTGTTATTTAATGGTTTATTTAAGGTGGCAACTTAAACACACATCTGGGTGGACTGAGGCACCTGGGTATTCCAGCGATTGCCTGTTTTTCTTTATGGACCGCCACCCAGGCCCAAAGGGATCATGAGATTTTTCATGCTAGAAACTTCCGTGTGCAGCCACAAGCTACTATGGGCTCTAGCATAGTTGATTAAGTCATGTGAACTCTTACAGTGGTAGACTAGCAGATGTCGGGGATGTAGGTTGGTACTGTCTACCCGATCGTAAGGTGCAAACGCTTCTAAAATACTGTCTCGGTCATCCGTTTCTCAAACACCATGTAGTGCGAGAAATCCAACGGAGGAGATCGAGTCTTGTGGGGAAAAGTGCGCAAACCTCTGCAGAGTGTATAAACTAATCATGGTTAGCTGTGTCCCCGGTTATGGACGTCTTGAGTATCTAGTACTTGGATTATTATGTGAATCTCAACATGTTACTTTAATAAATTTTGTTGGGTTTAATGATGATGTTTAATTGGGATTGAGAGGATGTCTATCTTCTCAATGTTTAACAACCACCATGATAGTTAAATAAAATATATTCCTTTGCAATAGGGAAAAATTGGCTTTACGCAAAACTGTAACCATAGAGCTTTCCACCATCCATATATGCATGTAGTATAGCATATTTCTGTTCATTATTCTCTATGTGTTACATTGCCAGCATATTCCATGTGTCAACCGTTTTGGCTGCAACGCTCATGTTGCGAGACTTTTCGCATTTACGAGTAAGGTGCTTTAGGTCGTGGTTCTATACTCAGTGATGCCGTTGGAGTTGAGGGACTCACTTGTCTTCCAAGCCTTCAGCTGTTATCGTTATTAGATGGCCTTAAGCCATATTTATTATAATAAGTTTTCTTTTGAGACATTCGAGCTAATAAGTGTGTGATTGCTACTCTGTTATAAATCCTTCAAATACTGTGCGTGTCAACATTACTGATCCACGGATGACACTGATGCACAGAGACTTGCCGTTTGAGGTCTGGTCACTATAGAACATATATCGGAATTTGGAACATGTTTTAATTTGTTAACGGAAATTGAAAACAGGGACGTTTTTTGAACTTTTGAAGATTTTTTTTAAAACGCGTAGATTTTATAAATTCCAGAAGATATCTTGAAAACACAAACAATTTTAAAATTTTAAAAAGGAACATATTACGAAGTTTTGAACATATTATGAAAAAGCCAAATAGATTCTGAAAATTTCAAATTTTTTATTAAAACCTGAATATTTATTTTAGAGAAATAAAGATAACATGAATAAATTCACGATATACAGACAATTTTCAAAAAATGTGAGCTTTTTTCTAAATGGGAACCAATGTATAAAACATGAACAAATTTTGGAAATTATGAACAAAATTTGAAATTCAGATTTTTTTTCTGAAAAATGTGAACAAATTTTGAAATACCTGAACAAAAAATTGAAACTCTGAAGATTTTCTGAATTTTGAACAATTATTAATAATTCCAGCAAAATCAAAGGCATCAATCAATTTCGAACAATTTATGAAAATGGGAACATTGTTTGATATTCTAAACATTTTCTGAAAATTTGTTAAATAATTTTAATGAAACATGCTGAACACTTTTTTTAATAACTGGAACTTTTTTTAAAATCATGAACAATATATAAAAAAGCGAATATTTTTCTGAATTTATGAGCAAAATTTGAACTCAAGAACAATTTTTAAAATTTGAACATTATTCAAGTTTTTGTTCATTTGAAAAAGGAAAAATAAACTTGAAAAGGGAAAAGAAACAATAAGACAAACGGAAAAAAGGAAAAAGAAAGAAGGGAAGAAGAAGAAGAAACAAAAAAATGACACTTAAAATGAAAAAACGAAAAAAGCAGAAATAAAAAGGAAAAACCGATAAAAGAAAATAAACAGGTTCAGGAAACCTTCTAGAAGGTTCCTAAAACCGGATGATGTTGTACACGAACTGCATGCGCAAATTGGGCCGGCCCATCGCGTCGCTCGGTCGCTTCACCTAAACAACGAGGCGAACCAGCTCCACGGAGAGGTCCTATGCGTCGCATTTTGCGGCAAATTGTCACCATATCGCATAGGGGCGCCACCGAGTGGGCCGGCCCATTCGCAGCACTGCAGCGAGCGAATAAACGCGCTGTAGGTAAAATTAGAGCGCCCCCCGTGGGGGATCAAACTCGCCACCACTGGCTTCTGAATGACTCTGGCTAGCTAGTCGACCTGACAGCGCGCTGGTGACTGGTATACACCGCGGAATACTAAATGAACTAAGGAGAGGGTCAGCTCAAAGATGTACTCTAGCGGCCGGACCGTGTGACACGAACAAGCCAAGGTAGAGTTTTTTTCCCGAAGCTCCACATCTTTCTTTTTAAAACGTGAACATTTTTTAAAAACACAAACAAAATTCGATTTTCAAACCTTTTCAAAAAAGATAAACAAAAATAGAAACCAGAAAAGTATTTTGAATTTGTGAACAGTTTTTTTAAAGGAACATTATTTAAATTCCAAACAAATTTGAAAACGAGAACATTATTTAAACTCCCCGAACAATTTTTTAATCTGTGAGCAAATTTTGAAAACGAGAAATTTTTTTGAAATTGTGAACAAAATTTTGAAACCACAAACATTTTTTGAAATTGTAAATATTTTTGGAATTTGTGAAAAAAATTCAAAATGAGAATTTGTTTTGAAATTCTGAACGATATTTGAAATTTTCAAAAAAGATCGACAAGAAAAATAAACTTGAAAAAGAAAAGGAGAAAAATTAGAAAGGAAACAAAAAACAAAAATATTCAGAAATTCATGAACGTTGTTTCGAAAGTATTTAGAAAATAAGAGAGCAATTTTTGAAATTTCTGAACAAAATTTCAAAACAGGAACATTTTTTGAAATTCCCAAACAATTTTAAAATGCGAACATTTTTTGAATGTAGGAACAAAATTTGAAAACAGGAACATTTTTTGAAATTCACAAACAAATTTAAAATGCGAACATTTTTTGAATGTATGAACAAAATTTGAAAACGGGAACATATTTTGAAATTCCCAAAAAATTCTAAAATGCGAACATTTTTTGAATGTAGGAACAAAATTTGAAAACAGGAGCATTTTTTAAAATTCCCAAACAAATATAAAATGCTAACATTTTTTGAATGTAGGAACAAAATTTGGAAACAGAACCGTTTCTGGAAATTCCCAAACAATTTTAAAATGCGAACATTTTCTGAATGTAGCAACAAAATTTGAAAACAGGAAAATTTCTTGAAATTCCCAAACAATTTTAAAATGCGATCATTTTTTGAATGTAGGAACAAAATTTGAAAACAGGAACATTTTTTTAAATTCCCAAACAATTTTAAAATGCGAATTTGAAAACAGGAACAGTTTTTTAAATTCCCAAAAAAATTTAAAAAGCAAAAAAAAATTGAATGTAGGAACAAAATTTGAAAACAGGAACTTTTCAAAAATTTGAACTTGTTTTAGAATCTTGAATATTTCTGGAAAAAGAAAATTAAATTGAATAAAAAGAAAACAGAAAAAGAAAAACCTGACCACATAGAAATAGAAAGAAAATAAAGAAAAGAAAAGCCATAGAAAAAAAAAATCAAAAAACCGGTTCAGGGAACCTTCTGGAAGGTTCCCAAAACCGGATGGGGTAATGCCAACACGATCTACTCAAATGGGCCGGCCCAGTCGTGTCGGACGGCCGCTCCCCTGTGCGTTGCCCCGGCAACTTGCCGCAAAGAGCGGCAAATAGGAAATTCCAGCTCCACGCGCCTGGTTCCCATTCGCTCGGTTTCGCAATTTCTTTTTAACAACGCAAGCGCTCATGGTTGACAAGTTGACTGTTGACTTTCCAAGAAAATCTGAAATAACATAAATTCAAAAAACAAAAAACGTTCACGAATTCAAATAACTTCACAAAAATAAAAAAATCACAAAAAAGATCACTTATTTCGGACAACATTGATAACTTTGAATAAAAAAAATTCTTCAATTTTGAAAAAAAAAATTGATTTTGATAAATAAGTTCATCGATTTTGTAAAAAAATGTTTTTTGATTTTTTAAAAAAGTTCATCAATTTAGAAAAGAAGTTCATATACTTTTAACAAAGTTCACGAATGTTAAAAATTCCAACAATTTTGAAAGAAAAATCATCTACTATGCAAAAAAGTTCACAAATTTGAAAAAAGTTCATCGGTTTTCACAAGCAATTCATAGAATTTGAAAACTTTCATGCATTTCGAAAAAACCAAAAAAAAGAAAAGGAAAATAAAAGTAAAAGTAAAAATAAAGAAATGGAAAGGGAAAAAGGGAAATAGAAAAAGAAAGAAAAAACCAAAGAAAACCATTGCAGAAAAGACCATATCGAAATAAAGAAGGAAAAACCGACTGAGAAGCTTCAATGTTCTCGTATTTCAGAAAATGTTCTTGAATTTTAAAAAACAAATCCCAGCATTTTAAAGGTGTTCACGATTTAAAAAATAATCCAAATTTCAAAAATATTCACTAATTTTTTAAAAAACTTGATTTTGAAAATATGTTCATGAATATGGAATAGGAAAATAAAAAGAAGAACAAATGAATACAGAAAATAAAAGAACAAAATGAAAATGAATACAGGAAATGGAAAAAAAGAAACAAAAAACCCGGTGCCTGCAGTACGGGGCGTGCGTGATACGTCGGACCTAGTTGGGTCGGCCCAACTGATGTAGCGACAGGGAGTTGCATGATACGTGGGTAGCACAAGGGGAATGTGATTCCTGATCGTGCATGGGTTAATTCTTGTTCTTCTTCTTCGTCGAGGCGATTGGGAGTTGGATGTTAATGTGGTGAGCCTGTTGGCGGCCTCATGGTGGCCATGGTGAAGGTGCCCAACTGTAACGCCCCGGATTCGATGCGCCAGGTGTCTGCCAGTTATTCGCCGTCGTTGCCATGTCATTTGCTTGCGTGTTGCACTTTGCCATGTCATCTTATGCATTTCATATCATGTCGTCATGTGCATCTCATTTCGCATTCGTATTCGTCTCATGCATCCGAGCCTTTTCCCCGTTGTCCGTTTTGCAATCCGGCACTCCTATGTCATCTGGCGCCCTCTTTTGCCTCTTTTCATGTGCGGGTGTTAAACTTTCTCGGAATGGCCCGAGGTTTGCCAAGCGGCCTTGGTGTAGCACCGGTAGACCGCCTGTCAAGTTTCGTGCCATTTGGAGGTCGTTTGATACTCCAACGGTTAACCGGGTAACCGTAAAGCCCTTCTTTTGTGCAGCCCAACACCCCTTTCAAAGTGGCCCAAAGCCCAGCAAACTCTCCTCCATGCTCTCGGTCATTCGATCACGATCGCGTGGCCGAAAACCGCTCCTCAATTGGACTCTCCTATCTCCCTCTACCTATAAAAACGTCTTCCCCTCTCCATTTTCGGATCATTTTCCCCCCGAAACCCTAGCCCCGCTCCTCTCGCCCGCCGGACATGTCCGCCTCCGCGCCGGACGCGTCCACCGCCACCTCGCCCCGGCGAATCGATCATAAGAACGTCACCTCGCCGCCGCCAGCCAACCAACCGCCGCCACCTCACGCTCTATCTCTCTCCACACGCCCCCACGGGCCCATCTGAGCCCGCGACGGGCCGAACCGCCGCCGCCGCAGTTCCGCGCCCGCACCCACAGCCGGCCATCGCCGGCCGTCGACCATCGCCGCCGCCGTGCTGCTTCCTCTGCTCGCCGTCGGCCTCGTCGTCCCCTGCGCAGCGCCGCCGCGCCAAGCCCGCCTCGCCCTCGCCTCGAAGCGCCACAGCGCCTGAGGCGCCCGAGCCCCATGCCCCAAGGCGCCCTCCATGCCCCTCGCCGCCGAAACCTGCCGCGCCGCCCGGTCGGAGCTCGTCTCCTCAAGCCGGCCGCCTCCCGCGCCGCCACATGGGATCCGGCCGGTCCGCCTGTCTCCGCCCCCCAAGCTCCTCGACCCGCCAAGGCGTCCTCCCGTCCTCGTCGACCGCCATCTCCCTCATCTCCGGCGAGATCCGCGACGAGGTTGACTTTCCCCCCCCTCTGGAATTCCACCAAGTCCCTAAGTTTTGCACATTATCATGCTATGTTCATCGCATTGTATCTCTGCATCCGTAGCTCCGTTTCGTGCGTGTAATATGTCAAATTGTTCGCCTCAATGAGTACTTCATTTCATTCCATTGCATCATTTTCATTTGAGCTCATCTTGATGCCCTAAATGCTGTTGGAAGAGTGCATGTTGATGTTGATCTGCTGGAACTGTTATAACTTGCTCATTTGTCATTTTTGCCATGATTGATGTGTGCATCCTATGAGGTTGATGTCTACATGTGTTTTGATCTATGCCATGACATCTTTCCAGAGGTGCTATCCTTCTATTTTTGTGAGTTGTGTGCTGAGTGCATCGAGCTTGTTAAGTAGGGTACTTGCTGTTGCTGTTTTCCTGACAGATTCTGTTATATTTTGTTGCTATGTTAACGTGCTGCTACATGTCATTTCGTGCATTATTCTGGATATGTTCACTAAGGATGAGTTGTTATACATGTTTTGCTCTATCCATTCATGCCCTTGGTTGCAATTATAGCTTGATGTAGCTTGTTGTTATCTTGCTCCAAAGTTGCTAAATGATGTTGCTGTCAGCCTGTTAACATTAAGTTCAATGTTTCCATGATTGTTTGCTAGTGATCCTTGCACCCTATGAACTTGTTCTTTCCATGTATAGCTTCACAAACATGTCCTCTTACTGTTGGTTGCCTTGCCATGACATGTATTGCTCTGTGGTGAGTGATTCAAGCTCACCAACATGCTTACTTATTGTTGTTCCTGCCATGTATGAAATCTGTCATATAACTTGCCATGTTTACATGGGTGCCATCATATTTTCTATGCCTTTTTGGCTCTTGGTCAGTAAGGGACTCTTGTTCTATGCATTTAGTAGTATCATGCCATGCCTTTTTTTGCCATGTTAAGTTCCTGTAACGTGTCGTTTGATAGCCCTAAACATTGCAACCTGATGTTATTTCTGCTAAAGTCTGAAACTGTTATTATTTGCAATCTCTCCATGTCTTTTTGAGCATGTTCTAGTGATTTCTGGAGATAGCTCAGTGTTCATGCTTTGTTATGCTTTACCTGTACTTCATGTCCATGCCTTTTGTTATTATGTTGGGATGCTGTAGCTTGTTGTTTTGATGCTTGCAAGATGCCTAGTTGCTGTTTTGGACAGCTTGTCTTTTGAACTTGTATAGTGTGTGTGTGTTGAACCGTTGCTCCGTTTTGAGTGTGCTCTATATGAAACTTGCTTGGTTTTGCATGTAGTTTCATATTATCATGTTGCATCCTTATTTTGAGGTGTTTGCTTGATGTTTGTATGCATTTTGCATCAATGCCATGTTGAACTTGTTTTGCTCATATCTTCTAGGCCGTAGCTCCGAATCTAATGAACTTTATATGTAACTTAATAGAATTTCGTGTAGATCATCTTGGTGCATCTTAACATGCTGTTTAACAACTTGAACATAAGGTATATTCAGATCTGGACCAATTTTGAATTTTGCATATGAGTGTTGGGGAACGTAGTAATTTCAAAAATTTTCCTACGCACACGCAAGATCATGGTGATGCATAGCAACGAGAGGGGAGAGTGTTGTCTACATACCCTTGTAGACCCGGCGGAAGCGATCACAACGTAGAGGAAGTAGTCGTCGTTCTCCTCGCGATCCGACCGATCCGGCGCCAGTTACTCCGACGCCCGAGTTCTTGACACACGTCAGCTCGATGGCGTCCCTCGTACTCGATCCAGCCGAGTGTCGAGGAGAGTTCCACGAGACGGCGTGGTGGACGATCTTGATGTTTCACGTAGCAGGCTTCGCCTAAACTTCGCGACGGTATAACCGAGGTGGAATATGGTGGAGGGGGCACCGACACGGCTAAGGAACGATCTCACGATCAACTTGTGTGTCCCAAGGTGCCCCCCCTCCCGTATATAAAGGAGCCAGGGGAGGGGCCGGCGGCCAAGAGGAGGCGCTGCCAGGAGTCCTACTCCCTCCGGAGTAGGATTCCCCCAATCCTAGTTGGACTAGGATTCCTGAGGAAGGAGAGAGAGGGGGCCCCCTTCTCCTAGTCCTAGTAGGACTAGGGAAGGGGAGGCCTGCCAGGCTTGGGCTGCCCTCCTCCTTTCCACTAGGGCCCATCGAGGCCCATTTACCTCCCGGGGTTCCAGTAACCTCCGGACTCAGAGAAATTCCGTTTTACGCCGAACCATTCGAACTCCAAACATAGGCTTCAATATATCAATCTTTATGTCTCGACCATTCCGAGACTCCTCGTCATGTCCGTGATCACATCCGGACTCGAACTCCTTCGGTACATCAAAATACATAAACTCATAATAACCGCCATCGAAACCTTAAGCGTCACGGACCCTACGGTTCGAGAACAATGTAGACATGACCTAGAACTATTCACGGTCAATAACCAACAGCGGGACCTGGATGCCCATATTGGTTCCTACATATTCTCTGAAGATCTTTATCGGTCGATCCGCATAACAACATACGTTGTTCCTTTGTCATCGGTATGTTACTTGCCCGAGATTCGATCGTCGGTATCCAATACCTAGTTCAATCTCGTTACCGCAAGTCTCTTTACTCGTTCCGTAATACATCATCTCACAACTAACTCATTAGTTGTAGTGCTTGCAAGGCTTTAGTGATGTGCATTACCGAGAGGGCCCAGAGATACCTCTCCAGACAATCGGAGTGACAAAACCTAATCTCGAAATACGCCAACCCAACATCCGCCTTTGGAGACACCTGTAGTACTCCTTTATAATCACCCGATTCGTTGTGACGTTTGGTAGCACCAAAGTGTTCCTCCGTAAACGGAGTTGCATAATCTCATAGTTATAGGAACATGTATAAGTCATGGATAAAAGCAGTAGCAACATACTAAACGATCGTGTGCTAAGCTAAGGGAATGGGTCATGTCAATCGATCATTCTACTAATGATGTGACCTCATTAATCAAATAACAACTACTTGTTCATGGTTAGGAAACATAACCATCTTTGATTAACAAGCTAGTCTAGTAGAGGCATACTAGTGACATGTTTGTTTGTCTATGCATTCACACATGTATCATGTTTCCTGTTAATACAATTCTAGCATGAAGGATAAACATTTATCATGAAATAAGGAAATAAATAATAACTTTATTATTGCCTCTAGGGCATATTTCCTTGATCTCCCACTTGCACTAGAGTCAATAATCTAGATTACACAAGAATGATTCTAACACCCATGGAGTCTTGGTGCTGATCATGTTTTGCTCGTGGAAGAGGCTTAGTCAACGGTTCGCAACATTCAGATCCGTATGTATCTTGCAAATCTCTATGTCTCCAGATGGACTAAGTCCGGATGGAATTGAAGCGTTTCTTGATGTGCTTGGTCCTCTTGTGAAATCTGGATTCCTTTGCTAAGGCAATTGCTCCATATTGTCACGAAGATTTTCATTGGACCCGATGCACTAGGTATGACACCTAGATCGGATATGAACTCCTTCATCCGCACTCCTTCATTAGCTGCTTCCGAAGCTGCTATGTATTCCGCTTCACATGTAGATCCCGCCACGACGCTTTGTTTAGAACTGCACCAACCGACAGCTCCTCCGCTTAGTGTAAATACGATCCGGTCTGCGATTTAGAATCGTCTCGGATCGGTGTCAAAGCTTGCATCAACGTAACTGCTTACGATGAGCTCTTTGTCACCTCCATATACGAAAACATATCCTTAGTCCTTTTCGTATTTCAGGATGTTCTTGACCGCTGTCGATGATCCACTCTGGATTACTTTGGTACCTCCTGCTAGGCTTATAGCAAGGCACACATCAGTCCGTACACAACATTGCATACATGATAGAGCCTATGGTGAAGCATAGGAACATCTTTCATTTTCTCTCTATCTTCTGCAGTGGTCGGGCATTGAGTCCGACTCAACTTCACACCTTGTAACACGTGCAAGAACCCTTTCTTTGCTTGATCCATTTTGAACTTCTTCAAAACTTTGTCAAGGTATGTGCTTTGTGAAAGTCCAATTAAGCGTCTTGATCTATCTCTATAGATCTTAATGCCCAATATGTAAGCAGCTTCACCGAGGTCTTTCATTGAAAAACTCTTATTCAAGTATCCCTTTATGCTATCCAGAATTCTATATCATTTCCGATCAGCAATATGTCATCCACATATAATATCGTAAATGCTACTGAGCTCCCACTCACTTTCTTGTAAATCAAGGCTTCTCCAAAAGTCTCAGACAAACCCAAATGCTTTGATCACACTATCAAAGCGTTTATTCCAACTCCGAGATGCTTGCACCAGTCCATAGATGGATCGCTGGAGTTTGCATACTTTGTTAGCTCCTTTTGGATCGATAAAACCTTCGGTTGCATCATATACAACTCTTCTTCCGTAAATCCATTCAGAATGCAGTCTTTACATCCATTTGCCAAATTTCATAATCATAAAATGCGGCAATCGCTAACATGATTCGGACGGACTTAAGCATCGCTTCGGGTGAGAA
Source organism: Aegilops speltoides (assembly GCA_021437245.1). Classification (NCBI taxonomy): domain Eukaryota; kingdom Viridiplantae; phylum Streptophyta; class Magnoliopsida; order Poales; family Poaceae; genus Aegilops; species Aegilops speltoides. The sequence continues at coordinate 416,369,947 of CM038144.1, forward strand.
GGTCTCATCGTAGTCAACCCCTTGAACTTGTCGAAAACCTTTTGCGACAAGTCGAGCTTTATAGACGATAACATTACCGTCGGCGTCGGTCTTCTTCTTGAAGATCCACTTGTTTTCTATTGCTTGCCTACCCTCGGGCAAGTCAACCAAAGTCCACACTTTGTTTTCATACATGGATCCCATCTCGATTTCATGGCCTCAAGCCATTTTATGAATCTGGGCTCACCATCGCTTCTTCATAGTTTGTAGGTTCATCATGATCTAGTAGCATGACTTCCAAAACAGGATTACCGTACCACTCAGTGCGGATCTTACTCTGTTGATCTACGAGGTTCTGCGAAGAACTTGATCTCAAGTTTCATGATCAACATCATCAACTTCCTCACTACTTGGCATAGGTGTCTCGAAACTGGTTTCTGCGATTTAACTACTTTCAAGTAAGGGAGAAGGTACTATTACCTCATCAAGTTCCACTTTCCTCCCACTCACTTCTTTCGAGAGAAACTCCTTCTCTAGAAAGGATCCATTCTTAGCAACGAATGTTTTGCCTTCGGATCTGTGATAGAAGGTGTACCCAACTGCCTCCTTTGGGTATCCTATGAAGACACATTTCTCGATTTGGGTTCGAGCTTATCGGGTTGAAGCTTTTTCACATAAGCATCGCATCCCCAAACTTTAAGAAACGACAACTTTGGTTTCTTGCTAAACCATAGTTCATAAGGTGTCGTCTCAACGGATTTCGACGGTGTTCTATTCAGTGTGAATGCGGCCGTCTCTAGAGCATAACCCCAAAACGATAGCGGTAAATCTGTAAGAGACATCATAGATCGCACCATATCTAGTAAAGTGCGATTGACGTTCGGACACACCATTACGCTTGTGGTGTTCCGGTGGCGTGAGTTGCTAAACTATTCCGCATTGTTTCAAATGTAGACCAAACTCGAACTCAAATATTCACCTCCACGATCGATCGTAGAAACTTAATTTTCTTGTTACGATGATTTTCAACTTCACTCTGAAATTCTTTGAACTTTTCAAACGTTTCAGACTTATGTTTCATTAAGTAGATATACCCATATCTGCTTAAGTCATCTGTGAAGGTGAGAAAATAACGATATCCGCCACGAGCCTCAACATTCATCGGACCACATACATCTCAGATGTATGATTTCCAACAAATCTGTTGCTCTCTCCATAGTACCGAGAACGGTGTTCTAGTCATCTTGCCCATGAGGCACGGTTCGAAGTGCCAAGTGATTCATAATCAAGTGACTCCAAAAGTCCATCAAGATGGAGTTTCTTCATGCGCTTTATACCGATATGACCTAAACGGCGAGCCACAAATAAGTTGCACTATCATTATCAACTCTGCATCTTTTGGTTTCAACATTATGAATATGTGTATCACTACTATCGAGATTCATCGAAATAGACCACTCCTTAAGGGTGCATGACCATAAAAGATATTACTCATATAAATAGAACAACCATTATTCTCTCGATTTAAATGAATAACCGTCTCGCATTAAACAAGATCCAGATATAATGTTCATGCTCAACGCAGCACCAAATAACAATTATTTAGGTCTAAAACTAATCCCAAGGTAGATGTAGAGGTAGCGTGCCGACCGCGATCACATCGACTTTGGAACCATTTCCCACGCCAAGATCGTCACCTCGTCCTTTGCGGTGTTCGCAATCCGTAGTCCTGCTTCGAGTTGCAAATATTAGCAATGTAACCAAGATATCAAATACCAGTGCTCTGCGAGCTCTAGTAAGGTACACATCAATAACATGTATATCACATATACCTTTGTTCACCTTGCCATCCTTCTTATCCGCCAAATACTTGGGGCGTTCCGCTTCGATGACCGTCGCTTGCGGTAGAAGCACTCGATTTCAGTTTAGGGCCGACTTGGGTTTCTTCTCCCGAGCACAAACTTGCTTGCTGTTCTTCTTGAGATTCCCTTCTTCTTCCCTTTGCCTTTCTTCTTGAAACTAGTGGTCTTATTGACCATCAACACTTGATGCTCCTTCTTGATTTCTACCTCCAGCCTTTAGCATTGCGAAGAGCTCGTATAGTTTTCACTAACCCTTGCATATTATAGTTCATCACGAAGCCTTTGTAGCTTGGTGGCGTGATTGAGAATTACATCAATGACACAATCATCCGGAAGATTAACTTCCAATTGTGTCAAGTGATTGTAGTACCCGACATTACGAGTATATGCTCACTAATGTAATCTGTTCTCCTCCATCTTACAGCTATAGAACTTATTGGAGACTTCATATCTCTCAATCCGGGCATTCTTTGGAATATTAACTTCAACTCTGGAACATCTCATATGCTCCATGACGTTCAAAACGTTGTTGAAGTCCCGTTCTAAGCCGTAAAGCATGGCACATCGAACTATAGAGTAGTCATCGACTTTGCTCGCCAGACGTTCATAACATCTGGCGTTGCTCCAAAGAAGAAGTTCGTCACCTAGCGGTGCATCCAGGGCGTAGCTCTTACGTGCAGCAATGAGGATGATCCTCAAATTACGGACCCAATCCGTGTAATTGCTACCATCATCTTTCAACTTTGCTTTCTCAAGGAACGCATTAAAATTCAACGGAACAACAAAGACGAGCCATCTATCTACAATCAAACATAAACAAGCAAGATACTATCGGTACTAAGTTCATGATAAATTTAAGTTCAATTAATCATATTACTTAAGAACTCCCACTTAGAAAAACATCTCTAGTCATCTAAGTGATCACGTGATCCAAATCAACTAAACCATAACCGATCATCACGTGAAATGGAGTAGTTTTCAATGGTGAACATCTTATGTTGATCATATCTACTATATGATTCACGCCGACCTTTCGGTCTCCGTGTTCCGAGGCCATATCTGCATATGCTAGGCTCGTCAAGTATAACCCGAGTATTCTGCGTGTGCAAAACTGGCTTGCACCCGTTGTAGATGGACGAGAGCTTATCACACCCGATCATCACGTGGTGTCTGGGCACGACGAACTTTGGCAACGGTGCATACTCGGGGAGAACACTTCTTGATTATTTAGTGAGAGATCATCTTATAATGCTACCGTCAATCAAAGCAAGATAAGATGCATAAAAGGATAAACATCACATGCAAATCAATATAAGTGATATGATATGGTCATCATCATCTTGTGCTTCACGATCTCCATCTTGTTGCACCACCATGATCACCATCGCCACCGGCGCGACACCTTGATCCCCATCGCAGCATCGTTGTCGTCTCGCCAAACTTATGCTACTACGACTATCGCTACCGCTTAGTGATAAAGTAAAGCATTACAGTAGCGATTGCATTGCATACAATAAAGCGACAACCATATGGCTCCTGCCGATTGCCGATAACCGGTTACAAAACATGATCATCTCATACAATAAAATATAGCATCACGTCTTGACCATATCACATCACAACATGCCCTGCAAAAACAAGTTAGGCGTTCTCTACTTTGTTGTTGCAAATTTTACGTGGCTGCTACGGGCTTAAGCAAGAACCAGTCTCACCTACGCATCAAAACCACAACGATACTTCGTCAAATAGACTCGTTTAACCTTCTCAAGGACCGGCGTAGCCACACTCGGTTCAACTAAAGTGAGAGAGACAGACACCCACCAGTCACCTTTAAGCAACGAGTGCTCGTGGCGGTGAAACCAGTCTCGCGAAGCGTCTGCGTAATGTCGGTCCAGGCCGCTTCATCTCACAATACCGCTGAACCAAAGTATGACATGCTTTGGTAGGTAGTATGACTTGTATCGCCCACAACTCACTTGTGTTCTACTCGTGCAAAACATCAAACCATAGAAAAACCTAGGCTCGGATGCCACTGTTGGGGAACGAGTAATTTCAAAATTTTCCTACGCACACGCAAGATCATGGTGATGCATAGCAACGAGAGGGAGAGTGTTGTCTACATACCCTTGTAGACCCGGCGGAAGCGATCACAACGTAGAGGAAGTAGTCGACGTTCTCCTCGCGATCCGACCGATCCGGCGCCGTTACTCTGACGCCCCGAGTTCTTGACACACGTACAGCTCGATGGCGTCCCTCGTACTCGATCCAGCCGAGTGTCGAGGAGAGTTCCGTCAAGACGACGGCGTGGTGACGATCTTGATGTTTCACCGTAGCGCAGGCTTCGCTTAAACTTCGCGACGGTATAACCGAGGTGGAATATGGTGGAGGGGGCACCGACACGGCTAAGGAACGATCTCACGATCAACTTGTGTGTCCCAGGTGCCCCCTGCCCCGTATATATAAAGGAGCCGGGGGGGGGCCGGCCAAGAGGAGGCGCCCAGGAGTCCTACTCCTCTGGGGAGGATTCCCCAATCCTAGTTGGACTAGGATTCCTGAGGGGAAGGAGAGAGAGAGGGGGTCGGCCCTTCTCCTAGTCCTAGTAGGACTAGGGAAGGGGAGGCGCGCCCAGGCTTGGGCTGCCCTCCTCCTTTCCACTAGGGCCCATCGAGGCCCATTTACCTCCCGGGGTTCCAGAACCTCCGGTACTCCAGAAATTCCGTTTTACTAACCATTCCAACTCCAAACATAGGCTTCCAATATATCAATCTTTATGTCTCGACCATTCCGAGACTCCTCGTCATGTCCGTGATCACATCCGGACTCGAACTCCTTCGGTACATCAAAATACATAAACTCATAATAACTGTCATCGAAACCTTAAGCGTGCGGACCCTACGGTTCGAGAACAATGTAGACATGACCTAGAACTATTCACGGTCAATAACCAACAGCGGGACCTGGATGCCCATATTGGTTCCTACATATTCTACGAAGATCTTTATCGGTCGACCGCATAACAACATACGTTGTTCCTTTGTCATCGGTATGTTACTTGCCCGAGATTCGATCGTCGGTATCCAATACCTAGTTCAATCTCGTTACCGGCAAGTCTCTTTACTCGTTCCGTAATACATCATCTCACAACTAACTCATTAGTTGTAGTGCTTGCAAGGCTTTAGTGATGTGCATTACCGAGAGGGCCCAGAGATACCTCTCCGACAATCGGAGTGACAAAACCTAATCTCGAAATACGCCAACCCAACATCTGCCTTTGGAGACACCTGTAGTACTCCTTTATAATCACCCAGTTACGTTGTGACGTTTGGTAGCACCCAAAGTGTTCCTCCGGTAAACGGGAGTTGCATAATCTCATAGTTATAGGAACATGTATAAGTCATGGATAAAAGCAGTAGCAACATACTAAACGATCGTGTGCTAAGCTAAGGGAATGGGTCATGTCAATCAGATCATTCTACTAATGATGTGACCTCATTAATCAAATAACAACTACTTGTTCATGGTTAGGAAACATAACCATCTTTGATTAACAAGCTAGTCTAGTAGAGGCATACTAGTGACATGTTTGTTTGTCTATGCATTCACACATGTATCATGTTTCCGGTTAATACAATTCTAGCATGAAGGATAAACATTTATCATGAAATAAGGAAATAAATAATAACTTTATTATTGCCTCTAGGGCATATTTCCTTCAATGAGGACTTACCGGAATTGTTATATGTTGTTCCCGGCCTCATTTAAACTTGCCTTGATGTGTTGTTCTTGTATGCATCATATCTTGCCATGAGTAGCCTCATCTAGCTTTCTCATGCATCATGCTTGTTGTGCATCATGTCTTGTTCATGTGTGGTGTGTTTACCATGTTGTGTGCTTCTTCTCGATAGTTCCCGTTTCGTTGCGATCGTGAGGATTCGTTCGTCTACGCTTGGTTCGTATTCGTGGCTTCATCTTCTTCATGGACTCGTTCTTCTTCCTTGCGGGATTTCAGGCAAGATGACCGCTACCCTGGATCTCACTACTATCATTGCTATGCTAGTTGCTTCGTTCTATCGCTATGCTGCGTTACCTATCTTTTGCTCATCAAGCCTCCCAAATTGCCATGAACCTCTAACCTTTGACACCCTTCCTAGCGAACCATTGCTTGGCTATGTTACCGCTTTGCTCAGCCCTCTTATAGCGTTGCTAGTTGCGGTGAAGTTGAAGATTGCTCCATGGTGGATGGGGTTATGTTGGGATATCACAATATCTCTTATATTATTAATGCATCTATATATTTGGTAAAGGGTGGAAGGCTCGGCCTTATGCCCGGTGTTTTGTTCCACTCTTGCCGCCCTAGTTTCCATTATACCGTGTTATGTTCCCGGATTTTGCGTTCCTTACGCGGTCGGGTGATTTATGGGACCCCCGACGGTTCGCTTTGAATAAAACTTGTCCAGAAGGCCCAACCTTGGTTTTACCATTTGCCTCACCACCACCTACCTTTTCCTTGGGAGTAATTAACCCAAGGGTCATCTTTATTTTAGCCCCCGGGCCGTGCTTGTCTAAGTGTTGGTCCGAATCGAGCAACCTCATGGGGCCACCTCGGGAAACTCAAGTCTGGTTTTACTCGTAGCTTGACTTATCCGGTGTTGCCCTGAGAACGAGATATGTGCAGCTCCTATAGGGATGTCGGCGCATCGGGCGGCTTTGCTGGTCTTGTTTTACCATTGTCGAAATGTCTTGTAAACCGGGATTCCGAGACTGATCGGGTCTTCCTGGGAGAAGGCATATCCTTCGTTGATCGCGAGAGCTTATCATGGGCTAAGTTGGGACACCCCTGCAGGGTATAAACTTTCGAGAGCCGTGCCCACGGTTATGTGGCAGATGGGAATTTGTTAATGTCCGGTTGTAGATAACTTGACACCAGATCCGAATTAAAATGCATCAACCGAGTGCGTAGCCGTGATGGTCTCTTCTCGGCAGAGTCCGGGAAGTGAACACGGTTTCTGTGTTATGATTGACGTAAGTAGGTGTTCAGGATCACCTCTTGATCATTACTAGCTTCACGACCGTTCCTTTGCTTCTCTTCTCGCTCTTATTTGCGTATGTTAGCCACCATATCTTGCTTAGTCGCTGCTGCAACCTCACCACTTTACCCCTTCCTTTCCCATTTGGCTTTTCTAGTCTTGATACCCATGGTAATGGGATTGCTGAGTCCTCGTGGCTCACAGATTACTACAACAACAGTTGCAGGTACAGGTTATGCGATGATCTTGACGCGAGAGCGATGTTTGCTTGTTTGGAGTTATTCTTCTGCTTCTTCTTCGATCGAGGGATAGGTTCCGTGTCGGCAGCCCGGCTAGCGAGGTGGATGTCGTTTGAGTTTCTGTTTGTGTTTCATCCGTAGTCGGATGGTGATCTTATGTAAGATGATGTTGTATTCGTGTGGCATTGTATGCTTCTTGTATGTATCCCTATCTATTATGTATTGTTGATGTAATGATATCCACCTTGCAAAAGCGTTCCAATATGCGGGTCTATCCTTGTTGGGACCTTCGAGTTCCTTTTGGATAGGGTCGCATATTGGGTGTGACACCAACACGTTCAATAGGCCCAGTTGACAAGGCACCAATGAACCATTTCCCAGTCGGACGAGAATATTGTACTTGTACCACATAGCCCACACAAGGTGCCGAGAACGATTAATATTGCCATACTGGCATGGGCAACGTCTCAATGGCAGACTAGTTCCTCTTCCCAACCATAGTCACCGCCGCCAAGAATCTCCTTTATGTTGCCGCCTTGGTCCCACGCGGTGATGGCTGATACGCCCATTTTGTATCATGTTTTTACGTTGATATTTATTGCATTATGGACTGTTATTTCACCTTATGGTATATGCCTTTTCTTTCTTATTTTACAAGATTTACATGAAGAGGGAGAATGCCTGCAGCCGGAATTCTGGACCGGAAAGAAGCAAATCTGATATACCTATTCTGCACAACTCCTAATGTCCTAAAACTTTACGGAGAATTGTTCTGGAATAAAAAAAATATTGGGCGAAGAAAGAAGGGAAGAGGACCCACCAAGTGGCCACAAGACCGGGGGCGCACCTCCCGAGCTTGTGGGCCCCCTGGCTAGCCCCCGGTGTCCATCTTCTGCTATATGAGGGGTTTTGACCTAGAAAAAAAATCAAAAGGAGGCTTTCGGGACGAAGCGTTGCCTTCTCGAGGCGGAGCCTGGGCAAAAGCATCTAGGGCTCCGGTGGAGCTATTCTGCCGAGGAAACTTCCCTCCGGGAGGGAGAAACTGAAGTCATCATCATTGAAAGATCGTGGATGTCGCCTAGAGGGGGGGTGAATAGGCGTTTTAAAATAATTACGGTTTAGGCTTGAACAAATGCGGAATAAACCTAACGGTTAATTTGTCAAGCGCAAAACCTAAAGCAACTAGGCTCACCTATGTGCACCAACAACTTATGCTAAGCAAGATAAACAACTATGTGATAGCAAGACGTATGACAAAGAACAATATGGCTATCACAAAGTGAAGTGCATAAGTAAAGGGCTCGGGTAAGAGATAACCGAGGCACGCGGAGACGACGATGTATCCCGAAGTTTACACCCTTGCGGATGCTAATCTCCGTTTGGAGCGGTGTGGAGGCACAATGCTCCCCAAGAAGCCACTAGGGCCACCGTAATCTCCTCACGCCCTCGCACAATGCAAGATGCCGTGATTCCACTAAGGGACCCTTGAGGGCGGTCACCGAACCCGTACAAATGGCGACCCTTGGGGGCGGTCACCGAACCCGTACACTTTGGCAACTGTAGGATCGGAAGTATGTCTAGAGGGGGGGTGATTAGACTACTTGACAACTTAAAAATTTTGCCTTTTGATTGGAGTAGTTTCTTAGCAAGTTTACAATGACAACCAAGTCAAGTATCACCCTACACATGCAATTCTAGAGTTATGGCAGCGGAAAGTAAATTGCACGTATAGTAAATGAGAGGAGGAGAAGAGCAAACGCAATGGAGACACGGAGATTTTTTCTCGTGGTTCCGATAGGTGGTGCTATCGTCAATCCACGTTGATGGAGACTTCAACCCACGGAGGGTAACGGCTGCCTTGAGTCCACGGAGGCTCCACCCACGAAGGGTCCACGAAGAAGCAACCTTGTCTATGCCATCATGGCTTACGCCCACGGAGGACTAGCCTTACTGGGGTAGATCTTCACGAAGTAGGCGATCTCCTTGCCCTTACAAACTCCTTGGTTCAACTCCACATCATGACGGAGGCTCCCAAGTGACACCTAACCAATCTAGGAGGCACCACCTCCAAAAGGTAATAGATGGGGTTGGTGATGATGAACTCCTTGCTCTTGTGCTTCAAATGATAATCTCCCCAACACTCAACTTTCCTCACTGATTTGGCTGTGGTGGAGGAAGGGATTGAGTGGAAAGCAACTTGGGAAGGCTAGAAATCAAGTTTCATATGGTTGGAGTGGAGCAACTTGATCTCAACACAAGGGTAGGTAGTTTTCTTCTCAGAAATGTAAGGTAGGAGTGGTAGTTCTTTCGATGGCTCTCTCCACGAATGAAGAGGAGGTGGAGGGTATTTATAGCCTCCACACAAAATCCAACTGTTACACACATTTGACCAATCTCGGTCGGACCGAAGTTGACAACTCGGTCGGACCGAAAGTTCAAATCTTGTGAGCGTTGGGATTTTCGGTGGGACCGAAAATACAATCTCGGTTAGTCCGATTCTTCCAAAGTCTAGGGTTTGCCAATCTCGGTGGGACCGACTTTCTCATCTCGGTGACACCGATTTGAGTACAGAAGGTTACAGAAGGTTGGCAACACCAATTTCGGAATGACCGAGTTTGGAATCGAAAAATCCGAGATTCTAGGGTTTGGCTATATGGTGAGGTGGTTCATCTCGGTGTGGTGAGTTTGGAATCGGTGGGACCGAGATTACTTATGAGTTTATGTTGGAATGAAAGATTGCTGATTGTTTGAGAGATAAATCACTAAGCACTTAGAGCAACCAGATCATCATCATAACCTCACCCCTTTTAATAGTATTGGCTTTCCTATGGACTCAATGTGATCTTGGATCACTAAACCAAAAATGGAGTCTTGAGCTTTTGCCAATGTTTTCCTTAGCATTTTGAGGGTCCACATCATTAGTCATTGCCATACCCATATCAATGAACTTTCGAAATATTCTCAAGAAATGATTAGTTCAATGATATATATGTTGTTATTAATTACCAAAACCACCGGGATTAGTTGCACTTTCAATCTCCCCTTTTGGTAATTGATGACAACATATAGATCAAAGCTTCGACAAATGATATAATCAATGAATAACATCGTCTTTGAGAAGTATGTGATAAGCAAGAGCTCCCCCTAAATTTGTGCATTATTTAAGATTTGCTTTTGAATGCAAATGCACAATCGATTAGGATCATGGGTTACTCTTCCATGTCACATACATCTTGGTGGAGCGCACAAAATGATAAGAATGAATAGCATGCACCCAATCACCAAGACATGAGTAAATGATCATACAAGATATGAATGGAATATGATAGACATCAAGCACACATTAAGCACAGTATGATCAAGCACTCATCAAGATAGAGCAAACGTAGTATCAAACACACGAAGTATCTCAAAGAACTCAAAAGTATCTCAAGGAAAACCGCAAACGAAAGAGCAAAAACGAGCACTCTCTCTCTCGAAGTCCTATGATCTATACAATTTCTCCCCCTTTGGCAACAAGTTACCAAAAGTTCGAAGGTATAGAGCTAATCGTCACTCGGGACTCTGCGGGCGGCTCTGTCTGCGTCGATGGAGTGGAGATAGCTGCATCTGCAAAGCTTCTGCTGAAGTCTGTGGAGCTGGAGGAGTGGATCTTGAAGTGGTCTTTGGGCCGACGGAGCTGTAGGAGGTCTTGATGTAGTAGCCACAGGGTCCGACCTTTGAATAGCAAATGATCTGGGCTTTGTGGGCACCGGAGCAGGCTGCTCATAGTCATCTGGACCATATCACCTTCCATCTCTCTCATGAGTTCTCGCCTTCTCCCTCTTAGCTTCCTCGATGTCGCCTCAAGCTTGTTGACGGTGACTGCACTTGATCGACAACGTCCGAGCATGGAACTTATCCTCAACTATCCTCTCAAGGCTCTCCCGAGATCGCACTATGCTGGCCAGCGTAGCTCAATTCTCGAGTGGCTTCAAGAAGTTGTTCTGCAACGCTCTTGGGCTTTTCTTTGCTTCCTTCTCGACTTTAGCTTGTTTGGCAGCTTCAGACTTAGCATGTCCTTCTACGATGTGGGAGCATCCTCGGTCATCACAACCTCGTTGTCCTCATGTTCAGCTGTAGTGGCAAGTGGGGTCTATCCAATGTAGGTGTCCGTGCCAAACTTGGCATTAATGAGCATCTGAATATGCGGAGCAAATCCACACGACCTCTTACAGTCTGCTGCTTGTCCTCTTGATAGTCTCAACTATCGTGTCCATCACCTTAAAAGGTGTCTTCGATCTAGAATGTGCAGCATGTTGATAGAGTACCCTCTTATCATGCGGTGGTCCCGACTTAGGCATCAAAGTATGCCTCGAATGGTGTTGGTGGTTGGGAGACCTGCACAAGGTAGTAGACCCAACCAAGCTTCCATATCTCTACATCCTTCTCCTTGACTTCATTGTACATGTTCTTCATTGACTCGTGATTTTTCTTCGGAATGCCATACACATCAACATCATCTTCCCTTGAAACAGGTGCATTCAGCAACGCTCTCCATTCTTCAACAGTAGAATGGAATCCCTGCCCTTCTGTCATCCATACAATCCTGCCATCTGGATAGAAGTGTGCGGTGGCATAGAACTGCATGATCATCTCGTCGTTCCAAGCAGTCAATTTCTGACCAACGAACTCTGCAATCCCACAAGCAGTGAAGCTTTCATGCACATGTGGGAAGTAGTCTCTGTGCTCTTCACTGTCGATGTATTTCCAAATAACGTATCTAGTGTCAAGCAACAATTGGCTTCTTGTCCATGAGCACCGCCTCATAAAAGTCTTGTTGCTCTCTTGTGTGGAATCTTGGGTCAACTGCAGTTCTTCTCCGGTGGCATATGGATCTGCTTGCCTCCATAGCTCGAGACCTTTGTCCTTTCTCTCCTTCATATTTTCAGCTCGAGGATGAGCTTCATTATGAACCGACAGCTTCAGCTTGAGCTTGAGCAAAACATGAGCCTCATCATCGATTCTGCGGTGGCACATTGTCCTTCTTCTTCTCTGAAGCGGTATGTTCCTCACAGTCTTCTTTGGCTTGGCAGCTGGTTTGGCTTGGGCTGCCTTTCTTTGGAGCTGATTGCTTTGCCTTTGTGGGTGCTCCCCTTACGATGGCATCACCCATCAACTTCGCTTCGAGGAGGCTGAGGTGCTTCCTCATCGTAATCATCATCATCGCCATCTCTTCATGAACTTTCCTCTTCCTCTTGGAAGTCTTCTTGATCTTCTTTGGAGGTTTCTTCCATGCTGAGCTTCAGGCAACAGAGGATTTTGCCACTTTGCTTGTGCCTTTCTTTGATTGTTGCCCTTGATAGCTCTTGGCAACCACTTGCCTTTTAGGCTTAGAAGTTATTTCTTCATCAAGAACGAAATCTGAATCTTCCTCATCGAATTCCTCTTCCTCCTCGGCCCGGTGGCAGCTGCAGATCCACTTGGAGTGCTTCTCTCTCATCATCTGAAAAACTGCTTGCCTCTGGACTTGTAGCTGCCTCTGGAATCTCAAGCGGCATCTCGGACTGTTACACCGTCACTTCCTTCGAGACATGACTGACAACCTGTGAATAGAATAGGTATAGGCAGAATAGAAGAGTTATCACAAACTGCAGAGGATTTTGCAAAAAGAATAAGTTCAAACTTTAGTTTTAGGTTTTCACAGAATACATGTCGGTCTGACCGAATCTATCAATTCGGTGAAACCGAAATGTCTTAACAGACCACATACACCACTTTCGGTTGGACCGAAATGGGTTTCGGTCTAGCCGAGACTACTAGGGTTTCACTGAATCTTCACTTCGGTCTTACCGATTTGCACAACTTCGGTTTCACCGAAAAGTGCGATCGATGGCGAGGCCAAATCGGTCGATCCGAAAATGTTGAATCGGTCACACCGAGATGTGTTCGTGAAACCTAACCCTAAAATTTTCACTCGAAATTTGTTCTATGACCTAAACAATTTGGATAGGAGGATCTCAATCTTGGCAAGAAACATGGCAACGCCTATCGTGCATTGAATCAGCGGTTGGAACACGAGAGGATGAAACTCACCCAATGTGGTGGAGCTTCACTCACGGCGGCAACGGCGCGATGAGAAAGTCCGCTGACGGCGATGGAGACCATGGCGAGGGCGCCTGGCGACGGCGGAGACGATCCGGAGACCAAGGCGGCGGCTAAGGGTTTGAGGCGAAGCGTTTGAAGAAGTAATCAACGCTCGTCCTCGAGTATATATACCTTCGGTTGTCGGTGGGACCGAGTTTGAAAACTCGGTGGGACCGAGATGGTTAGCTGCGTGCGATTACACACTTCGTCACGCCGAATTTGAAACTTCGGTTTCACCGAGGTGAAAACCTAGATCAATCAAGTGATTTGATCCGTCCGATTTGAGTATATCGGTTTGACCGAAAGTACTTAGAAGGTTTTGGAAGTTAGGCTTTTGACGGATCGGTGGCTCAGTGCTCCTCACTCGGTCTGTCCAAAAAGTCTTGTTCAAAGTTTGTGATATAAGCATGAACAGAGTTTGAGACAAGAAAGCATAGATAGCTAGGGGAGGAACTTAGGCATTCTTGTCCATCCATTTGGTCAAAAAGAAAGAAAACCAAAATACCAAAGCAACAAATGGATGTCCTCGAATGGATAAAATCATGCATCCAACATGCTCACACAATAAGATAGCAAATGAAATATGTGTCAAACATGCACAAACAAAACACTAACAATTAGCACACAATTTGGCGATGACTAGGTCATCTATATATGAGTATATTGACTTAGGAGTCAAATGAGAACATTTGATCATAGGTCATACTCATCGTTTAAGCACAAGTGGGGTTACCACTTTTCCATAAAGCATTGATGTGTTGACATCATTAGAAGATGCTTTAGCTCATTTCTTTAGAGCAAAGCTCCCCCTTGATGTGAGAACCCCTTTTAAAGGGTCAAACTAACCTTGGGTTGTCGTTGAAGACTTCATGTAGATGTTGAAGATGTGGATGCTCAATGTTGATGAAGATCATCAAGAGTTGGGAGCAATCCTTTGGATTCGGCACTTTCAATACCTACATGGGTTAGTCCCACAAGGAACAAACAAGAATATCCATGGACATAGATTGAAGTACACAATAGATGATGTCCATGAAGGCAATGATTACCTTGTCCCTTGACTTACCAACATGAGGGTTTGTGACTCCATGAACTAGTGCAAGATGTGGAAGTTGATTGCACAAGTCCTTGCCAAAATGAATATGAGTGAAGTATGTTGGCGGAGTCACCCTCAAGAACTCTCTAGTTCTTCTTCTTCGGGATCCACATCATCTTGATGGGAATCCTTGGGGTAGTAGTTGAGCTTGTTGAAGTAGAACTTGAAGTTGCCTTGGGAACCCACTTGACCATGGCCTTGGGTGCTTCAATGAATGCATCAATCTCCTCTTGAAGCTTGTCCTTGCCTTTTAGCTTGTGGTCTTGTGGTGGAAGGTCATCTTGAGCTTGTTCCTCATTGGAATAAGTAGGATCATACTTCTCCTCTTGAGAGACAAACTTTGGAGTGGGATATTGACCTTCTTCCCATTCAACACCCTCGGCGTTGAACTTTCGCTCAAAACCAATTCCTTGATTCTTCCTGTCTTCCTTGTTTGCGAACAATTTCCTCAAAGCTCTTGCTTCCGCAAGACTCTTGTAGACACCTTTCTCTATAATCCCTTTCAATAGACTATTTTCTTGCTCAAGTGAAACTTGGCTTGAAACATTGTTAGTGGAATCAAGAGAATTACTAGAAGTAACAACATTTGATTTAGCATGATTATTGTTACTACTAGATGAAGAATTTTTCTTATGCTTGTCATGCTTAGTTTTGATAGGTGGCAAGAAATTAGACAAGAGAAGTCGTTTGGCAAGATATGAAGAACTCTTCTTTGAAGATCGTCATTGATAGCTTTTAGAAACTCATGTTCTTGCTCTAGATTGAGCTTCTCGAGCGTAGCTTCTCATGAGATCTTAGGAGCTCTCTATGATCTTCTTGAGTTGTTTCATGAGCTAACTTAAGAGTGTTTAGTTCTTTAGTTAGACGCTCAATCTCCTTCATAGCATTGTCATTCGACTCTTCTCGATTATAAAGACTACTAGCATGTTCATCATTACTAAGCTCACTAGATTTATCATGTAAAAGCTCATCTTCACCAAGCAAGTCATCCTCATCACTATCAAAGTCAATAAACTCAGGATGTGATACCTTGGGGCCTTTTGCCATGAAGCATCTTCCAATTCCCTCATTTGGTGAATCAAATATGTCATAGGAGTTGGAGTTGGAGGATACGAGAGCAAGACCGCAACACCTTCATCTTGATCAGATTCGGAGTTGGAGTGATAGCTTCTTTCGAGTGATTGTCGGAGTCGGGCCGGAAACCCATTCACCAACATGAGCTTGATGTTTTCTTCTTGTGTAGCTCCTTGATGACTTGTCTTTCCTTTCCGAATCCTTGCTTCTCCGAGAGGATCTTCGTTCATAACGATCATCTCTACTCCTTCTCTCTTTTCGAGGCGACTCTTCTCTTGAGCTTCTTCTTCTTGGAGATTCTTCTCTTCTCTTGTGGGGAGTCGAACACTCATTTGAGTAGTGTCCGGTCTTCCACAATTGTAGCAGCTTCGATCACGACTAGAAGATCTCTTTTCATCATATGATCTAGACTTTGAGCTTCTTTCCTTGCTTCTACTCTTGTAGAATTTGTTGAAGTTCTTCACCATTAGGCTTATCTCTTCATTGGAAACTAGCTTGTCACTTGAGGATGTGGGAGCTTCAACTGCAGCTTTGTAAGCACCACTTGACTTGTTGTGAAGCTCTTCCTTATCTTTAAGTGTCATCTCATGAGCAACAATCCTTCCAATGACTTGGTAGGCTTGAGATCTTTGTAATTTGGCATCATTTGGATCAAAGTGCACACGGTGTCATACTTTCCATCCAAAGCTCTGAGGATCTTCTTGATGATGAATCGGTCGGTCATTTCTTCGCTTCCTAAGCCTGCCATCTCATTGGTGATGAGAGCAAGCCTAGAGTACATTTCAGCGACTCCTTCACCTTCCTTCATCTTGAACTTGTCAAGCTGACCTTGAAGAACATCTAGCTTTGATTCCTTCACGGACTCGGTACCTTCGTGCATTTCGACCAAAGTATCCCAAATCTCTTTTGCATTCTCAAGACGGCTGATCTTGTTGAACTCCTCGGGACACAAAGCATTGAAGAGAATGTCACAAGCTTGAGCATTGTTCTGTAACATCCGCAACTCATCTGCGGTAGCTTCGCGATCCGAACTTTTCCTTCCTCAAGAACTCACCTTGCAAGCCAACACAAATAATGCCCCATGCGGCAGGGTTATGTCCAAGAATATGCATTTTCATTTTATGCTTCCAACTAGCAAAGTTTGAACCATCAAAGTAAGGACCTCTACGAAAATTACCCTCACTAGACGCCATACTCTCCTAGGTTGTGAAACCAAGCTTATGGAGTCCAATGCAATGGAAGCCAATCCAATGGAGACCAAAGCTCTGATACCACTTGTAGGATCGGAAGTATGTCTAGAGGGGGGGTGATTAGACTACTTGACAACTTAAAAATTTTGCCTTTTGATTGGAGTAGTTTCTTAGCAAGTTTACAATGACAACCAAGTCAAGTATCACCCTACACATGCAATTCTAGAGTTATGGCAGCGGAAAGTAAATTGCACGTATAGTAAATGAGAGGAGGAGAAGAGCAAACGCAATGGAGACACGGAGATTTTTTCTCGTGGTTCCGATAGGTGGTGCTATCGTCAATCCACGTTGATGGAGACTTCAACCCACGGAGGGTAACGGCTGCCTTGAGTCCACGGAGGGCTCCACCCACGAAGGGTCCACGAAGAAGCAACCTTGTCTATGCCATCATGGCTTACGCCCACGGAGGACTAGCCTTACTCGGGGTAGATCTTCACGAAGTAGGCGATCTCCTTGCCCTTACAAACTCCTTGGTTCAACTCCACATCATGACGGAGGCTCCCAAGTGACACCTAACCAATCTAGGAGGCACCACCTCCAAAAGGTAATAGATGGGGTTGGTGATGATGAACTCCTTGCTCTTGTGCTTCAAATGATAATCTCCCCAACACTCAACTTTCCTCACTGATTTGGCTGTGGTGGAGGAAGGGATTGAGTGGAAAGCAACTTGGGAAGGCTAGAAATCAAGTTTCATATGGTTGGAGTGGAGCAACTTGATCTCAACACAAGGGTAGGTAGTTTTCTTCTCGTAAATGTAAGGTAGGAGTGGTAGTTCTTTCGATGGCTCTCTCCACGAATGAAGAGGAGGCGGAGGGTATTTATAGCCTCCACACAAAATCCAACCGTTACACACATTTGACCAATCTCGGTCGGACCGAAGTTGACAACTCGGTCGGACCGAAAGTTCAAATCTTGTGAACGTTGGGATTTTCGTGGGACCGAAAATACAATCTCGGTTAGTCCGATTCTTCCAAAGTCTAGGGTTTGCCAATCTCGGTGGGACCGACTTTCTCATCTCGGTGACACCGATTTGAGTACGTAAGGTTCTGAAGGTTGGCAACACCAATTTCGAATGACCGAGTTTGGAATCGGAAAATCCGAGATTCTAGGGTTTGGCTATATGGTGAGGTGGTTCATCTCGGTGTGGTGAGTTTGGAATCGGTGGGACCGAGATTACTTATGAGTTTATGTTGGAATGAAAGATTGCTGATTGTTTGAGAGATAAATCACTAAGCACTTAGAGCAACCAGATCATCATCATAACCTCACCCCTTTTAATAGTATTGGCTTTCCTATGGACTCAATGTGATCTTGGATCACTAAACCAAAAATGGAGTCTTGAGCTTTTGCCAATGTTTTCCTTAGCATTTTGAGGGGTCCACATCATTAGTCATTGCCATACCCATATCACTGAACTTTCTGAAATATTCTCAAGAAATGATTAGTTCAATGATATATATGTTGTTATTAATTACCAAAACCACCTGGGGATTAGTTGCACTTTCAGCAACCCTTGGGGGCGGTCACCGGTACCCGTCAAAATGCTCGGGGCAATCTCCACAACCTAATTGGAGACCCCGACGCTTGCCCGGAGCTTTACACCACAATGATTGAGCTCCGAACACCACCAAATGACTAGGGGTCCCAAGCACCCAAGATAAACAAGCTCAAGGGCACCAAGCACCCAAGAGTAATAAGCTTCTCAACTTGTAACTTCCACGTATCACGT
Organism: Aegilops speltoides; assembly: GCA_021437245.1. Lineage (NCBI taxonomy): Eukaryota > Viridiplantae > Streptophyta > Magnoliopsida > Poales > Poaceae > Aegilops > Aegilops speltoides. The sequence continues at coordinate 416,388,329 of CM038144.1, forward strand.
GGAGAACTCAAACCGATGCACCAAATGCAATGGCAAGGGCACACGGAGTGCCCAAGTCCTTCTCTCCCAAATCCCACCAAAGCAACTAATGCTAGGGAGGAAAATGAGAGGAAGAACGAAGGAAGAACACGAAGAACTCCAAGATCTAGATCCAAGGGGTTCCCCTCACTAAGAGGAGAAAGTGATTGGTGGAAACATGGATCTAGATCTCCTCTCTCTTTTCCCTCAAAAACTAGCAAGAATCCATGGAGGGATTGAGAGTTAGCAAGCTCGGAGAAGGTCAACAATGGGGGCAAAAACGAGCTCAAAGGATTAAGTCCCAATGGGGAAGAAGACCCCCTTTTATAGGTGGGTAGAAAATCCAACCGTTATCCCCTCACTCAGCCCGCACGGCGCGGTACTACCGCAGGGAGCTGCGGTACTACCGCGGTTGGCCGCGGTACTACCGCTGCAGGTTGCGGTACTACCGCATGTGCAGCTCGCCGATGAAGGCACATTGCACAGGGCAACGAGCGATAGAACCGCCGGAGCGGTACTACCGCGCGCCCCTACGGTACTACCGTAAGGCAGGAAACACTAGGCGCAGAGATGGCATGGACGTAAAAATTACTTCCGTACCTACTCACGAGGAGGACTGCACAAAACTCCGACGCATTACTACCGACATGAAGAGCGGCACTACAGCGTGAGGCGCGGATGTAAAAATTACATCCGCCCTACATCCGCTCATGTTTGCTAAGCTGGCGAGCCCACGGTACTACAGCGCCGTGGCGCTGTACTACAGCGTAGAGGCGCGGATGTAAAATTACATCCGCCCTACTACCGCTTCGCAACAAGCGCGCTGGCGGAGGCCGCAGTACTACCGCTCCCACAGAGCGGTACTACATGCGAGGGCTGCGGTACTACCGCTCCGGAGAGCAAGACTACCGCATGCCCCAAATCAAGAACACTAGGAGTCCTTCATTTTGCAGAGAAGACAACAGAGGGAAACACTAAAACCAGAACTGCCATAACTTCTGCAAATGAGCTCCGAATTGAGCAAACTCAAGCTTGTTGAATAGAGGAAGACGAGTAGCATCAAAACAAGAGAGGAGAGAAACCTCCAACAGAGACGAACCGGCAGAGCCTCCAACATCGAAAACATCATAGAAGATGCATGTAAACTCCGTTTTCGATGAACTCGAGCTTGTCATGAAAATGACCAAAAGCTCCAAATCTCACAAGGAGAAGAACCAAACAAGAACCAATAAAGATGATGCAAGGATGCAATGGTTTGAGCTCTCTACGAACGATACGATCAAGCAACTCATCGAGAGCCCCCCTTGATAGTACGGCAATCGATCCTATAACCCGGTCTCCCACAACTACTATGAGACCGGTAAAATAGAAAACCTATCAAGGGCAAACCTTTGCCTTGCACAAAGTCCACTTGAGCTAGATGATGACGATCTACTCCTCCTCAAGATGGACCACCTTTCTTGATTGCGTTGGCTCGATGAAGACTAGTTGATTGCTCCCCCATACTCCACTATGGGTGAGACACTCTTCCATCATCTTCACAAGTCCATTGTCACCACAATGGACGGCAAGCTTCAAGCACTTGATCTCTTCGTGATGCATCACTTGAACTTGCACACCGCAACCTAACCCCACAAAGAACTCTCACGAAGACCATGGGTTAGCACACAAAGCGTAATGGACAATGCTTACCATACCATGGGATCACTTGATCCTCAAGACATCTTATGCGCTTTGTGTGTTGAATCTTTCCAACACTCTTCATTTGGATGATGTCTTGAAGATGGACATGAATGATCACACAATCTTCTTCTTCAAGACATGCTTGCAATAGGCTCAACACTCACATGACCAATCTTTGGATAATTCCTTAATAGCACGGTGGTCATCACAAACTCTCCTTGAAACCAACAAATGGACTCCAAGAAAAGCCTATGGACAAACCCTTCAAATATAACTCAAGGCAACCATTAGTCCATAGAGATTGTCATCAATTACCAAAACCAAACATGGGGGCACCGCATGTTCTTTCAATCATCACCAATGATCCTCTCATCGTGGGAGGAGTGATCTTCATCAACATCTTTACCAGCACCATCTCCTCTCAAACCCTAGTTCTTCTCTTGTATTCAATCTTTGCCTCAAAACCTCAGATTGGTACCTATGGGTTGCTAGTAGTGTTGATTACTCCTTGTAGTTGATGCTAGTTGCTTTATTTGCTGGAAGATCAGATGCTCAGATCCTTAATGATATTTATTACCCCTTTGATCTTGAACATGAACATGCTTTGTGATTAGTTACTTTTGTTCTTGAGGACATAACAGAAGTCTTGTTATAAGTAATCATGTAAATAAGTAAATTTGGTATTCGTTCGATATTTTGATGAGATGTATGTTGTCTTTTCTCTAGTGGTGTTATGTGAACGTCAATGACATGACACTTCACCATGATTTGGGCCCAGGGGAAGGCATTGGGAAGTAGCAAGTAGATTATGGGTTGCTAGAGTGACAGAAGCTTAAACCCTAGTTTATGAGTTACTTCGTAAGGGCTGATTTGGATCCACATGTTTCATGCTATGGTTAGATTTATCTTAATTCTTCTTTCGTAGTTGCGGATGCTTGCGAGAGGGATTAATTATAAGTGGGAGGCTTGTCCAAGTAAGGACATCTCCCAAGCACCGGTCCACCCACGTACCAAATTATCAAAGTAGCGAACGCGAACCATATGAGCATGATTAAAACTAACTTGATGATAATTCCCATGTGTCCTCGGGTGCGCTTTGTCTTAAATAAGAGTTCGTATAGGCTTATCCTTTGCTACAAAAAGGATTGGGTCACCTTGTTGCACTTTTGTTACACTTGCTACCTTTTACGAATTATCTTGCTACCAAAATATCTGTTACCGATAATTTCAGTGCTTGCAGAAAATACCTTACTGAAAACCGTTTGTCATTTCCTTCTGCTCCTCATTGGGTTCGACACTCTTACTTATCGAAAGGACTATGATTTATCCCCTATACTTGTGGGTCATCAAGACTCTGGCACCGTTTCTGGGGAGTGAAGCGTCTTTGGTGAGTGGAAGTTGGTAAGGAAAATTTTATATTATGTGTTGGAGTTTATTGTCACTTGTCACTATGGAAAAAAATCATTTGAGGGGCTTGTTCAGAGTATCTTAACCTCGACCGGAAGCACAAAGAGGTGCTCCTCAACCTACTACACCTACTAAAAATATTTGTTATGAAATTCCTTCGGGTATGATAGAGAAACTGCTAGCTAATCATTGTGCAGGAGACGGAACAGTACATCCTGATATGGACCTAATCCATGTGGATGAAGTTTGTGGATTATTTAAGCTTGTAGGTTTACCCGGAGATGAAGTCAAGAAGAAAGTTTTCCCTTTATATTTGAAGGGAAAAGCATTGACATGATATAGGCTCTGTGATGATACTAGAGCTTGGGATTGGAACTGGGTTGAAATTCGAATTTCATCAGAAGTTTTATCCTATGCATCAAGTTCATCGTGATCGAAATTATATATATAATTTTTGGCCTTGTGAAGGAGAAAGTATCGCTCAAGCTTGGGTGGGTGGGGGTGGGCTTAAGTCAATGTTGTATTCATGCCCCAATCATGAGCTCTCAAGAGAAATTATTATTCGGAATTTTTGTGCCCGGCTTTCTCTTAATGATCAATCCATGCTCGATACTTCTTATATTGGGTCTTTTATAAAGAAGACTATTGAATTCAGACGGGATCTTTTGAAAATAATTAAACGCAAACTGAAGATTGGGAGCTCGACGAAGGTAAGGAGTCAGGTATAAAGCTTGAATTTGATTGTGTTAAAACTTTTATGGATATCGATGCTTTTCATAATTTTAGCACTAAATATGGACTTGACTCTGGGATAGTAGCTTCCTTTTGTGAATCATTTGCTATTCATGTTGATCTCCCTAAGGAGAAGTGATTTAAATATCATCCTCCCACTGAAGTAAAAATAGTAGAACCCATTGATGCTAGGGAAGAAACTGATACGTCCATTTTGCATCATGTTTTCCTATTGCTATCTATAATGTTTTTATGCAATTGCTTTATGGAATAATTCTAATGCCTTTTCTCTCATAATATGAAGGTTTACACAAAGAGGGAGAATGCCGGCAGCAAGAATTCTGGACCTGAAAAAGCTACGTTGGAGTTACCTATTCTGCACATCTTCAAATGAGCTAAAAATTTACGAAGAATTGTTTTGGAATATATAAAAGAATACTTGAGCAAATAACTACCTAGGGGGCCACCCTTGTGAGCACAAGACACCAGGGCGCGCCTGGCCCCCTAGGCACGCCCTGTTGGGTTGTGCCCTCCTCGGCCCACCTCCGGTGCCTATCTTCTGGTATATATGTCATTTTGACCTAGAAAAATAATTAAAGGGGGGACTTTCGGGACGAAGCGCCGCTATCTCGAGGCGGAACTTCGGCAGAAGCACTTTTTCCCTCCGGCGGAGCGATTCCGCCGGGGGAACTTCCCTCCCGGAGGGGGAAACCATTGTCATCGTCATCACAACAACCCTCTCATCTTTGGGAGGGCAATCTTCATCAACAACTTCGAGATGTCTTTTGGGTGTCTTTCTTAAAGAAAACATCGCACAGACGAACCATGGTGTTGTCCCACAGTTAATCAAGGAGTGAATTCCATATTTTACCCCTTATATATGCATTTGTGATACTAATTACTCCGTTAAGTGGAAATTCGTCTAGTATACCATTTTTTGAAACAGATAGAAAAAAGAAGTCTGGACATGATCGTCAGTGATGCCCTCCGATATTTACATATTTTTGTATGAATCATTGATGCAACATGTCGATCATATCTAAAAGCAAATTGAAAAACTAGGATAAAACCGTGTTAAAAGTCTCCAGAATCTGATATTTCGATAGAACTTCCACTGAATGGGGTAATATGTGCCACAAATGTACAACTACAGGGTAAAAAGTGGAATTCACTCTTAATCAAGAAATTGTCCAATTTTTTGTTAGAAATTTGCATGCTAGTCCTTTGCGTTTGTGATACCACATTTTTGTTACGTTTGACAACCCTAGCAATTTCTTAGTGTGATGCTTGTTGCCGATGCTTCGCTGAGTTCGGTTAGATTTCAGTACCTTACTGATCCTTCATTTTGGTCTAACCAAAACCTGCTAATCTGCAATTCTTAGCTCAAGATATCATCGTCCGAAGTCCGAACCAAGGGTAAACCTTGTTCAACCTGGTAGTGATCTAAAATAACGTCGCTGCAGTGACCAAAGAAACTTATGGTTCCAACACAGTAGGCCTCATTATAACTACCAGGAGTGAATGGCATAAAACCTCACAGTAACACCAAAGGTCTCACAGGTTTCATGGCAAAGCCTACATGCTAAATAACAAGATCCCCCTAAAAGCAGACCTGACATTATAACATCCCTACAGACTTGTAAAAAACATTAGTTCTTGCTTCTATGCAACATTCATAAAGAGGCAGCAGCTAAAACCCCAGCACCACTCTTTTGATGAGATGCAGGGAGGCTAGGCAGCAGCCGATGGCTTGGTGCTCCTGGATGGAGTCCTCTTGGGATGGTCCTGGCTCTGCAAGATGGCGCTGTCCGACGAGTCCGAGCTGCTTCGCTCCCCGGTCAGCGCTTTGCTCGACAGCATCTTCCCCAGGACCTTCTTCGGCGTCGCGCCGCCCTTGGCCTTGCCGTTGGTGGTGCTCTTGCTGCTGCCGTGGCTCTTCTCGGCGCTGTGGCATTTCTCCAGCTTCGTGGTCTTTGATGAAAGGCTGAGGTCTTCCACCGCTATGACTCCATCCCACTCGTCTTCAGTGTTGGTTGTGGCGCCTGACCTTGAGCTCTCGTAGGAGCCGACGCAGATGCTGTCAGCTCGGACCGTCGCTGCCGCGGATGCCCTTGTCTGCTCGTGGTACAGCACCTGAACCACGGTTCTCAGAGGGAGGCGCTCGTTCTGGACGGCGTGAGCGCATGCTTCTGGCGACAACTTCTTGCAGTCCATGAGGCAGCAAAGCTTCTTCTTGTCGCTCTTGCTTAGGCTTGGGTGCTCCTGCTCAAAATTTCAGAGAAGATAATGTAAAGCATTTATCAAACAAATATAGAACCATAAGGAATAAGAAATCTATATGCATCTATATATATAGATATTGGTTGCGAAGAAAGAAATGAATGCAAAAGAATTTCATAAACCAAAACAAAAACAGCAACAATTCAAATACATTAGGAATATATTTGCAAGAACGCACAAGAAAGTGATTTAGTATGCAATGTACATGCAGATGATGAGTTGTAAGAGTACCTTCATATACATGTCGATGGCGCGATATATCCCATCATGGAAAGGCCTTGAATTGCCTGAAATTGCCTCAGCAAGATTGATGAACTTCAAAACAGGGGTATTGGGGTCCTTTGCAACCTCGGTGAGATAACCATCAACAACTTTTGCTACTGTGATCATAGATGCACTAGGTGCTTGCACGTGACCGTTCACCTCAGCATTATGTTTCTGAGCATTTTTGCAATCTTGCCTCACATACTCTTCGACGATACTAAGGATCATGTCAATGTCATAACCAGTTGTCTCCCCATCGACTGTAGGAATAAGAAGATCTGACACGGATGCTTCATCCAGCTGCCGTCCAATTCTCTTCACCAGCTCTTTCCTGCACATCTCTCCACATTTAAGCAGATTGGTTGCCCTCAGTAGCTTTAGCAGGAAGCTGCATGAGACTGAGCCTTTCTCTGATGGCAACAAGCATGTGATGGTAACTAGCATCGCTCGGACCTTTCCATCACCATGGATCATTGAAACCTTGCTTAATGAGGGGAGCTTCTTGTATGTGTAGGCTTTGATTGCCTCACCAACAGCATCCTTGGGCACCATACCCATTGTTTTGATTGCTGATATGACTTGCTTGTAGGAATCAATGTCGAGATCTGTGAGATCCTCAACCCACCAATCCTTTGGCACGGACGGCTGCTTCTTGACTCCATTCCATTGCATATCAAGGTCATTCTCAGTTGAGAGCTTCTTGCGATTGTACGTATATGACCATTCAACCTTGGAGGTGTCAACAGAGGCTTTTGAAGCAATGGAGTCAATGCAGTGGCTAACCAGCTTAAGATCCTCTGACCATGGTAAATGAGCCTTTGTTGTCCCAAGGACAATAATAGAATCTTTCCAACTCCTGAATATGCTTGAGCTGAGGAAGACATCAATCTTGTAGATCAGATTACCCTTGTCGACAGTTTCATTCATCTCCAAGTACTCCGCAGCGCAGCGGGCAGCAACGACATTGTACGCATTGAGTGTGACAACCATGCCATAGCAGAACTTGGCACATATCTCAAAAGCCTTTGGGCCACCAGGAATGTCATGGATGTGGATATCAATATTTTCATCACCAGTAGTTGGGATCAACTTTTGAAAGCGAGCACACTTGGATAGAAGTGGAAACTGCATGGATGGGTGATGTAAAAATCAGGAAAATATAACTTCACATTCCGTTAGAAAATATAATAGTACATTTGATAAAAAAAGAAAAACATATAATAATGTCATCTCTGCAATGGAACAATGATTGTGTGAATTCCATACCATAAACTAATAGACTAACTTGAGTGAAACCACGAGAGCTAATAATATGTGATAAAAGGAACACGTTACAAGGGTTTTCGGCATGGAGATAGGAGAATAAGTTGGTAACCAAAAGCAAAAAAAAAGGACACGAGGCCATGTTCTTCTGAAGCACGACTAATTATTACTAACATAGATCTTATGAAAGCAGTGTACAGCAAAAAGTAAATGAAGAGGACTGAATTGTTTACCTTGTGAAGGTAAAACTTTGTGTTCCCTAGACGAACAGTGATATCGCTCACCAATTCAGTTTCCACAATTCTGCAAAAACAAACAATTCTCATAAGAGAAAATAAAAAAAGAACAAGCAACTGCGATCATTTTATATCTTTTTTATTGGGTAGTCATTTGATATCTTGGAAGGACAAGACAGGTATTTTATTCAAATATGTATCCAAATGGATACAGGATTTTTGTTGTTGTCGCTATGAGTGGATAACAGATTTGTCTATTTAGCATGAAACCATTTAAAAGAGATGGGGAATGCATGAAATGAAAAATCATGAATGTCACACGAGAAATAACCTCGTACATTAGAATCTAAAAAATAAAGAAAAAAATAGCTCAAAAGCAGTATCCAATTAAATAATTTGTAAAAAAGAAATGAACTTACTCCCTCCTTCCATCTATATAGGGCCTAATGCGTTTTTTAAGACCGTCTTTGACTATTGACAAGATTAATAGTACATGACATGCACAATGTGAAAATTATATCATTGAAATCTTCTTTCATACACGAATTTAGCGGTGTGCTTTGTGTAAGTTGCATGTCATATATTATTGCTCTAATATTTGGTCAAAGTTAACCTTAAAAAAACGCGTTAGGCCTTATATAGATGGAAGGAGGGAGTACATGTAGTACAGTACAAACTAATGTTTAGCATTTCAAATATAACTGGAAAGTTCGTCAGAAACTTCAAATGAAGCACCATTTTAAAATCACTTCCAAGTTCTCAACTCTGAATCCTTTTAAGCACTTGGATATCCAAGAGTACGGTAATCTTTAGGGGATCTTTTCAATCATACAGCTATATCATTAGTTCTTTAGAAAGACCCGACAAATCACAGTCATCCCGCTCTAACCAAGGCTGAAGTAGACGACATTAAACTTGGAGCAGTTAACATCATACAAAAGGCTCCCCGGAAAAAAGAAATCATGCTAAAGGTACTTGTGTGGATCCCAGGAACAAAATATGCACGTATCCTGGATAAGATAGGGTATATTACCCATAAGACATTTGACAATGAGAGGATGCAAAAGAAAGTGGTAGTCCCACAGTTTGAACTTTGACCCTTAAGGATCTGAGAAGTTGGGGAAATATAATACTCACATACAGAACACAATAAGAGACTCTAGTTGTTTATGCTGGTTTGTCCGTTATTAGCATTTTATTATGATCCGGTCCCTCTATATCAGAACTTTCAGAGATGCAGAAATGAAGAGAACTGACGCAAAAACCGGTTCCTGTTGGGATCATGTATTAATAATACCTAAAACCAATAAGCAGTGAGATATATAGTTGTATGCTTATCCAAAGGTAGCAAAGCAAGCAAACAGAAACAATGCGCATGAACAAGGTGAATGAACATGCAAGGGGAGGGATGAATGAGCCACTCACCTGACTTCGCTCCCGTCGTCCTGAAAGGTGTCCGGATTCGATCCAAGCTTCATGAACTTCATCTTGACAGAAACAGAGGTTCAAAGCACGAACAAGTAGGCAGCACACCACCCTGCAGCCTCCCACTCCCCCAGGCCAACAATGCTCTCACACACAGAGCAGACCACCACTGCAGGAGGAGGAAGAAGAAGACGACTTGTGTGCTAGCCCATGCTACTTGTCCACGGGCGGAAGGAACAGCAACGGCTCCAGACCAGAGGGCAAAGAAACAGCAAGTACAAGGAACAGAAGCAACTTGGGTAGGCCGGTGGGGTGGGGAGGGGGGCGGCGGGAGGGAGATGGGAATATGGCAACGTGCCCGGCCCGGCGCTCGTACAACGGAAACAATAGCAGCAGCAGCAGGATCGGTCCTTGAGGGAGGCACACTCCACCCCACCCCGGCCTACTTATGCGGGCTGGTGCTGCGGCGAGGAGCACAAGCGCCTCAGGGGGAGTAAACAATGGCGGGGAGGGACGGACACCCACAAAGCACAAAGCTGACACAGCCCCACCTCCTCCTCCTCCCCTGCCGCTATCTATTTCTTAATCCGCCTGTCCGTCCTTCTTGATCCTGGTGGATTGAGATCTTCCGCAATAAATTTCCCTTCCCTCGCTACAGCACCGGTAAACCGAGAAAGAAAGAACGAATCACGCAGGCAGGATCTTGTGTCCAACGCCAACGACGCGCGCGCTACCATAAACAACGCGTCCACATTCCTCCTCCCAGACCCTACAAATCTCTGCAGAAACAACGGGAAAAACAGAGTTAGCCAAGATTTTTTTAACGAGTCGATCGACACCGCGCATCTTTTTCTAACGCAAATGGGGAGGCAACGGAGAGACCGGACCGGCGACCACTTGCTCGCTCCGGTCTGCGCTCGTGCTTGCGCTTGCGGGGAGGAATCTTGTAACAAGATCTCGCAGCCTTGTGCCGGGACGAAGAGAGATACTCCTGCTAATTATATATACTACGCGGCAAGAGGGAGGGGGATAACGGAATTTGGTTGATTAAAAACCCGTTGAGCCCACAGGATTTGCAGCCGCAATGTGACGACCACGAGGGAGCATGTGGAGGGAGGCGTCGAGATTTATAGCGAAGCCACGGGGATGGCAACAAAACAAAACAGGGGTAGTACCCAACCCAGCCCAAGAAAGCGCGCAAGAACAAACGGAAAGCGGGCGGATTAGGGCGGGCCGTGACCGGAGAAAGAGGAACAGTGCGACGGGCGGAGGCAGACCCACCTCCCCCGAGAAAAAAAGACGGGCTACGCCCCCACCCCAGCAGCGGACGGAGCCAGCCCCAAGAACTGCTCGCCGCCAACAACAAGTGCTCTGCCCTGCTCTGCTCGGGGAGAGGAGTGCAGCCAAGATGCGGCCACGCGACGCAAGTGCGCGCGCGCATGTGCCCGTGTCTCCCTGTCGACCCGGCTGGGAGGAGTGTCTCCCTCCGATGCCCGCGCGTGTGCCGTGTGCGTGCGTGCGTGCTTGTGTTGGGAGTGGTAGAAAGACGGAGGAGGGCGTGGCGATTAACCTCGGGCGAGAGGGCGGTGACCTTGCAAGCTAGCTAGCTTGCTTGCTTGCAGGTGTCTTGTCCTCCTCCCTCCAATGGCCGCCGTGAACTGCGCTGCACCCACACCCCGAGGAGCGAGCGAGGACGAGGCGGCCCGGCGTGCCTCCTCAAGTACCCACAGCAGAGAGACAGCACTACCACCACCCCGCTCTCTTTTCTTTCGCAATGCACTGTGAAACGGAGTGATATGCAACAGGGAAAGCGAAAGCGGGGAGATCGGAGGGGGGAGGAAGAGGCTCACCGCAAGCGTCCAAGGAGCGAGCGAGCGGCAAGGGAGGGGGCAGCGGGTGCTCGGACGGAAGGCCTTTGAGGGAGCCGGGCTGCCGGGATCGATCGATCGGTCGCTTTTGGGTTTTGTTGGGTTTTCTTTGCCGCCGCGCCCACAGCCTCGCTTGCTCAGCCTCAGCTCACTGTGCGCGCGTCCTGCTTCTGCTTTGCTTTCGACAGGAGAGGAGGGGGGGACGAATGGAATAGAAAGCTCTCTCCCGCCCGCGGTCCTGCTCCTGCCGCAGGTTGGTGGTGGTGGTGCTGCTGGTGCTGGCCGTGCTGCTACCTCGCCTCGGCGCCTTTTGCTCAACGCTGCAATTTTTTTGGGCAAACGGTATATACGTATTTATGGTACAGTATGGGTCTATACGAACGTCTTTACAGCGTAGCCTGGAGGAGGAGTAAATAATACCCATGCCAAAGTATTGAAAGCCTTCCTAAATGATATGTGTGCCATTGATTTTGGATGAACGGCTCATACCTGCTGTATTACTCCTCCTGTTATGGTGTCTTTTAAATAGGTATAAAAGCCATCAATGGGCTAGAAAAGGCTGGTATATACACTTTGCAAACAAGGAAGTAATTGCATCCATGTCTAAAATGCAGGGATAAATGGGAGGGAAAAATAGCCATGTACTATGGAAATAAATACTTAACACGTTTGACACGGTTAATATGATAGTATCCGCACATTGTACGACGGTCACCGTGCTACCTAAGTATAATAGTGAAATTAATTACAATTTTTGAATCAAATATATAATGAGCATAATATACATGAATTTCTTTGGCAGATTCCTTGCAAATCAGTTTTTGTCATGCACATCATGAGATGTTTGGTCAAGTTCTATAACAAGCGAAACCCTTGTTTTGCATATTCCGTCTAATGAGACACACGAGATCGTATTCTTGAAACTAGCTTTTCACCGGTGGGTAAACCTAGGCATGCTCAACCTGGGAACGTATCTGGTGCACCGGGGCAATTGGTGCTACCGGTGCACCGGACCCCGTTGCAAATTTAAAATGTTCAAAAAAATCCAGAAAAAATTAGTGCATTGACACAACAATGATGTATATTATCACAAAATTTTGAATCAAAAGTCGAAACACCACTTAAGATACAAAAATAACAAATTTGACATCAATGTGCTAATGGGCCAAAATTGAAGCCCAACTTGTGTTATGTACTATTCAGTGTCAAATTTGTTATTTTTGTATCTCAAGCTATGTTTCAAATTTTGATTTGGAATTTTGTCACAACATACATCGATGTTGTGTCAATGCACTAAATTTTTTTCGGATTTTTTCGGACATTTTTGAATGTGCAATGGATGACCGTGCACCGGTAGAACCAATTGCCCCGGTGCACCATACACCCCGTGGCCCAAAGCCAAAGCCTGACGGTCAGTTAGGACTCCGGCTCCAAAATTGGCCAAAATTAAAAGGCTGAAAGCCTAAAACAATTCAAAATTGGGGTTTTATTAGATATGTTGTTATAATATAATGTTTATATGCCCAGGAAATGATTGAGTAAGATTATTTAATAGAAAAGTGCACTTTTATTATTTCATGCCGAGTCGTCGGATCAAGCTCGGGTTTTGGGGGTCGCTTTTTAAAGACCGGTCCGAGGAAAGCCCATGCCTACCAGTGTGAGTTTGACTTTGAACTACAAAATAAAACATTAACTAATATGTTAGCATTTTGATCTAATGTACCCTGACTGAAACATTAATAGGTATAAAAGCCATTAATGAGCCAGATATAATTGTATGTGTGTCTAAAACCCGGGGCTAAATGGGAGAGAAAATATATTTGTGTAAGATCAAAATAAGGATGCCCTAAGTTTCAAGTTTGTGACATGATTTACCCTATTTAACATTTTTTTTTCAACCCTTCCTTTTTGGGGTTTTATCATTTATGCCACAGTTGTGTCTCACTACTCAGTTTTGCCATTATGATTTTCAACTACTCAATAATGACATCGCTTCGTTAGACACATGCTCAAAAATGCCACTGGACACCATTATTGTGATCTCAAATCTCTTTTGCCATGTTATAATGACATAAATACCTATGGACCAACATGCCAGCTCTCCCTCTCTCACTACAATAAAGCGTGGGGCCCACTTGATACCAACATCGTTCTTATTTTCCTGTAAAATTATTCGCTTGCTTACTCCTCACAAGTGGGGTCACACTTATCATTGTGAGATAGAGAGAACTGACATGTGGATCTAGGCTTATTTTTGTCATATAACATGGTCAATGGGTTTGACGTGAAAATAACAATGTCTAATGGCATTTTTGAGCAAACATCTAATGGGACGATGGCATTTTTTAGATATATAATGGCATTTTTGAGCTCACATCTCACGGATTGATGGCATTTTTTGAGTAGTGGAAACTTCTAATTGCAAAACTGAGTAGTGAGATACAACTAGTGGCATAAATGATAAGAACTCTTCTCCCTTTTTTATTTGACTCAACTTGAGCAAGCTGCTACCACTTTCACCTGTTTTGACCTGTTTTCATTCTAATTGGTGGACTTAATATTTCAGTGATGATCTGGCCTGCACATAGATCCGCCAATTAGCCCAGCAGTATTTGCTGCTAGTTCCTTTTTTAATAAGTATAAGGACAACTCCATCGCGTCGACGCAGACGGACATGAATTTTGTCCGCCTTTTGTCCGCTTGGATCAACGTGATAGACGCAGATGGACACCGACGCATTTTTGTGTGTGAGGCATATTTTGCACATTTTGCATACATATCAAAAATATTGTTCAAAGTTCACATGATTCAACCAAATACAAATATCATAGTTTCATAACCAAATAAAATGTCATAGTTTACAAACCAAATAAAATTTAAATTGTCACAAATACATTTGAAAGAAAAAAGAGTTGATATGTCTACTTGTAGCCAAGGTGAGCCCACATATGCTCAACCAAATCATCTTGTTGTTGAATGTGAGTTTTCCAGTCACGCATTTGATGATTGAAATGGATGAACTGTGCGAACGTTGTCGCTACTCCATGCTCATGCACAACATTTTTCACCCTGAAATTAAAACCTTTGATCGAAGATTTCATCCTCATGCTCATCCTCGACGATCACGTTGTGCATGATCACACAAGCAGTCATCACCTCCCACAATTTCCTGGTGCTCCAAATTCTAGCAGGATACCGAACGATGCCCCATCGAGATTGAAGAACACCGAAAGCACGCTCCACACCCTTTCTAGCACTCTCTTGTGCTTGGGCAAATCTCTACCTCTTCTCTCCTACCGGGTTGAAAATTGTCTTGATAGTCCATTGAGGATAGATACCGTCAGGCATCAGCTAGGTAGTATCCTTTGTTGTAGTGATGGCCATTGATCTCAACATTGACCTCCAGGCAGTTGCCTTCTGCAAGCCTTGCGAGCACCAGACAACGATGAAGCACATTGATGTTATTGTTAGAGCCGGCCATGTCGAAGAAATAGTGTCAAATCCAGAGATCTTGTGAAGCCACGGCCTAAAGTATGACAGTGCAAGGTTTCACATGGCCCCTATACTTCCCATGCCAAGCAGAAGGACAGTTCCTCCACTCACATTGCATACAGTTTATGCTACCAAGCATCCTCGAAAATCCCCTAACGGCATTGATCGCCAACAACCGAGTTGTATCTACAGGATTTGGCTCTCTCAAGTACTCCGGGCAAAATACTGCTACCACAGCCTTGTAGAACCTATAAATGGATTCTAGACATGTGGACTCGCTCAAGCATCCCAATAGCTGCAGTGCATTTCCGATAAGAGGAGAAGCCAACCTACACACGGCATCATCCTTGCATTCGAAATACTTATCTTATGCCACCATTCCCTCCATTATATGATTGAACACATGTCTAGCCATCCAGAAGCGGCACCGAAATAGGTTGTGTTTGAGGAGTGGTCAACAGACGAGGAGTAGTCCTGCTAGAGTAGGCAATGACCGATCTCTCTGTTGTGATTCAACACCGGAGTATGCCCCCGGATCGAGCCCCTAAACATCGGCCGGTGCCTATTAATGTAGCCATGGACGACCAAAGCAGCAACCACAATGTCCTCATCGTCGGACGATGAATCATCTGAATCACAAATGAAGTTATTAGAAAAAATACTCATCGCCACTATTCATTTGTACCTTGCGGGCGAAATGTTGAACACCTTGCAGGCGTGGCGGAAGAAGCCGGTCCGTGAAGGCCCCGCGCGTCTCTCAGGCCAGGCAGCATGCTTGTCGGCGTGGAGGCGACCGTGGTAGCGACCGGCGAGCGAGGTACCCGCGCTTGGAGCATTGCTGGCGAGGGCGAAGGCGAGGCGGTGGCGTGGACGTCGGGGTGCTACGACGGCGGCAAAAACAGTCCACCAAGGTCGGGAATAATGGTCGTCGAGTGTTGCGTGTTGTTGGGGGAGCTATGCAGTTGCGGGTGACGCCTTGGCCACCGGAACTGGGCGATGGCAGGATGGCCAGGTGTGGTGGCTGTCGATGAGAGAGAGGGGAGAATGTCCAATGTGACACCGACTGGCAGGACAGGGGAAAACAAGGGCAGGCATCGTGCGCGTCCGCGTCGATGCAAACCGAGCTTAAATTTGGGCCTGTAATGGGTTGCACGGACAAAAGGTGGACGCTCGTCCGTTTACGTTGGCACATTGGGCCGTGAATTGTGTGTGTTTCTGTTGGAAATATGCCCTAGAGGCAATAATAAAAGTATTATTATATTTCAATGTTCATGATAATTGTCTTTTGTTCATGCTATAACTGTGTTATCCGGAAATCATAATACACGTGTGAACACTTAGACCCCAATATGTCCCTAGTGAGCCTCTAGTTGACTAGCCCGTTGTGATCAATGGATGGTCATGGTTTCCTGACTATGGACATTGGATGTCGTTGATAACGGGATCACATCATTAGGAGAATGATGTGATGGACAAGACCCAATCACAAGCTTAGCATAAAAGATCGTATAGTTCGTTTGCTAGAAGCTTTGCCAATGTCAAGTATCTATTCCTTCGACCATGAGATCGTGTAACTCCGGTTGCCGTAGGAGTGCCTTGGGTGTATCAAGCGTCACAACGTAATCGGGTGACTATAAAGGTGCATTACGGTGTCTCCGAAAGTATCTGTTGGGTTGACATGGATCGAGGCTCGATTTGTCACTCCGTATGACGGAGAGGTATCTCTGGGCCCACTCGGTAATGCATCATCATAATGAGCTCAATGTGACCAAGGTGTTGTACGGGATCATGCATTACTGATGCGAGTAAAGTGACTTGCGTAACGAGGCCGAGCGAGGTATTGGGATACCGACGATCGAGTCTCGGGCAAATAACGCATCGATTGACAAAGGGAATTGCATACGGGGTTTGATAGAATCCTCGACATCGTGGTTCAACCGATGAAATCATCGAGGAGCATGTAGGAGCCAACATGGGTATCCAGATCCCGCTGTTGGTTATTGCCGAGAGTCGTCTCGGTCATGTCTGCGTGTCTCCCGAACCCGTAGGGTCTACACACTAAGGTTCGGTGGCGCTAGGGTTAGTAGGAAGACTAGTATGTGAATACGAATGTTGTTGAGTCCGGATGAGATCCGGGACGTCACGAGGAGTTCGGAAGGGTCCGGAGGTAAAGAATAATATATAGGAAGTGGTGTTTGCCATCGGGAAAGTTTGGGGTTCTGGCAAAATCACGGACCACCGGAAGGTCCCGGGTCCACCGGTGGGGCCACCCATCCGGAGGGCCCCATGGGCCATAGGGGGAAGGGAACCAGCCCACAGGGGCTGGTGCGCCCCCTAGGCCCACCCCCTGCGCCTAGGGTTGAAACCCTAGGGGTGGGGGGGCGCCCCACCTGGCTTGGGGGGCACTCCACCCCCTTGGCCGCCGCCCCCCCCTTGAGATTGGATCTCTAGGGGCCGCCACCCCTGGGGCCTATATAAAGGGGGGAGGGGCTGCAGTACACATCTCCCAAGGCGCAGCCCTCCCTCCCAACACATCTCCTCCTCCGTAGAGCTCGTGAAGCCACAGCCGAATCTTGCATCATCACCACCATCACCACGCCGTCGTTGCCGGTGGTGCCGTCTTCCTCAACCTCTCCTTCCCCTTGCTGGATCAAGAAGGAGGAGACGTCGCTCGTCCCGTCACGTGTGTTGAGCAGCGAGGTGCTGTCAAAGACTTGGCATCGGTGATCTGAATCACGTTCGAGTCGACTCCATCATCACCAAGCAAGCTTCGCCGCGATCTACAAGTGGTATGTAGATGCAAACTCTCTCCGTTACTCGTTGCTTAGATGAACTCATAGATGGATCTTGGTGAAACCGTAGGAAAAATTTTAATTTTCTCGCAGCGTTCCCCAACAAAGGCATCATGAGCTAGGTCTATCGTAGTTCTCTATTGCACGAGTAGAACACAAATTTGTTGTGGGCGTTGATCTTGTCATCTTACTTGCCCTACTAGTCTTTTCTTGCTCAACGGTATTGTGGGATGAAGCGGCCGGACCAACCTTACACGTGCGCTTCGTGAGACCGGTTCCACCGGTGACATGCACTAGTTGCATAAGGTGGCTGGCGGTGTCTGTCTCTCCCACTTTAGTTGCGCGGATTCGATGAACAGGGCCCTTATGAAGGGTAAATAGAAGTTGACAAAATCACGTTGTGGTGATTCGTAGGTAAGAAAACGTTCTTGCTAGAACCCAATCGCAGCCACGTAAAGATGCAACAACAACTAGAGGACGTCTAACTTGTTTTTGCGGCGATTGATCATGTGATGTGATATGGCGAAAGTTGTGATGAATGTTGAATTGTGATGTATGAGATCATGTTCTTGTAATAGGATTCACGACTTGCATGTCGATGAGTATGACAACCGGCAGAGCCATAGGAGTTGTCTTTATTTTTTGTATGACCTGCGTGTCATTGAAGAACGCCATGTAAACTACTTTACTTCATTACTAAACGCGTTAGTCATAGAAGTAGAAGTAGTCGTTAGCGCGACAACTTCATGAAGACACGATGATGGAGATCATGATGATGGAGATCATGGTGTCAAGCCGGTGACAAGGTGATCATGGAGCCCAAGATGGAGATCAATGGAGCTTGATGATATTGGCCATATCATGTCACAACTATATATAATTGCATGTGATGTTTATTATGTTTTTACATCTTGTTTACTTAGGACGACGGTAGTAAATAAGATGATCCCTTATAAAATTTCAAGAAGTGTTCTCCCTAACGTGCACCGTTGCTACAGGTTCGTCGTTTCTAAGCACCACGTGATGATCGGGTGTGATGGATCCTTACGTTCACATACAACGGGTGTAAGACAGATTTACACAATGAAAACACTTAGGGTTAACTTGCGAGCCTAGCATGTGCGGACATGGCCTCGGAACACGGAGACCGAAAGGTCGAGCACGAGTCGTATGAAAGATCGATCAACATGAAGATGTTCACCGATGATGACTAGTCCGTCTCACGTGATGATCGGACACGGGCTAGTCGACTCGGATCGTGTAACACTTAGATGACCGGAGGATGTCTAATCTAAGTGGGAGTTCGTAATTTTGATTAAGAACTTTATTATCATGAACTTAGTCTAAAACCTTTGCAAATATGTCTTGTAGATCAATGGCCAACGCTAATGTCAACATGAACTTCAACGCGTTCCTAGAAAACCAAAGTTTGAAAGATGATGGCAGCAACTATACGGATTGGGTCCGAACACGAGATCATCCTCATAGCTGCCAAGAAACAAGATGTCCTAGAAGCACCGTTAGGTGACCCACTGTTCTCCCAAAGATCGCAAAGACGATTTGAGCGTCTGGCGGACTCGTTCGATGATTACTCCCTCGTTCGATGCGGCATGCTCTACAGACTTAGAACCGGGGCTCCAAAAGCGTTTTGAGCATCACGGAGCATATGAGATGTTGAAGAGCTGAAACTAGTTTTCCAAGCTCATGCCCGGTCGAGAGATATGATGTCTCGACAAGTTCTACAGATTGTAAGATGGAGGAAAACAGTTACGTCGGTGAGCACATCCTCAAGATGTGCAGGTTGCACAACCGTATGACCCAAATGAACATAAACCTCCCAGATGAGGCGGTCATTGACAGAATCCTCCGATCGCTCCCACCAAGCTACAAGAGCTTCGTGATGAACTACAACATGCGGGGATGGTAAAGACCATTCTGAAGTGTTCTCGATCTTTGAGGTCGTGAGGCTGAAATCAAAAGGAACATCAAGTGTTGATGGTCAATAAGACCACTAAGTTCAAGAAAGGCAAGGGTAAGAAGAACTTCAAGAAGGACGGCAAGGATGTTGCCGCGCCCGTAAGTCTGTTGCGGGAAGAAGTCAAAGAATGGACCCAAGCACGAGGCCGAGTGCTTTTATTGCAAGGGAAGGGTCCTTTGAAGCGGAACTGCCCCAAATACTTAGCGGATAAGAAGGCCGGCAACACCAAAGGTATATTTGATATACATGTAATTGATGTGTACCTTACCGATTACTCGTAGTAACTCCCGGTATTTGATACGGTGCCGTTGCTCATATTTGTAACTCACGGCAGAGCTGCGGAATAAGCGGAGATGGCGAAGGGCGAGGTGACGATCGCGCGTCGGGAATGGTTCCAGTCGATGTGATCGCCGTCGACACGCTGCCTCTACATTTACCTCGGGATTAGTTTTAAACCTCAATAATTGTTATTTAGTGCCAAGTTTGAGCATGAACATTGTATCCGGATCTCGTTTGATCGAGATGGCTACTCATTTAAGTCCGAGAATAATGGTTGTTCGATTTATATGAGAGATATGTTTTATGGTCATGCTCCGATGGTCAATGGTTTATTCTTAATGAATCTCGGCGTAATATTACACATGTTCATAGTGTGGATGCCAAAAGATGTAAAGTTGATAACGATAGTCCCACATACTTGTGGCATCGCCGCCTTGGTCACATTGGTGTCAAGCGCATGAAGAAACTCCATCTTGATGGACTTTTAGAGTCTCTTGATTATGAATCGTTTGACACATGCGAACCATGCCTCTTAGGCAAAATGACCAAGACTCCGTTCTCGGAACAATGGGCGAGCAACCAACTTGTTGGAAATCATACATACCGATGTATGCGGTCCAATGGCGTTGAGGCTCGCGGAGGATATCGTTATGTTCTCACTCTCACCGACGACTTGAGTAGATATGGGTATGTCTACTTAATGAAACACAAGTCCGAGACCTTTGAAAAGTTCAAGGAATTTCAGAGTGAGGTGGAGAATCAACGTGACCGAAAGATAAAGTTCCTACGATCGGATCGTGGAGGAGAATATTTAAGTCACGAATTTGGCACACACTTAAGAAAATGTGGAATCGTTTCACAACTCACGCCGCTGGAACACCTCGGTAAACGGTGTGTCCGAGCGTCAGTCGCACTCTATTGGATATGGTGCGGTCTATGATGTCTCTTACCGATTTACCATCGTCATTTTGGGGATCGCTCTAGAGACAGCTACATTCACTTTAAATAGGGCTCCGTCTAAATCCGTTGAGGCGACACCGTATGAATTATGGTTTGGGAAGAAACCTAAGTATCGTTTACGAAAGTTTGGGGATGCGATGCTTATGTCAAGAAACTTCAACCCGAAAAGCTCGAACCCAAGTCGGAAAAATGCGTATTCATAGGATACCCTAAGGAAGCTGTCGGGTATACCTTCTACTTAAGATCCGAAGGCAAAGTCTTTGTTGCCAAGAACGGATGCTTTCTAGAGAAAGAGTTTCTCTCGAAAGAAGTAAGTGGGAGGAAAGTAGAACTTCGATGAAGTACTACCTCTCGAGCGGGAAAGTGGTGCCGCGCAGAAACCGTTCTGTAATGCCCACACCCATCAAGAGGAAATCATTGATGATGATCAAGATACTTGGATCAAGTTACTCTTGAACTTGAAGGTCCACAAGGACACGTTCCGCACTGAGTGGTGCGGCAACCTGTCATGGAAATCATGTTGCTAGACAACAATGAACCTTGAACTATGAAGAAGCGATGGCGGACCCGTTCCAACAAATGGCTTGAGGCCATGAAATCCGAGATAGAATCCATGTATGAAAACAAAGTATGGACTTTGACAGACTTGCCGATGATCGGCGAGCGATAGAAAATAAATGGATTTTTAAGAAGAAGACGGACGCGGATGGAAATGTCACCATTTATAAAGCTCGACTTGTCGCTAAGGGTTATCGACAAGTTCAAGGGATTGACTACTGACGAGACATTCTCTCCGTGGCGAAGCTTAAGTCCGTCCGAATCATGTTAGCAATTGCCGCATACTATGATTATGAGATATGGCGGATGGACGTCAAAACGGCATTCCTTAACGGACATCTTAAGGAAGAGCAGTATATGATGCAGCGGAAGGTTTTGTCGATCCTCGAGCGCTAACAAAGTATGCAAGCTCCAATGATCCATTTATGGACTGGTGCAAGCATCTCGGAGTTGGAACATTCGCTTTAATGAGATGATCAAAGCGTTTGGGTTTACGCAGACTTATGGAGAAGCCTGCGTTTACAAGAAAGTGAGTGGGAGCTCTGTAGCATTTCTCCTATTATATGTAGATGACATACTCTTGATGGGAAATGATACAAAACTTACGACAGCATTAAGGCCTACTTGAACAAGTGTTTTTCAATGAAGGACCTTGGAGAAGCTGCTTATATATTAGGCATCAAGATCTATAGGGATAGATCGAGGCGCCTCATAGGTCTTTCACAAAGCACATACCTTGATAAAATTTTGAAGAGGTTCAAAATGGATCAGTCCAAGAAGGGTTCTTGCCTATGTTACAAGGTGTGAAATCGAGCTCACTCGATCACCGACCACGACAAAAGATAAAGAAGAGATGAGTGTCATCCCTATGCTTCAGCCATAGGATCTATTATGTATGCCATCTTGTGTACTGGACCGATGTAAACCTTGCCGTAAGTTTGGTTGCAAGATACCAAAGTAATCCCGCAAGGAACACCGGACAGCGGTCAAGAATATCTGAAGTACCAAAAGGACAAAGGACATGTTTCTCGTTTATGGAGGAGACGAAGAGCTCGTCGTAAAGGCTACGTCGGCGCTTAGCCGACTCGGATCTGATGACTCTAAGTCACAAACCGGATCGTGTATATGTTGAATGGTGGAGCGATGGTAGTGCAGTGTACCGCAAGCGAGCGTCGTGGCGGGATCTACGTGTGAAGCGGAGTACATGGCAGCCTCGGAGGCAGCGCATGAAGCAATTTGGGTGAAGGAGTTCATCACCGACCTAGGAGTCATACCCAATGCGTCGGGGCCGATCAAACTCTTCTGTGACAACACTGGAGCTATTGCCCTTGCAAAGGAGCCCAGGTTTCACAAGAAGACCAGCACATCAGCGTCGTTTCAACTCCATCCGTGAAAATGTTCAAGATGGAGACATAGAGATTTGCAAAGTGCACACGGATCTGAATGTCGCAGATCCGTTGACTAAACCTCTCTCGCGTGCAAAACATGATCAACACCAGAACTCTATGGGTGTTCGATTCATCACAATGTAACTAGATTAGTGACTCTAGTGCAAGTGGGAGACTGTTGGAAATATGCCTAGAGGCAATAATAAAAGTATTATTATATTTCAATGTTCATGATAATTGTCTTTTGTTCATGCTATAACTGTGTTATCCGGAAATCATAATACGTGTGAACACTTAGACCCCAATATGTCCCTAGTGAGCCTCTAGTTGACTAGCCCGTTGTGATCAATGGATGGTCATGGTTTCCTGACTATGGACATTGGATGTCGTTGATAACGGGATCACATCATTAGGAGAATGATGTGATGGACAAGACCCAATCACAAGCTTAGCATAAAAGATCGTATAGTTCGTTTGCTAGAAGCTTTGCCAATGTCAAGTATCTATTCCTTCGACCATGAGATCGTGTAACTCCCGGTTGCCGTAGGAGTGCCTTGGGTGTATCAAACGTCACAACGTAACTGGGTGACTATAAAGGTGCATTACGGTGTCTCCGAAAGTATCTGTTGGGTTGACATGGATCGAGGCGGGATTTGTCACTCCGTATGACGGAGAGGTATCTCTGGCCCACTCGGTAATGCATCATCATAATGAGCTCAATGTGACCAAGGTGTTGTACGGGATCATGCATTACTGATGCAGTAAAGTGACTTGCGATAACGAGACCGAGCGAGGTATTGGGATACCGACGATCGAGTCTCGCAAGTAACGTCATCGATTGACAAAGGAATTGCATACGAGGGTTTGATAGAATCCTCGACATCGTGGTTCAACCGATGAAATCATCGAGGAGCATGTGGGAGCCAACATGGGTATCCAGATCCCGCTGTTGGTTATTGCCCGAGAGTCGTCTCGGTCATGTCTGCGTGTCTCCGAACCCGTAGGGTCTACACACTAAGGTTCGGTGGCGCTTAGGGTTAGTAGGAAGACTAGTATGTGAATACGAATGTTGTTGAGTCCGGATGAGATCCGGACGTCACGAGGAGTTCGGAAGGGTCCGGAGGTAAAGAATAATATATAGGAAGTGGTGTTTGGCCATCGGAAAGTTTGGGGTTCTGGCAAGCACGGACCACCTAAGGGTCCCGGTCCACCGGTGGGGCCACCCATCCGGAGGGCCCCATGGGCCATAGGGAAGGAACCAGCCCACAGGGGGCTGGTGCGCCTCTAGGCCCACCCCGCGCCTAGGGTTGAAACCCTAGGGGTGAAGCGCCCACCGGCTTGGGGGCACTCCACCCCTTGGCCGCCCCCTTGAGATTGGATCTCTAGGGGCCGCCACCTGGGGCCTATATAAAGGGGGGAGGGGGCTGCAGACACATCTCCCAAGGCGCAGCCCTCCTCCCAACACATCTCCTCCTCCGTAGAGCTCGTGAAGCCACAGCCGAGTCTTGCATCACCACCATCACCACGCCGTCGTCTTGCCGGTGGTGCCGTCTTCCTCAACCTCTCCTTCCCCTTGCTGGATCAAGAAGGAGGAGACGTCGCTCGTCCCGTCGTGTGTTGAGCGCGAGGTGCTGTCCGTTCGACACTTGGCATCGGTGATCTGAATCACGTTCGAGTACGACTCCATCATCACCAAGCAAGCTTCCGCACGCGATCTACAAGTGGTATGTAGATGCAAACTCTCTCCCGTTACTCGTTGCTTAGATGAACTCATAGATGGATCTTGGTGAAACCGTAGGAAAAATTTTAATTTTCTGCAACGTTCCCCAACAGTTTCGACTCAAATAGACATTTTGGGTCGACGCGTTGGATATGCCGTAAGGTTGTGTGCATCAATCCATGCATGGTTTGGATTATCTTTCGTTCAAAAAACAAAATAAGTACAAATACTATTCTTTGCAAACACAGTACATAGACTTTTATGCTGTGAGACCCAAATGTTTGTGAAAAGGCAAACCTAACATGGTCAAAACGCCGGCCGGAGATGCAGCTTTGTTAGGGATGATGGCGTTGTACGTGCACATTAACCAAGCAACGGCAGCATGTAGAGCACCTAGGATTCGCACGCACAGACATGGACACAGGAGAAAAAGGGAAGCTGCCACCACTAAAGAATGCAACCTCACCTAAAGCTGACCCTTTTCCCAGGGTTAATTAGTCCGGTCCCTCCCGGATCGCACAAAACCAGGCGAGCGACGTGACTAATCATCCCTCCGATCGCCGTGTGTGCCGTGCGCATCCGATCGATAAAGCCCGCTCGCCTTTTCGATCCATCGCCCACGCGCCCACCCCCTGGCCAAGGAGCTCCTCGTTTTTAATCTTTCTTGCAAAAGCGGACGAGAGATCGATCGAGGTATGCGCGTCGCGTCGTCGCACGCACGCCCGTCGCCGATCCGCTTTGGTTTGGACGGCCGCTTTGCTTTGCTTTGGGATGCCACGGCGTGCGCCGCGCGACGCCGGCGCGGCGCAAAGCCTGCCGCCGCCCCCGTGCACGCATGACCTGCATCTGCTGGCGCGGCCGCGTGTTTCACCACATCCATTTGCGGTGGGGATGATCACCGGCCCAGCGGCGGAACACCGTTCTCTTCTGCTTCGTCAGGTTTTCCGCCGTGGAACACGATTTGATTGATGAGAAGGACGGACGGATGCCAGAGGAGCTGGCGTGCAGAGGTGCGTGTACAAGTCCCGCACGGCGATGGCGCAGAGGCATGGACGTGGATTGCTGCCGATTTGGTGTGGACATAAATGTCGTAGCGCTGCTGTACTACAAGTGCTGCCCCGGAATCAAATCAAATCATGGTCCTGTTTATGTTGAATTCACACGGCCCCGCACGGCGAAATGTGGTGCAAGGAGCGGAACGTGGAGACGGACGGACGCGCACGGACTCTGCCGACGTGGACGTGCATGTCGTAGCGCTGCTGTACGGGAGCTGCTCTCTCTGGAATCATGGCCCTGTTCTGGTTAGGATGCTTAGGGTTAGGAGGAATTGGATGGCACGGGTCTCGCGCATTATAATTTATTAGCCCTTGCTTAGACGAGTAGACGACCGCCTTTCTAGAGCAAGCGTCGCGCCTAGCTCGTGTCGACTCTCGGGCGCGCGCTGTCACTCACTCACGTTCACGCTCACACCCATCGCGCATCACGCGTCTTGGTCTAGCTAGCCCATCACGCATGCACGGTCGGTTTCCCTTGCTGGTCTACGCGAAAGGAAAGTGCTGTACGTACAGTAGCTACCACGTACTCCTCCCCCTCTAGCATTAGACATTACTACTATACGATGAGTAGTATACGTACTATACGAGTCGTGTAGGATTTAGGTCAATAATAAATCGGAGTGGTAGAGTCGTGGTCGTAGGAGAGGTAAGAAAAGATGGGTCGCTGCATGGATGCATGGATGGCACGCGATGGTAGAGTGGTACATTTACTGCGTCCGGTCCGGTCTACGGTGATGATAGATGGCCTCGGCCTCGGGCGCGGTTCTTTTGAGGCGTGCCGTGCTCGCTCTGACCGCGACAACCCATCATGATGTTGCGCTTCACGAAGCACATCCTACACTACACTACACACACTCTTTCTCTCTCTTCTTCTTCCCTTCCCTTCTTCGTCTCTCTCTCCTCGGCATAGCAGGCAGGCAGGCAGCAGGCGCACACATACAACACCCACTGCCTTTTCCCCTTTTCCCGTACGTAGGTAGACTGGAGAGCAGCAGGCAACTACACGGTATACACCCTCATGGGCCACGGCCATGGGTGTTCGTACTTTACTTTGGTGTGGTTTTATTTCTGTCTCCACCCAGCAGCACGCATGCAGAGGAGCAGGAGTGGGAGAACCCAATGCCCAACACCATTTCCGTCGTGGCCCAGCCCCAGCTCCACTCCACTACGTGTACTTCTTCCTCCTCGATCCTTGGTGGTGGTATTTTCCTTTCTTTTGCTCCGCTCTACGGGTTTGCGGGGTCGTGGTCGTAGTCGTGGGACGTGACGAGCATCATTAGCTAGCTCGTACTACAGTAGACAGTACTAGTACTAGTACGTGTTGGATGCCGGAGACAGACACCAATCATGCGCCCAAACGTTCTAATCCTATGGCGCGGCGGGATGGGGATCCGGATCGATCGGACTTGTCAACAACGCGCGCGCGTGCTGTCCACGCGTGATCATTCATTCAAGTTTTTCTTCTTCTTCTTCTTCTTTGCCTCAGAATCCACCATGACAAACTGGTCGGTTTTTAAGAGAAAATCTTTTTGGCAAATCCACGCATCGCCTTTAGGACGCGAGAGACCTGCTGCAGGGGCACTTGCCAACAGTGTGACCTGCTAGCTTTTCTTTTCTTCCATGGAACGGAGAGAGAGGGAGGATCAGATCCGAATCCCATCATCGCTACGGCCTGAACCTGACGAGAGAGCATTGAATACTTTGGCGAGAACCCTGAGCATATGCGCATATGTTTCCTTCCACGGGAGAATCATGCAATGCAAGCAGCAGAGACTAGTGCAGCGCCCGGTGTCAGCAGCTCGGACCACCACCATCTTTAAGACGTAATAGCACCCCAGATCCATGAACTTGCAAAGGATGTGATGATTTAGTCCAAAAATTGCAAAAATGAAATGAGGGGTCCCAAAACTTGCATCCCATGTGATGTTTTGGTTCAAAGTCAATCACAGCGTGACAAGTGGCAGTTCAGAGCTTGGATCGGTTAGCACTGGCATTTTTGCACAAAGGCCCCTACCGTTCCGTTGAATGAACCCGCACTACATCCACCTGAATTAAACACAACTCCTGTTCCACAGATTCGTTCGATGTCGGCTGTCCTGTTGCGGGCGACCGCGATGGTGATTTGGTGATGACGTTAGCCATCACGTCGTCGTCGCCGGAGTTCGCCGGCGGCATGGAGCCACCTCCTTCCGATCATCTCACCCGACCGCTCGGCATCATCCCACCGGACTATGGTGAGCCTCCGCCTCGTCTCTGTTCCGCCTCTTCCTTGTTCCACCCCGCCTCTGTTTCCGCCTCGCCCGTGTAATGTGGTCGCCGTCAGCACCAGCACCGCCGCGTCTGTGTGTCTCACGGTGGTTTGAGGAGTGAATGGTGTTGGGCTTGTCTTACGGCAGTAAAGCTAGGGTTTTGGCCGATTAGATTAGGTTAGGTTTTTTGGCGGCAAAGTCGTGGGTTTGGCCCGTCTCCATAGTTGGTTTTTTCGTTCATGTGTTAGTTTGTTAGACTAGAGTAGCGCTTTGGTCCTCCATTTGTGTGCACAGAAAGCAATGGTAGTAATCTGACTATAGTAGCTTGTATTCAATGCCACCAAATTGAGTTGTTCAATGCTCATGCTCAGGTGTTAGTGATGCCACCAATTGCTTCTGTTCAATGGCACCAACTTCAGTTAGCTCAAGTTTATGATTTTTTGACATTTGACTGAATTTTTTCAGTTAATTGTAGTTATCTGAATTTTTTTCAGTGCACTGTAGTGATCAGAATGTTTTCAGTACACTGTAGTTAACTGAAAATTTCAGTCAGTGAACTAAATTTTATAGTTAATTGTACACATCATTGTTTTGAGTAATGTTGATGTAGTGCTTACATTTACACATATTTGATGCAGTGTGTGATTCAGCAAATGGATAAAGGGTGGACACTCCTTTCTTTACACTTAAACTTGAGCATGGTGGAATTTTCTGTGGACCAATTAGCAATTTGGAGTACTGGAACCCCTCAGTGGAGGTTCTTGATTATGTTGATGCTACCACATTCTCGTATGTTGTCATTGAAGAGCACCTGACTTGGTTGGGATATCCAGTGGGTGAGAGATACGTCTCCAACGTATCTACAATTTATGAAGTATTCATGCCATGTTTACAATTATTTTATATGATTTAGATATGATTTGATTAAAACTAACCCGGACTGACGCTGTTTTCAGCAGAACTATCATGGTGCCATGTTTTGTGCAGAAATAAAAGTTCTCAGAATGGGCTGAAAATTTATTGCGATTTTTATGGACCAAAAGAGACCCCCCAAGCACCGGAGTTGGGCCAAAAGTGTCCCGACATGACGGCAAGGGTGGAGGGCACGCCCCCCTGTCTTGTCATTGCCTCATGGACCCCTCGGCGTGAAACCGACGCAAAAAATTCTTATAAATCCTGAAACCCCCAGAAAGAAATCTAGATCGGGAGTTCCGCCGTCGCAAGCCTCTATGGCCACGAATAACCAATTGGGAGCCCGTTCCGGCACCCTGTCGGAGGGGGAAACCATCACCAGAGGCCATCTTCATCATCCTGGCGGTCTCCATGACGAGGAGGGAGTAGTTCACCCTCGGGGCTGAGGGTATGTACCAGTAGCTATGTGTTTGATCTCTCTCTCTTTCTCTCTCTCTCTCTCTCTCTCTCTCTCTCTCTCTCTCTCTCTCTCTCGTTCTTGATTTTGCATGATCTTGATGTTCCGCGAGCTTTGTTATTATAGTTGGATCATATGGTGTTTCTCCCCCTCTATCTTCTTGTGATGAATTGAGTTTTACCTTTGAGGTTTCACTATTATTGGATTGAACACTATTATGGATTTGAGAACACTTGATGTATGTCTTGCGTGGGATACCCATGGTGACAATGGGGTGTTCTGTTAATTCACTTGATGTATGTTTTGGCACTCAACTCGCGGATTCCCGAGGTGACATTAGGGTCATCTATGCATAGGGGTTGATGCACGTTTTTGTCCTTGTTTCTCTGATGGAAATCTTGGGGCACTCTTTGAGGTTCTTTGTGTTGGATTGAATAATATGAATCTGAAGTTGTTTGATGCATATCATATAATTGACCCACATGTACTTGTGGTGACATTGGAGTATCTATGTGACATTAGGGTTGATTGGTGTGTATCATATGGTGTTATTTTACTACGAACTCTAGGGCTATCTGTGACACTTATAGGAATAGCTCAATGGATTGATTGGAAAAAAATAACTTTGAGGTGGTTTCGTACCTTACAATCAATTTCATCTTATGTTCTCCGTGATAGGAACATTGGAGCGACTTTTGTCGCACGTTGAGGGATTGTCATATGATCTAATTATGTTATCATTGTTGAGAGAACTTGCACTAGTGAAAGTATGAACCCTAGGCCTTGTTTTCAAGCATTGCAATACCGTTTTTACTCACTTTTATCACTTGTTACCTTGCTGTTTTTATATTTTTCATATTACAAAAACCCATATCTACTACCATACTACACTTGTATCACTATCTCTTCGCCGAACTAGTGCACCTATACAATTTACTATTGTATTGGGTGTGTTGGGGACACAAGAGACTCTTTGTTAATTGGTTGCAGGGCTGTTTGAAAGAGACCATCTTCATCCTATGCCTCCCATAGGTTGATAAACCTTAGGTCATCCACTTGAGAGAAATTTGCTACTGTCCTACAAGACTCTGTGCTTGGAGGCCCAACACGAGTCTACAAGAAGGTTGCGTAGTAGACATCAGTGAGCACATAATTTACCGATGCTTGCCTAACAAATCAACTGCAGAGGGTTTGTCAAAATTAGAGGTGATTAGGATGTGAAGCATATCATCAGAGCTAGTGTTGAGCATAAAGTGCTGGCTATTATGGTTAACCATTCAGATTTCATCAGCAATTTCAGGGCTCAATCCACACGCACATTGCCCTCAGTTCGGTGCTATGTTGCAATGCACACCTCAGGTGTTCTAGCAGCAAGTGAAGCATCTTCCCACCATCGTCTCATTTCTATCAATGAAGAAGATCCAATTTTAGAGATTGTTGCAACTAGAACAGAACCTCAAAGTTTGCCGATAGAAGGTGCAGAGCGTAATTTGCTTACTGAAGATGGACTAGAAGTTATTGAAGATATAATTGTTTATGAATCAGATTTCAGTGATAGTGATTATGACATAGATGAGGGGGATGATGATATTTATGATGACAACATTGACTTTGATGTTGATGAACAAGCTGAGGAAGAAGAGGATGATGTGGAGCCAGATGACTATTTGCTTGATGATGAAGATCTTAATCTGTCCATAGAGGAAGCAGAGCAGTTGAGGTACAAGTTTACAACCCTCAATTCAAAGGTGGACATGGTTTCCCCTGTCTTCAAAGTTGGGATGGTCTTTGCTGATGTGAAGGAGCTAATACTAGCTCTTACTGCATATTCTATTAAGAACAGAGTTCAGATCAAGAAGATAAAGAATGACAGGACTAGAATAGAGGCTGTTTGTGAAAGAGGTTGCCCATGGTGGCTAAAATCTGGCAATGAAAACAGGACATGGGGATTTGTAATCAAGGCTTACTATGCAGAGCACAGTTGTCTGAAGAAATGGAAGATAAGGCAGATGACTGCTAAATTTCTATGCCAGTATTTCATAGATGAGTTCAGGGATGACCAGAAAATGTCACTTGGTACATTTGCAAGAAAGATCACCAAGGAAATCAATGTGACCCCTAACAGATGGAAGCTATCCAGGGCTAGAACTGCAGCTCTGGAAGAGATCCATGGTGACAAAGAACATCGGTTTAGTAGGCTATGGGATTATGGTCATGAATTAAGGAGTACAAACCCTGGGTATACATTTCTTCTGTCAACTGAGCTGGTGAAAGACACAAAATTTCCAATGGGAAGTAAGTGTCTGAAGACACTGTATTGGTCTTATGATGCATGTAAAAGAGGGTGGTTAAAGTGGTGCATGCCTATCATTTTCATTGATGGATGTCACATGAAAACAAGGTTTAAAGGAGTGTTGCTGAGTGCTATTGGAATTGATCCAAACGACTACATTTTCCCCATTGCAATGGGTTGGATCCAAGTAGAATGTACAGGATCCTGGGAATGGTTTCTAACAACTTTGAGAGATGATCTAAACATCACTAATACTGCTCCTTTCACAATTATGAGTGACAAGCAAAAAGGATTGATAAATATTGTGTAGAAAGTGTGGCCAGATGCAGAGCATAGGTTTTGTGTGAGGCATATCTATCAAAATTTCAATGAGAAGCAGAAAGGAGAGTTACTGAACCAAGACCCGTGGGCCATTGCAAGATCACCAAACAAGGTGAAGTGGAGGTAGAGCTGTGAGAAAATGGACGCAGACAGTTCAACTACATTTCATGGGACTGAAAGACTTGATCCAAAGA
Organism: Aegilops speltoides; assembly: GCA_021437245.1. NCBI lineage: Eukaryota > Viridiplantae > Streptophyta > Magnoliopsida > Poales > Poaceae > Aegilops > Aegilops speltoides. The sequence continues at coordinate 416,420,153 of CM038144.1, forward strand.
CTTGGTGTAAATCATTTTCAGTGAATTTCCCAAGTGTGACATTCTACTGAACAATAATTTTGAAGTGTTTAACATGTAATCAACTTAATTTCTTTGTGCAGTTCATAGTAAGGTTAATTTTTCTAATCTTTGTCCATATGAAACTAATGGGAGTTTGTCATTCTTTGTGCGGCTATATCCTTAAAGGCAAAGAGATGGCAGTGTTGACAATGCTTGAATATATATTTTACAAAATCATGCAAAGGCTTGTGAGCAAACAGAGAGAGGCAATAGAAAAGTGGGTAGGACAAAGAATATGCCCAAAGCTCAAGAAGAAGTTAGAGAAGAACACTGAGTTTGCTGCAAGTTGTCATGTTTCCAAAGCTGGCCAACAAAAATTCAGAGTTCAGTCTGAAAATTCTAACTACATAGTGGACTTGTGTTTGCATACATGTGATTGCAGGAGTTGGTAGTTATCTAGTGTGCCTTGTGGCCATTGCATAACATGTTGTAGGGTAGAAAGAAGTGGCCTAGAGTTAATGGTTCATTACTGCTACACCGTGGAGAATTATATGAAAGCATATGGCTACACACCAGTCCCTCTTAGAGACCCTAAATACCAGGAGGTGCAACCAGGATACAAGGTATTTCCACCAGTGTTCACTAAACAGCTGGGCATGCCAAAGAAAAACAGGAAAAAAACACTTGAAGAGAAAATCAAACATGGTGTGAGATATTTGAACAAGAACAGTGTTACAATGCATTGCTCCGTATGTGGCAGAGCTGACCACAACAGAAAGGGCCACTACAGATGGCAGGAAGCACTTGTTGAATAAGGGGTAGAGCTGGTGGATGAAAATTATGATGATTCAACTTTTCGGCAGGTATATTTCACTTTACAACCTTTAACTAAAGAATATGAGCTTTTAACTGAAGAATATGAGCTTCAACTGAAGAATATGAACTTTTTTTTTCTTTGCAGAACATATACCCTACCAGGCCAGATCCTACGTTGGATCCTAATGAGTCACCCACCAGCATGGTCTTCAACACGGCTGAGGGAGTCCTGGACTAGGGGGTGTCCGGACAGCCGGACTATCATCATCGGCCGGACTCCAAGACTATGAAGATACAAGATTGAAGACTTCGTCCCGTGTCCGGACGAGACTTTCCTTGGCGTGGAAGGCAAGCTCGGCGATACGGATATGTAGATCTCCTACCATTGTAACCAACTCTGTGTAACCCTAGCCCTCTCCGGTGTCTATATAAACCGGAGGGTTTTAGTCCGTAGGACGAACAACCATTACAACAATCATACCATAGGCTAGCTTCTAGGGTTTAGCCTCCTTGATCTCGTGGTAGATCCACTCTTGTACTACCCATATCATCAATATCAATCAAGAAGGAGTATGGTTTTACCTCCATCGAGAGGGCCCGAACCTGGGTAAAAACATCGTGTCCCTTGTCTCCTGTTACCATCCGCCTAGACGCACAGTTCGGGACCCCCTACCTGAGATCCGCCGGTTTTGACACCGACAACGGCCAACAGGGATAGAGCTAGAAGAGCTCAACAAAGGGTTCACGACCCATTGCCACAATAGTCTTCATTTGTTGCTGTTGCTGGTGCTGCAATACCATAACCAAGGGTCACTACAGAGATGAACATTGTTAGATAGACAAGGGCAAGCACAATAGATGATAGAGAAGAAGGATCTGAAGCTATTGACAGAGGAAGAGGAAGGAAAAGGAGAGGAAGAGGAGAAGGAAATCCAAGAGCTTGGAGAGGAAGAGGAGAAAATGCTAATGCAGTGCTACAAAGAGGAGCAAATGCTGATCCAGTTCCAGGAAGAGGAGGCAAAAATGCGCATGCTTGGAGAGGAAGAGGAGGAATTCCAACTGCAAGTAGAGGCAGGGGAGGAAGAATTGCAGATGCAGGCAGAGGAGTAGGAAATGCAGATGCATGGAGAGGAAGAGGAGGAATTCCATCTATGGGTAGAGGCAGGGGAGGAAGAATTCCAGATGCATGGACATGAAGAGGAGGAATTCCAGGTGAGAGGGCATGGTGGTTGCTGTTTGGAGATGACATGGGCAGCAGCCTAATTCCTGATCTAAATGCTCCCCCTAATGCTTGATTTGGTGGCAGTTGAGACTGCCATTTTTTTTGTTAAGGCCTGAGGCAATGTAAAACATTGAGTGGCCTTTTTGGATGCAGAAAGGAGCATCAATTGCCTCATTTGATGTCAAACAATGACATACATTGCCTATTTTTTGATGGCAAACAGTGGCATTAACTGCCCTTTTTGTAACTAAATACTATGATGGATGTTAGCTAGGGTTTGAATGCATCACTTTGTTTTAATGCTTTACAAAATTCTGTTAACTTCTGTCAGTTAGCAAAGTTCAGTTAACTTCTGTCAGTAAGCAAAGTTTAGTTAACTTACTATAGTTAACTAAATATAGTTAAATGAATGTACTTATGTTAGATAACTGAATCTACTTAACTTACTATAGTTAACTGAATATAGTCAAATGAATGTACTTATGTCAGATAACTGAATCTAGTTAACTTACTATAATGAACTAAATATAGTTAAATGAGTGTACTTCTGTGAGTTAACCGAATATAGTTAACTGTTGAAATATTTAATGAAGTTAAACTTAATATATTTAACTTGCTCTAGTAAACTGAATGTAGTTAGGTGCAATTAGTTGCCACTGGTGTAAATAAAAAATCAAAAAAAATGTTTGGCTTGGGTCTCGAACCCAGGACTGTTGCATTGAAACGCTAGAAGCAATGCTAGTGGAGTAGTAGTAGTGATTTTGTGTAGTTGCTGCCATTGCGTTACAAGTAGTGATTTTCTCGAGCGGGCGACGATTCGGTTTCACACATGTGTTAAAGACGGCAACCCACCGCTCTCGTCGCCCACTACCCACACTATAAAAAAATACACTTCCGTGATGATACGTGTTTGTCACAGTAGGTCACGTTTTCTGTCATGCATGTACATACATGACTATTTTATGATAGGATCAAGATAGTCATACATGTGCTGTCATAGAAGTGTTCCATGACATTACCAAAATTATCATCACGGAAGTGTCCACTTCCACGACGATAAATCGCGCGTCATAGAATTGCTTTCGTCAAGGGTAACCGACATGTGGCATCCACCATAACGGGTCGCCGTTAAGCTATCGGGTTCCGGTTTGGATCCGATAACCCGTTAACAGCCCGGACCAATCGGGATTTTCCACGTGTAAAATTCTCAATGGCCACAGGAACCATATGTCGGCTCATAGTGGGGACAGATGTCATCCACTCATTGGACCAAAGGCGCCTATGATACGTCGACACGTGGCACGGCCCAACAGAGGCCCATTCCGGTGAAAAGGCCGGCCCATTTGACTTGGTCAAAAGATAGCGGGTCGGCCCACGGAAAGCCTGTTAACGGCCTGTTCGCATATATCCCATTTACAGCCCGCTAAGTCACAGCCCGTTATGGCCTATCCGCATTAGGCCCAGTAGCGTCATCTGGGCCGACCAATATGATTCCAGCCCATTGTAACTTCCGGCCCATGTATGGCCCATGACGTCTTTCGGCCCATATGAGGCTCTTTGTAACTCTTGACCCATTAACGGCCCATGGTGAAACTGGCCCGTAATGAACAGTGTATCGCTTTCTACCCATTAACGACTCATTATTCCATTGGGCCGTTTCCAGCCCGTGTTACCTTTTGGCCTTCTCAGGGCCCATTTATTCTTGGGCTCATTTCCAACATTCGGTTACTTACGGCCTGTTACTGGCCTTTTCTGCTAGTGGGTAGCCCATGGTTACAGTCGGCCCGTTTGTGGCCCGTTAATCCGTTGGGACGTTTTCATAGCATCATCAAGTATGGCCGATTAGACGGCCCGTTATGGTCGGCCCTTGAACGAAAGATTCCAACTCTAGCCCATTTATGACCCATAATGTAGTCCGTTATTGGCCCATGTTTGGCCAATCGATCACATGGCTCGTAGAATGCCCATTGATGCTACGCCCCATAGAAGGCCCATTGTTTCTACGGCCCATAGGAGGCCCATGGTCACTATAGTAAATATGTAGCCCATGGTTATTGTGGCCTAGTTTTAAAAAATAGGTTATTGCAGACACTAGAACACCGTGGAAAAGAACTGCAATGACTACAAGCAAACAAATAAACAAGACAACAAGGAAATAAATAAGCAAGCAACTTACGCTAGGCTATCACGGCTATTACACATATTACATCCACTGGGCATCAAAGTTCGCCACCAGTGCAAATATAGGGAACATAGCAGCATAACACATACACTGGTTGTCACAGAAGGCGAAGAGTGCAAATAAACTCCGCAGCAAAACAAGTCCAGAACTGAAACCACTTCAGAAGAGCTCAAGAAACAATATCCTGGGTTCCCATAATGCTGGCAAGACGCTTAGCAAGCTTATTAACTTTCTCTTGTTTGGCACTTAAATTCTCTGATACGTCCATTTTGCATCATGATTTTATATCGATATTTATTGCATTATGGGTTGTTATTCCACGTTATGTCACAATACTTATGCCTATTCTCTCTTATTTTACAAGGTTTACATGAAGAGGGAGAATGCCGGCAGCAGGAATTCTGGGCTGGAAAAGGAGCAAATATTAGAGACCTATTCTGCACAACTCCAAAAAGTCCTGAAACTCCACGGAAGTTATTTTGGGAATTAATAAAAAAATACTGAGCGAAGAAATACCATAGGGGGGCCACCCACCATCCACGAGGGTGGGGGTGCGCCCTACCCCCCGGCACGCCCCCCTGCCTCGTGGGCCACGTGGCAGCCCTCCGGTGCCCATCTTCTGCTATATGAAGTCTTTTACCCTGGAAAAAAAATCATAAGCAAGCTTTCGGGACAAGACACCGCCGCCACGAGGCGGAACCTTGGCGGAACCAATCTAGGGCTCCGGCGGAGCTGTTCTACCGGGGAAACATCCCTCCAGGAGGGGGAAATCATCACCATCATCATCACCATCAATCCTCTTGTCGGGAGGGGGTCAATCTCCATCAACATCTTCACCAGCACCATCTCCTCTCAAACCCTAGTTCATCTCTTGTATCTGATCTTTGTCTCAAAGCCTCAGATTGGTACCTGTGGGTTGCTAGTAGTGTTGATTACTCCTTGTAGTTGATGCTAGTTGGTTTATTCGGTGGAAGATCATATGTTCAGATCCTATATGCATATTAATACCCCTTTTATTATGAACATGAATATGATTTTTGAGTAGTTATATTTGTTCCTGAGGACATGGGATAAGTCTTGCTATAAGTAGTCATGTGAATTTGGTATTCGTTCGATATTTTGATGAGATGTATGTTGTCTCTCCTCTAGTGGTGTTATGTGAACGTTGACTACATGACACTTCACCATTGTTTGGGCCTATAGGAAGGCATTGGTAAGTAATAAGTAGATGATGGGTTGCTAGAGTGACAAAAGCTTAAACCCTAGTTTATGAATTGCTTCGTAAGGGGCCGACTTGGATCCATATGTTTCATGCTATGGTTAGGTTTACCTTAATACTTCTTTTGTAGTTGCGGATGCTTGCAATAGGGGTTAATCATAAGTGGGATGCTTGTCCAAGAAGGGAAGTACCCAAGCACCGGTCCACCCACATACCAAATTATCAAAGTAACGAACGTGAATCATATGAGCGTGATGAAAACTAGCTTGACGATAATTCCCATGTGTCCTCGGGAGCGCTTTTCTCCATGTAAGAATTTGTCCAGGTTTGTCCTTTGCTAAAAAAAGGATTGGGCCACCTTGCTGCACTTTATTTACTTTTGTTACTTGTTACCCATTACGAATTACCTTATCACAAAACTATCTGTTATCGATAATTTCAATGCTTGTAGAGAATACCTTACTGAAAACCGCTTGTCATTTCCTTCTGCTCCTCGTTGGGTTCGACATTCTTACTTATCGCAAGGACTACGATAGATCCCCTACACTTGTGGGTCATCAAGACTCTTTTCTGGCATCGTTTTCGGGGAGTGAAGCGCCTTTGGTAAGTGGAACTTGGTAAGGAAAAATTTATATAGTGTGCTGAAATTTACCGTCACTTGTTACTATGGAAAGTAATCCTTTGAGGGGCTTGTTCGGGGTATCTTCACCCCGACCAGTAGAGAAAAGAGTTGCTCCTCAACCTACTAAACCTAATGAAAATGTCTACTTTGAAATTCCTTCGGGTATGATAGAGAGATTGCTAGCTAATCCTTTTACAGGAGATGGAACATTGCATCCCGATTTGCACCTAATCTATGTGGATGAAGTTTGTGGATTATTTAAGCTTGCAGGTATGCCCGAGGATGTTATCAAGAAGAAGGTCTTCCCTTTATCTTTGAATGGAAATACATTGACATGGTTTAGGCTATGTGATGATATGGGATCATGGAACTACAACCGATTGAAATTGGAATTTCATCAGAAGTTTTATCCTATGCATCTTGTTCATCGTGATCATAACTATTTATATAATTTTTGGCCTCGCGAAGAAGAAAGCATCGCTCAAGCTTGGGGGAGGTTTAATTCAATGTTATATTCATGCCCCAATCATGAGCTCTCAAGAGAAATTATTATTCAAATTTTTTATGCTCGGCTTTCTCTCAACAATCGCTCCATGCTCAATACTTCTAGTAATGGTTATTTTATGATGAAGACTATTGAATTCAGATGGGATTTATTGAAAAGAATTAAACACAACTCTAAAGATTGGGACCTCGATGAAGGTAAGGAGTCAGGTATAACACCTAAGTTTGATTGTGTTAAATATTTTATGGATATAGATGCTTTTCGTGAATTTAGCACTAAATATGGACTCGACTCTGAGATAGTAGCTTCTTTCTGTGAATCCTTTGCTACTCATGTTGACCTCCCTAAGGAGAAATGGTTGAAATATAATCCTCCCATTGAAGTAAAAGTAGTTGCACCTATTAAAGTTGAAGAAAAGACTATCACTTATAATGATCATATTGTTCCTACTACCTATATTGAGAAACCACCCTTCCCTGTTAGGATAAAGGATCATGCTAAAGCTTCAACTGTGGTTCGTAAGAGTAATACTAGAACACCTACCCCACCTGAGCAAATTAAAGTTGAACCTATTATTGCTATGGTTAAATATCTCTTGACTGATAATATTGATGGGCATGTTATTTACTTCTGTGATGAAGCTACTAGAATTGCTAGACCGGATACTAAGAATAAACATAGACCTGCTGTAGGCATGCCTGTTATTTCTGTTAAAATAGGAGATCATTGTTATCATGGCTTATGTGATATGGGTGCTCGTGCTAGTGCAATACCTCATTCCTTATACAAAGAAATTATGCATGATATTGCACCTGCTGAGATAGAAGAAATCGATGTTACAATTAAGCTTGCCAATAGAGGTACTATTTCACCAGTTGGGATTGTTAGAGATGTTGAAGTCTTGTGTGGGAATACCCTGCTGATTTTCTTGTTCTTGGTTCCCCACAAGATAGCTTTTGTCCCATCATATTTGGTAGACCCTTCTTGAATACTGTTAATGCTAGGATAGACTGCAAAAAGGATGTTGTTACCATTGGTTTTGGGGATATGTCTCATGAGTTTAATTTTGCTAAATTTCGTAGACAACTGCATGATAAAGAATTGCCTAGTAAGGATGAAATTATTAGTCTTGCTTCTATTGCCATGCCTCCTAATGATCCTTTAGAACAATATTTGCTAGACCATGAAAATGATATGTTTATGAATGAAAGAAGGGAGATAGATGAAGTATTCTTTAAACAGGGACCTATTTTGAAACACAACTTGCCTGTTGAAATGCTAGGGGATCCTCCACCACCCAAGGGTGATCCCATGTTTGAGCTTAAACCACTACCTGATACTCTTAAATATGCTTATCTTGATGAAAAGAAGATATATCCTGTTATTATTTGTGCTAACCTTTCAGAGCAGGAAGAGGAGAAATTATTGAAAACTCTGAAGAAGCATCGTGCTGCTATTGGATATGCTCTTGATGATCTTAAGGGCATTAGTCCCACTCTATGCCAACACAAAATAAGATTGGAAAAAGATGCCAAACCAGTTGTTGATCACCAATGACGGTTAAATCCTAACATGAAAGAAGTGGTAAGAAAAGAAATACTAAAGCTCCTGGAGGCAGGTATAATTTATCCCATTGCTGATAGTCAGTGGGTAAGTCCTGTCCATTGTGTCCCTAAGAAGGGAGGTATTACTGTTGTTCCTAATGATAAAGATGAGTTGACCCCGCACAGAATTGTTACAGGTTATAGGATGGTAATTGATTTCCGCAAATTAATTAAAGCTACTAAAAAGGATCATTACCCTTTGCCTTTTATTGATCAAATTCTAGAAAGATTATCCAAATATACACATTTTTGCTTTCTAGATGGTTACTCTAGTTTTTCTCAAACACCTGTGTCAAAAGAGGATCAAGAAAAGACCACTTTTACTTGCCCTTTCAGTACTTTTGCTTATAGACGTATGCCTTTTGGTTTATGTAATGCACCTGCTACCTTTCAAAGATGCATGGTGGCTATATTCTCAGACTTCTGTGAAAAGATTGTTGAGGTTTTCATGGATGATTTCTCTGTGTATGGATCTTCTTTTGATGGTTGCTTGAGCAACCTTGATCGACTTTTGCAGAGATGCGAAGATATTAATCTTGTCTTGAATCGGGAGAAGTGCCACTTTGTGGTTAATGAAGGCATTGTCTTGGGGCATAAAACTTCTGAAAGAGGTATTGAAGTTGATAAAGTTAAAGTTGATGCTATTGCAAAGATGTCGTGTCCCAAGGACATTAAAGGTATATGAAGTTTCCTTGGTCATGCCGATTTTTATAGGAGGTTCATTAAAGACTTGTCTAAAATTTCTAGGCCTCTGACTAATCTGTTACAAAAAGATATTCCTTTGGTCTTCGATGATGATTGTGTAGAAGCATTTGAAATACTTAAGAAAGCTTTGATTTGTGCACCTATTGTTCAGCCACCTGATTGGAATTTACCCTTTGAAATTATGTGTGATGCTAGTGATTATGTTGTAGGTGTTGTTCTAGGACAAAGAGTTGATAAGATACTAAATGTTATTCAATATGCTAGTAAAACTCTAGACAGTGCCCAGAGAAATTATGCTACTACTGAAAAAGATTTTTTAGCACTTGTATTTCCTTGTGATAAGTTCAGACCTTATATTGTTGATTCTAAAGTAACTGTTCACACTGATCATGCTGCTATTAAATATCTTATGGAAAATAAAGATGCTAAACCTAGACTTATTAGATGGGTTCTCCTACTACAAGAGTTTGATTTGCATATTATTGAGAGAAAGGGAGCTAAGAACCCCGTTGCAGACAACTTGTCTAGGTTAGAGAATGTTCTTGATGACCCACTACCTATTGATGATAGCTTTCCTGATGAAAATTTATTTGTCATAAATGCTTCTCGTACTGCTCCATGGTGTGCTGATTATGCTAATTACATTGTTGCTAAATTTATACCACCTAGTTTCACATACCAGCAAAAGAAAAAGTTCTTCTATGATTTAAGACATTACTTCTGGGATGACCCACACCTTTATAAAGAAGGAGTAGATGGTGTTATTAGATGGTGTGTACCTGAGCATGAACAGGAACGGATCCTATGCAAGTGTCACTCCGAGGCTTATGGAGGACACCACGCTGGAGATAGAACTGCGCATAAGGTATTGCAATCCGATTTTTATTAGCCTACTCTCTTCAAATATGCCCGTAAGTTTGTCTTGTCTTGTGATGAATGTCAAAGAATTGGTAATATTAGTAGACGTCAAGAAATGCCTATGATCTTGTTATTGAACCATTTGATGTTTGGGGCTTTGATTATATGGGACTGTTTCCTTCCTCTAATGGGTATACACATATTTTAGTTGCTGTTGATTACGTTACTAAGTGGGTAGAAGCTATTCCAACTAGTAGTGCTGATCATAACACCTCTATTAAGATGCTTAAAGAGGTTAATTTTCCAAGGTTTGGAGTCCCTAGATACCTAATGACTGATGGTGGTTCACATTTTATTCATGGTGCTTTTCATAAAATGCTTGCTAAGTATGATGCTAGTCATAGAATTGCATCTCTATATCACCAACAGTCTAGTGGCAAGTAGAACTGAGTAACAGAAAGCTTAAATTGATTTTGCAAAAGACTGTTAATAGATCTAGAAAGAATTGGTCCACGAAACTTGATGATGCATTATGGGCTTATAGAACTGCATATAAAAATCCTATGGGTATGTCTCCGTATAAAATGGTTTATGGAAAAGCATGTCACTTACGTCTCAAACTCGAACATAAGGCATATTGGGCCATTAAAGAGCTCAATTATGATTTCAAACTTGCCAGTGAGAAGAGGCTATTTGACATTAGCTCACTTGATGAGTGGAGAACCCAGGCCTATGAGAATGCCAAACTGTTTAAAGAAAAAGTTAAAGGATGGCATGACAAAAGGTACACAAGCGTGAGTTTAATGTAGGTGATTATGTGTTGCTTTTCAACTCTCATTTAAGATTTTTTGCAGGAAAACTCCTCTCTAAATGGGAAGGTCCTTACGTTATCGAGGAGGTCTATCGTTCCGGTGCCATAAAAATCAACAACTTCAAAGGCACAAGTCCGAAGGTGGTGAACGGCCAAAGAATCAAACATTATATCTCAGGTAATCCAATAAATGTTGAAACTAACATTATTGAAACCATAACCCCGGAGGAATACATAAGGGACACTTTCCATAATGTTTCAAACTCCGAAAAGGAATAGGTATGTGATACGGTAAGTAAACCGACTCCAAAACAGTTCTAATGGCAATTTTTATCCGTTTTGGAATACTTAAGAAAATACGAAAATAAGAAGTAGTCTAGGAAGAACACGAGGCATCCATGAGGGTGGAGGGTGCGCCCTACCCCCCTGGGCATGCCCCCTGCCTCGTGGGCACCTCGTGTGCCCTCCGGACTCCGTTTTCTTGCACGATACTTCTTTTGGTCATAAAAATTCATTATATAATCTCACGAAGGTTTTGACCACCGTAACACGACAAAATCCTCTGTTTTTGTTTCGAACTAGTTTTTTGACAGATCTAGATCACCATGACGTCTTCAAGCGCCCCCAAGGACAAGTTTTTTGAGAAGGCCATCAAACCCTACCTCGCGGAGGTGCTGCAACACCCTCAAACCATTGATATGCGTGAGGGGGTGTCGGTGTCAAAACCGGCGGATCTCGGGTAGGGGGTCCCGAACTGTCGCCTAGGCGGATGGTAACGAGAGCGAGGACACGATGTTTTACCCAGTTCGGCCCTCTCGATGGGGGTAAAACCCTATGTCCTGCTTGATTAATATTGATGATATGGGTAGTACAAGAGTGGATCTACCACGAGATCAAGGAGGCTAAACCCTAAAGCTAGCCTATGGTATGATTGTTGTAATGTATGTTGTGTCCTCTGGACTAAAGCCCTCCGGTTTATATAGACACCGGAGGAGGCTAGGGTTACACAGAGTCGGTTACAATGGTAGGAGATCTACATATCCGTGTCGCCAAGCTTGCCTTCCACGCCAAGGAAAGTCCCATCCGGACACGGGGCGGAGTCTTCAATCTTGTATCTTCGTAGTCTTGGAGTCCGTGGACGATGATAGTCCGCTGTCCGGACACCCCTAGTCCAGACTCCTCGGTAGCCCTCTGAACCAAGCTTCAATGACGATAAGTCCGGCGCGCATAATGTTCGGCATTGCAAGGCGGGTTCCTCCCTTGAATAATCCAGAGAAGATCATGAACACCAGGATAGTGTCCGGCTCTGCAAAATAAATTCCACATTCCACCGTAGAGAGAATAAAATGTACACCAGTCCAATCTGCTGACGTACTATGCGGCATGGCATCACACCGCTACCAGGCTTTTACTTGAATCGTTTTTTATTATACCACCTCAACACGTTTAGCGAAGCGGTTTCCTTGGCACGTCTTTTCGAAGCAGAGATCGTGTTCCCCTTATTCCGGGATTCTCATCAATACGTGCGTGGGTAACCCAACCGTGCCCGTCGCCACGCCTCCTCTATCGAAGGTGAATCCCGAACGGTCACGGAGACGACTCTTGGTATTTTTCCCCTTTATAAGAGGACCAAGGCTCGTTCTTTTTCTTCAATCTCGCATTGAATCTCCTCCTCGCTCCTAGTTCCAACACCCAGAGCCTCAGATTCGAGCACTTCGGATTCTCAACCATGTCCGGCTCCGACCTCTAGGGTCGGTGGATGCCCTCCTCCGTCACGGAGGAGGACGTGTTAAAGTTGCGTGAGGCCAAGTACCTGTCCTACGAGATTTCGCACAGGTTGCCCGCCCAAGGGCAGGCCGTGCCCGCCCCCAAGCCCGGTGAGTACGTTGTCTTCGTATCCCACCTCCGTCGGGGTTTAGGCTTCCCAACGGACCCCTTCGTGAGAGGGCTCATGTTCTACTATGGGCTGGATTTTCATGACTTGGCTCCGGAGTCCATCCTCCATATCTCCGCATTCATTATCGTCTGCGAAGCCTTCCTCCGCGTCACTCCCCACTTCAGCCTATGGCTGAAGACCTTTAATGTGGAGCCGAAGATGATCGGGGCGTCCACGCGAGTCTTGGGGGACGGCCATAAGCGTAAGGGCCGATGCCCGTGGCCCGAGGTTCCTTCAAGAGGAACTCGGATTGTGGCAGCAGGAGTGGTTCTATATCACCGCTCCGAAGGGCAGCAAGCAAAAGCCGCCGCCTTCATTCCGCCCGGGACCTCCACATCGACTGATGTCGTGGGTCAACCAAGGGCTCAATTGGGGGCCGTCCGAAGACATGCCCTCATTGCAGGGCCGGATTCGAGACCTCCAGGAGAGGGAGATCAATCTGGTCGTGGTGATGCAAGTGATGCTAATCAGGCATCTTCTGCCCTGCAAACGCCGTCCTCTCCGTCTATGGGAGTTCAACCCGGAGGGACCTCGGATTCTCCAACACTTCATGGGTGCGACGCCCGTGGAGATGTACAAGTTGTTCTTCGGACCGCAGACAGCGTGTCCGGAATTGACCAAGGACGCAGGCCTAAGCTGCAATCGCCCGGATACTCAGGTAAATAGCTCAGAGTTCGGACGTTCTATTTATCTGCTTTTCTAGTGTTCGCCTCCTGACCCATTACTCTTCACAGGAGTGGGTAGCGCGATCGAAGCTGATAAGGTGTCCGGCTCCCCTCCCAGAGACCGCACTGGAGCCCGTGCTGGTCAGAATGTTGGAGGTCACGCCCGTAGAAGGGAGCGACGGGGAAAATAGAGGAGCTATTATTTCACCCGAAGGGGCATCTGAAGAGGGGGGAATCAAAAACCCCTCCTTCCAGGGGGAGAAGAGGACCGCCTCCGAAGATCCGGAGGCCAAAGCCCCCAAACGGGGGAAGAGATCTTCACCGGGGGGTCCGGCGTCCGGGGAGAATCGGGACGTACAATCGTCATTGAAGGATCAGCCCTCCAGCGAGCCGTGAGTAGGGAAAGGGGAGTTCATTAGTGAGAAAATACCTCCATTTGTGCTTCTGTGGGTAACCGAAATTTCTATCTTGCAGTTCGGATTTGCAGCCTTCTCAGATGAGTTCGTCTTCGGGGGACCTTCTTCCGGAGATGATGGAGAGCGAAACGCCTCCGTCTCGCTGCGCCGTCGAGATAGGGCGACGAGCTCAAGTATCGCCACGGAGGGTATCCCGAGTCCGGAGGGGCCGGAGAGTTCGGCGCCTACTAGTATCCGGCCGGGAGAACTGAAAAATCTGCTTGAGAGGGCGTCCATCTCGAAGATCACCGTGCTTTGATGCGTATGGTGATTGGAAGGATTTAAATCGCCGAGAGCGGATTGCGTAATGCCGCTCTGAGTTTGTGGCGGGATTTGAGGTACGCAAGAATGACGCACCCTTTTTGTATTGACAGTTTTGCACATAAAAGTGCGCCCTGTATAGATAGTAGCCCCTGAGACTCAGTAGGTTGTCAAAAACGACAGCGTGCCGAGGATCAAAATCGCAAGTAATGAATGTCGCCGTTCCTATGCAGGTGGCAGATAGTCCGAGGGCTAGCCGGACTAGTGGAGTTGCCGAGTTGATGCGGCAACTTGACGTGGCGGATGCGGACATCGCACTTGTCAACCGGCGACTTGAAGAGTCGCAAGGTAAATGAGTTCTCCACAGTCGCTTTATTAAGGGGGTCAAAGCCCTCCTCTGATAAATTATATGCTGTGATACAAACGGTGCTACTGCTGCTGTGGAGAGCCTTCGGGCCGAACTTGCTCAAGCTAAGGAGCAAGCCCGAAGGAGTGATCTGCTGCCTCTAGGGCGGCCGAGGAGTTAAAGTCGAAAAGGCTGCCTTGCCCTAGCGAGGAAGAGATGGCGAATTGGTCGTGAAATTAAAAGATCTTGCCGACCGCAATGAGGCTCTTGAAAAGGCGCTTATCGAGCGGGAAGACTGGGAAAGGCCACCGCCGAGGCCAAGGATGCCCGCTCGCAATGCGGCTATGAAGGAGGAGCTGCGCCAGTCGAGATCTTGGGTGGCAAGCCTTTTCTCGCTGTGTCGCCGGTTTACGGATCAAAAGTATGCTCAACTTGGCCAGTGTGGGGTCCGGAGGATCCGTATATGGACTTAAGCGGCAAGTCGGCAGATGCCGCTGAGCACTTCCGGAGCTAGAAGGATCACAAGACGGAAGAGCTATTTTGGTCTCAGTTCCATAGTCCGGATCGTTCACTTCCGTTGACCGATCGGTTGGCCGAATGGGCCGAGCTAAATAGATTGTCCGGACTTGCCATGACTGACATCGTGGCTCATGTCTGGCCAGAGAGGCCCAAGGCGACGAGCTATTTCGGTTTATTGCAGCAATTTCTTGGAGCGGTGCCGCATATCAAGGAGATGAAACGGTTGGCCTGCATCGAAGGCGCGCGGATGGCCCTCGCCCGTGTGAAGACACATTGGACGGAGATGGATGCCACCGCTATTGCCGCCCCGGGTTCGGATGAAAGCCGGCTACCCGCCGAGCACTATCTCGGGGAAGTTATGCGTGGCGCTCGTGTAATAGAGTCGCAGTGCTCAAAAAATGTCACGTTCAAATGAACGTTTTAGCTTGTAAAACGATGATTATGTTTAGAATCGCTTTTATACTTGTGCATCCCAAGTAGTAAAATTTCTCCCGTCTGACCGCTTACGTATACATTTGTATAACCCGAAGATTGCGTCTTGACTTTCCCCCACGCACAAGGTGCGGGGTGTTCGCAAAAATAGCGCGTTTTCACACTTAATCCGGCGTCTCGGTCCTGTTAAGGAGGTGATAGCGTAGCAAGCGAGGCAATCCGGACTATAATGCTTTATCACTTTCACTTAGCGATGGAGTTCGAGGGTGGGGCTACGATATAGCCCCTTGGGGCACCGCACTTCTCGAGTTCGGGCGTGTGTGCCTAACCGAAACGGTCCTTCGTCAGCGAAATTCTAAACATTCCGGTAGTCGATCGAGTGGTTGACCAGTCTCGCTATATCATGACGATTAGTTTTCGGCTTTCTCTCGAGGTGCTCGCCCAGCCGAACTAGGGCACAATCGCAGTAGTTCTCCTGGTGCCGCGTTAGCCGATGATATGGAACGTAAGGCAGCAAAACACAGGAGCCGGGCAAACCCAACATTTGACCAAAGACATGATTCGGAGCTGATGCATATAATGCCTAACTCGAGACGCCGAACACTCCCTAAGGTGTTCGGTCTTTATAATAATGGGCAGAACAATGCCCTAAGCCCCTAGTGTCCAGGTACGGGCATGGTCCTCTGACGCGGCCGATGCCAAAACGTCAGGCTCCGCTTTGGTTATAGGAGGGAACCAAGGAAGAATAACAACAAGAGACAGTAAAAAAGGTTTACGCAGGGTCTTAATCTGAAAAGAATCCTTGCAACGGGTCCCTACTGCACGTCTGCGCCTGTGTCTCCGTTGTGCCGTTATCCTGGACGGGTTTGCATGTTGTTCATCTATAAAAAGAGAGGAACTTTAGTTTGAAAACAACTCGTGCGAAAAAAGTATGTGTGAAAGAAGAAATATAAATAAGTAAAGCGGGTTTTGTATGAACTTGCGGTTGTTTGTGCGCGCAGCCCCTTGTGAAGGGGTGTGCGGCTAGGGAGCCCGTAGCCTACTGATGCCGGACTCGTCTATCCGTGTCCGGGGTCTTTAAGTGACCCTCGCACTGAAATGATGCCTCGTGGACCGGGCATCTTGAGTGTAAGAGACGCGTAATGCGGTATGGCTTTGAAACGGACAAAAGCCTTTTGTCCCAAGAGTGCTTGATATCCACTTTTAAATGGGACGATATGAAAGATTAGTTTTTCGCGCCGAAAGTTGTTCGGTGATCCGAACACAACATCTAGTAATAGGGAGCCTAAGCACTTGGCGTAAGGGCCTGGCGTCACTCCTTTGAAGGAAGTGCGGCTGTGTCGTATTTTAGTAGGGTCTATCCCCAACTTGCGGATTGTGTTTGAATACAGCAGGTTTAAGTCGATGCCTCCGTCCATCAGGACTTTAGTAAATTGTAGTGCGTCTATTATGGGATCCAATATCAGGGCAGTCCGTCCTGCGTTTCGGACGCTTCTGGAATAATCCAGGTGGTCGAAAGTGATTGGTTTTGATATCCAATCTCTATGGTATGCTGGGTTGGACCATGCGAGGCTCTTTTTAGAAGGTGCCGCACTATTTTTTCGTATTATCACATGAAGAGAGTTTACTATTTTGACCTCTTGTGGGAAAGTCTTTTGCTTTCCGGTGCTCTGCTGGTGGGGTTTATCGTCTTCGCTTGACGCATCGAGCCCCTTGTGTTCGGCGTTTAGTCGGCCGGACTGTTTGAAAACCCAACAATCTCGATGGGTATGGTTTGCAGGCCTTCCGGGGGTACTGTGGATTTGACATATCTGACCCAAAATCTTGTTTAAGTTGGACAACTCATCGCTGTCATCCTTAAGAGGCGGTGTTTTATTGTTTGGCCGCGAGCTTTTGAATCCGGTGTTGACTGCCGTGCTCTTTGGGCTTTTCTCTTTATTCCGGCGCTGCTCTTTTCTGCGCTGTGATTTTCCGTTTCCATCTCTTATCTCGGATGTACTTGGGTCGCTGGTGCTGCATCTTGCTAGCCAGCTATCCTCTCCCGCACAGAAGCGGGTCATGAGGCTTGTTAGCGCGGACATTGTCCTCGGTTTCTCTTGGCCGAGGTGTCTGGCAAGCCATTCGTCTCAAACATTGTGTTTAAAAGCTGCTAAGGCTTCGGTGTCCGGACAGTCAACTATTTGGTTCTTTTTGGTGAGGAACCTGTTCCAGAATTTGCGTGCTGACTCTCCGGGCTGTTGAGTTATATGACTTAGATCATCTCAGCATCCGAAGGGCGGACATAAGTCCCTTGAAAATTTGCTCTAAACGTCCTCAAGCTCTTCCCAACTTCCCACAGTGTTTTACGGGAGGCTTTTAAGCCAATGACGGGCTGGCCCTTTGAGCTTGAGGGTAGGTATTTTATGGCGTGGAGATCATCTCCTCCGCCATGTGTATATGTAGTATATAGTCTTCTATCCGCACTCTGTGGTCTGTTGTTCCATCGTAGGCCTCTATGTTTATGGGTTTAAATCCTGCTGGAAATTCATGGTCCAGCACCTCATTAGTGAAACATAGTGGGTGTCTGGCGCCCAGATTTGGGTGTGCCACTATCTTCGGACACTTGACGTGTTGCCTTGCTTCCTGGGGCCTTCTTCTTTGGCCCGTAAATGGACCTGGCTGGGCCATCTGTCTTTCCAGGTTCATTAGTTGGTTTATGTGCGGCGCCGCTTTCAAAATTTGGCCTATCATCCGGTCGTCTATCCAACCAGACAGCCTCTTTATTTTTTGACTATGGGGGCTCTGTGGCCTCCTCGTCGAATTCTGGTAGCAGCTTGCGCTTCGGGTAGCTCTTTGATTGGTGGCCATTGCCGTATTTATCCGCGGTTTTGAGCACTTTGCTCCACCTCATCCTGAGTGTGTCTTCCGCTGTTTTGAGCTTCCGCTTTTCCTTCTTCAAGCTTCTTGCAGTGTTGACGAGTCTTTTCTGAAGGTTTTTACCCTCCGGCGGTGTGTCCGGCGTGAGATCGTCCGGACTGTCGTTTTCGCCGGGCCTGGACTGATTATCTGACTCGTCCTATTCGGACGGTTGCTTATCTGCATGTTCGTCATCCACTTGTGTGCCCTGCTGTATTGCGGGGTCCTTAGGAGCGTTGTTGTTGTCGAGGCCGGACTTAGGGCGGCGTTTGCGCCGCCGTTTTGGTTGTTTGTCGGCGAGGTTATCTTCTGCCGCGGCCGTTGGTCCTTGTTATCGCTCTCTTTTGGGGTATTCACCATATATACGTCATATGACGAGGTGGTCCTCCCGTGCCCTGTAGGCGCTGGTTCCTGTTCGTTTCCGGCATCGTCATCCATGGCGTCGATGTCTTCGGAGTCGTAGTCTAGCATGTCGGTTAGATCATCGACAGTGGCTACAAAGTGGGTGGTGGGTGGGCTCTGAATTTCTTCGTTGTCCGTATCCCAACCATTCTGGCCATAGTCCGGCCAGGACTCTCTCGTTAACGAGAGACGCTTTCGCGAATTTAGGATGCCGCCAAAGGGCGAGTGTTGGAAGATGTCCGCGGCGGTGAATTCCATAACCGGCGCCCAATCCGAATCGACTGGTAGGGGCGTGGGAGGTTCGGAGTCCGGCAAGGAGTCCGGCACCTCGGAATCACGAGTTTCGCGGGGGACAAGATTAGCGTTCGGCTCCATCGCCGTGTAAGTTGAAGCCCCCGAGGTGGTGTCCATCCACCGATCCTCGATCTGGGCGATCGGCTCCGGATTAAAGGCCGAAGCGGATTCGTGTGCGGCCACCAAGGCACTGTTCGGCGGCAGAGCTAGATCATGCAGACGTCGGCCGCGAAGTTTAGACTTCGAATCGACTGACGGCGGGCGTAGCTTCGATCTGCTCGGATGGCCAGCGAATTAGCCCGCGATCGCGAAACGCCGAATCTGAACATCTTTCCGGGAGAAAAGTCTCACCACAGGCAGCGTTGTTGGTTGAAGATGCCATCGAGCCTATCGGTGGCGACACGAGGAACTCTCAATGAAAGCACCAATGTCGGTGTCAAAACCGGCGGATCTCGGTAGGGGGTCCCGAATGTGCATCTAGGCGGATGGTAACAGGAGGCGAGGGACACGATGTTTTACCTGTGTTCGGGCCCTCTCGATGGAGGTAAAACCCTACGTCCCGCTTGATTAATATTGATGATATGGGTAGTACAAGAGTGGATCTACCACAAGATCAAGGAGGCTAAACCCTAAAGCTAGCCTATGGTATGATTGTTGTAATGTATGTTGTGTCCTACGGACTAAAGCCCTCCGGTTTATATAGACACAGAAGGAGGCTAGGGTTACACAGAGTCGGTTACAATGGTAGGAGATCTACACATCCGTATCGCCAAGCTTGCCTTCCACACCAAGGAAAGTCCCATCCGGACACGGGACGGAGTCTTCAATCTTGTATCTTCGTAGTCTTGGAGTCCGGCGGACGATGATAGTTCGGCTGTCCGGACACCCCCTAGTCCAGGACTCCCTTAGGGGGTGCTGCACATCCACGATGTTGAGGGACCAAGGAGGACCGGAAGCATGGAGACAAGACTCGAAGCAATGGAACAACACGTTTTCAAGTGCCAAGGGATGGTGGAACGTGGAATCAACGCCAACCACATGATGATCGCGGAGTTCACCAACAACCACAAGCTGGATGCCAAGAACATTGGGGATACCGTCTTCAAGCTTCATGAGAAAATCGAGCACTTCCAAGCCCAAACCTATGACCTGCAAATCCAAAACTGTGAGTATGAATATAAATTCAAGAGGATGAGTTTGGCTGCAAATTTGAGGATCCCGGAGACTTGATCATCCTTCTACGATGGTGAGCCTATGCTTTGGAAGATGGACTACAAGCCTACATCATCAACAACTCCATCATCACCACCTTCGAAGAAGGAGACATAAACACATGGGTATGGGCACTCCCCTTGACAACTGCCAAGCTTGGGGGAGGTGCCCCGGTATCGTATTACCATCACACTCCTATCTTTATCGTTTTTCTTAGTTCGTTCCTTTTAGTAATATCTTGATCTAGTAGAATAAAGTTTTGGTATGATTTAGTTTTGAGTTTTGCTTTATGATACTTCTATGTAATTGAGTCCATGAGCTATATATAATAAAGATTAGTGATGAGTCAAGGGCTTGATTATCTTACCTTGATCTTGAGGGAATAAAAGAAAAAAAGAAAAATAAATTAAAGAGATCATATTGATCTTATGGAGAGTAATGACTTCACATATTAAGAGTATGACGAATAAAATTTGTTGAGAGTTGGCAAACATAGTTTTGGTCATCGTTGCAATTAATAGGAAGCAATAAAGAAAGAGAGGTTCTCACATATAAATATACTATCTTGGACATCTTTTATGATTGTGAGCACTCATTAAAATATGACATGCTAAAGAGTTGATGCTGGACAAGGAAGACAACGTAATGGGTTATGTTTGCTTATATCCGAAATAAAGTATATTGTCATGGATCATCCAACATGTTGAGCTTGCCTTTCCCTCCCATGCTAGCCAAATTCTTTGCACCAAGTAGAGATACTACTTGTGCTTACAAATATCCTTAAACCCAGTTTTGCCATGAGAGTCCACCATATCTACCTATGGATTGAGTAAGATCCTTCAAGTAAGTTGTCATGTTGCATGCAATAAAAATTGCTCTCTAAATATGTATGACTTATTAGTGTGGAGAAAATAAGCTTTGTACGACCTTGTGATATGGAAGCAATAAAAGCGACGGACTGCATAATAAAGGTCCCTATCACAAGTGGCAATATAAAGTGACGTTCTTTTGCATTAAGATTTCGTGCATCCAACCATAAAGCATATGACAACCTCAGCTTCCCTCTGCGAAGGGCCTATATTTTATTCTTGTCTTATACATTATGCAAGAGTCATGGTGATCTTCACCTTTCCTTTTTACATTTTATCCTTTGGCAAGCACCTTGTGTTGGAAAGATCCTAATATATATATCCAATCGGATGTAAGTTAGCATGAACTATTATTGTTGACATTACCCTTGAGGTAAAAGGTTGGGAGGCAACACTATAAGCCCCTATCTTTCTCTGTGTCTGAATAAAACTTCATACCCATAAGTATTGCGTGAGTGTTAGCAATTGTGAAAGACTAAATGATAGTTGAGTATGTGGACTTGCTGAAAAGCTCTTATATTAACTCTTTCCGATGTTATGATAAATTGCAATTGCTTCAATGACCGAGATTATAGTTTGTTAGTTTTCAATGAAGTTTCTGATTCATACTTGACATTGTGGATAGATTATTACTTGAGCATAAGAAATCATATGACAAATATATATGTTGCTGTTATAAGAATGATCATGATGCCCTCATGTCTGTATTTTGTTTTATCGACACCTCTATCTCTAAACATGTGGACATATTTTTCGTTATCGGCTTCCGGTTGAGGACAAGAGAGGTCTAAGCTTGGGGGATTTGATACGTCCATTTTGCATCATGATTTTTTATCGATATTTATTGCATTATGGGCTGTTATTACACGTTATGTCACAATACTTATGCCTATTCTCTCTTATTTTACAAGGTTTACATGAAGAGGGAGAATGCCGGCAGCAGGAATTCTGGGTTGGAAAAGGAGCAAATATTAGATACCTATTCTGCACAACTCCAAAAGTCCTGAAACTCCACGGAAGTTATTTTTGGAATTAATAAAAAATACTGAGCGAAGAAAATACCAAAGGGGGGCGACCCACCGTCCACGAGGGTGGGGGCGCGCCTGGCAGTCCTTCGGTGCCCATCTTCTGCTAGATGAAGTCTTTTACCCTGGAAAAAAATCATAAGCAAGCTTTTGGGACGAGACACCGCCGCCACGAGGTGGAACCTTGGCGGAACCAATCTAGGGCTCCGGCGGAGCTGTTCTGCCAGGGAAACATCCCTCCGGGAGGGGGAAATCATCACCATTGTCATCACCATCGATCCTCTCATCTGGAGGGGATCAATCTCATCAACATCTTGACGAGAACCATCTCCTCTCAAACCCTAGTTCATCTCTTGTATCTGATCTTTGTCTCAAAGCCTCAGATTGGTACATGTTGATTGCTAGTATTGTTGATTACTCCTTGTAGTTGATGCGAGTTGGTTTCTTCGGTGGAAGATCATATGTTAAGATCCTATATGCTTGTTAATACCCCTCTGATTATGAACATGAATATGATTTGTGAGTAGTTACGTTTGTTCCTGAGGACATGGGAGAAGTCTTGCTATAAGTAGTCATGTGAATTTGGTATTCGTTCGATATTTTGATGAGATATATGTTGTCTCTCCTCTAGTGGTGTTATGTGAACGTCGACTACATGCCACTTCACCATTGTTTGGGCCTAGAGGAAGGCATTGGGAAGTAATAAGTAGATGATGGGTTGCTAGAGTGACAAAAGCTTAAACCCTAGTTTATGAGTTGCTTCGTAAGGGGCTGATTTGGATCCATATGTTTCATGCTATGGTTAGGTTTACCTTAATACTTCTTTTGTATTTGCGGATGCTTGCAATAGGGGTTAATCATAAGTGGGATGCTTGTCCAAGAAAGGGTAGTACCCATACACTGGTCCACCCACATACCAAATTATCAAAGTAACGAACGTGAATCATATGAGCATGATGAAAACTAGCTTGACGATAATTCCCATGTGTCCTCGGGAGCGCTTTTATCTATATAAGAATTTGTCCAGGCTTGTCCTTTGCGACAAAAAGGATTGGTCCACCTTGCTGCACTTTATTTACTTTTGTTACTTGTTACCCGTTACGAATTACCTTATTACAAAACTATCTATTACCGATAATTTCTGTGCTTGCAGAGAATACCTTACTGAAAACCGCTTGTTATTTCCTTTTGCTCCTCGTTGGGTTCGACACTCTTACTTATCGAGAGGACTTTGATAGATCCCCTACACTTGTGGGTCCTCATTCTCCAGCGCTTGCTGTTGCACCAGAAAGTATGCATCTGAATTCTGTAGGGACTTACTCGGTCCTTCAACTTCCTGTCGTATAACATCTGATCGATTTCTTTCAAGTTGAAGTTGAGACTCAAGAAGCCGAATTGATTCAGACAGCGAGTTCGAAGAGCTGGTGCCTGTAGTAGTGGCCAGTAACTCGAACACTACATCAAGACAGGACTTTGGGGTTTTCTCAGTGTCTTAAACATAGTTTTTATCTGCTCTCTTGGAGAACAACAGGGATGTCTCACTATCTTGAACCTTATCTCCATTACTTCCTTTACCATTGCATAACGGGGTACTCTTCTCTAATATTTTATCCGCATTCTAAAAGAGAAACAAGCAGACACATCATAAGTTTACCATGTTGTATATGGAACTCATTTTGGTAAATCAGTTCAGTAGTAAGGTGGACAGGATAACAACATGAAACAAACATATATCTATGTAGTATGGTCACTGTATGGTCTATATCATTCTAGTTTATGTTGCCAAATCAAGATAGAGACAGTTCAAATCATATCTATTTAAGACAAAGCAACATAGACAGAATATAAGTGTGGGAAACTACACAACAATAACAACACTTGTAATGTGCATGGCATGATAACATAATTTTTTATTCAATTGAAACTGAAATCAACATAGAGCAAGTTACAACAGCAAAGACGTTAAAGAAACAGGTTTAAAACATACCTGTTGCGCCATTGGAGTTTCAATTGCATCCTTCAAATTTGAAATTAGTTGGTATGAGTAAATATAGTGATGTAAGAGCAAAGGAGTATGAACCATAGCTACGAAACCTGACCTGAGAATAATTCTTATTTTGCTTTAAGCGTTGACTTCGGGTTTGGAGTGGTGGTCCGCATGCTTTGGGCACTATAGTTGCCTTACTAACTGCTTGTGTTTGGGTGCTCTGTGGTGGAGACGGTGTCGTGTCATCTGGAACTGGGTTACTATCTGTTGGGGTTGGGTTAGAAGGGGTGTAGTTGGTTCTCTGTCCAACTGGGTACGGGTACAATCTGCGTGAGTCTGGGTTATGTGTGGTGGGGCTGGTTCTTGGGCAAGTACAACCGTGGTTCTATCTGCATCGATGGGTAGCACAATCTTTTCTGAAGACCGTTTTTTTACTCCCACAGATACTGCCATCACCCCCTCCAATTCAAAAGCATGACATAATTTCACATATATGATGGCTAATTAAACAGGATAGCATGACACAATTTCACATGTATGATGGCTAACTAAACAAGATAGAATGACATACTTCAAAAATATGATGACTATGTAAACATGATGACATGATTTAACTATACGATGTGTCTATTAAAGTGGTTGGCATGCCATAATTCACAAACATGCCATCGATGGAAACATAATGGCATGATATAATTCATGGATAGAATGACATAATTCAAAATATGATGACTATATAAACAGGATGAGATGATATAACTAAATTATGTCTTTAGAAAATGGGTTAGCATGCCATAATTCAGATACATGCAGTCTATGTAAACATCATGGCATGATATAATTCAAATATATGATTTATATACTAATCAAGTGAGCAGAGGGCAATTGCATATATGATGTGTCAACTAAGGAGATGGCATTCAATATTGTGTATATGATGTAAAAACTAAGCATTGCAAGACAACATATGCATGATATGAGTAATATAACCCTGCCAAGTTTGAGCATACACCTCAGGGGGATAATAAGACTGGCCATCTGTCTTTGAATCCTCCTCTGAGGAGCTATCTGTAACCAGCAAGATATCTGCTTCAGCAGGTAGCATTGTCTGCTCTGAAGACCTTGTTTTCACTCCAGATTTCTCCATCACTAATTCAAATGGCTCATGCACAGGAAGAGCAATTGAATATACAAACATTGTCGACAAATGCAATGATTAATACAAAAAAAGAATGGCATGATATAATTCACATATATGGCGATTAGCTAAACAACATGGCATTGCATAATTCACATACATAATGCCTTGCAACAAGATAGCATTGCATAATTCACATATATGATGTCTTGCAACAAGATGGCATTGCAAAATTCACATACATGGTAACTAGACACTAAACAGGTGGCATTCATACAAAGATGTCTAAACTGAGCAAATGACATGCCAACACAAGACACCATATGCACGATATGAGCAATATAACCCTGCCAAGTTAGAGCATGCACCTCGGGGGGGGGGGCATAGGATTGGTCATGTGTCTCTGAATCCTCCTCTGAGGAGCTATCCGTAACCAGCAAGACATGCGCTTCGTCAGATAGCATTGTCTGCTCTGAAGACCTTGTTTCCACTCTAGATTTTTCCATGACCGTGTCGAATGGCTGATGCACAGGAAGAGTAATTCAATGTACTAAAATTGTTGACAAATTTAATACGTAATAAAAAAATGATGGCATGGTATAATTCACATATGAGATGACTGGCTAACTAGGGTGGCATTTGCAAAATTCACATATTTGATGCATGGGTAAACCAGATGGCATTGCATGATTCACATATACGATAAAGAAACTAAACATATGGCATTCACACAAAGCATGTCTAAACTAAGCAGATAACATATTTGATGTATAAAGTAAGCAATGCCATGCACCATATGCATGATATTACCAACATTAGCATGCCAAGTTAGAGCGAAGACCTGAGGGGGTAAATAGTGAAGCAAGTATGCCCTAGAGGCAATAATAAAGTTGTTATTTATATTTCCTTATATCATGATAAATTTTTATTATTCATGCTGGAATTTTACTAACCCGAAACTTAGTACATGTGTGAATACGTAGACAAAACATAGTGTTCCTAGTATGCCTCTACTAGACTAGCTCGTTAATCAAAGATGGTTATGTTTCCTAACCATAGACATGTGTTGTCATTTGATGAACGGGATCACATCATTAGGAGAATGATGTGATGGACATGACCCAACCATTAGCTTAGCATTACGATCGTTACAGTTTCATTGCTACTACTTTCTTCATGACTTATACATGTTCCTCACACTATGAGATTATGCAACTCCCGAATACCGGAAGAACACCTTGTGTGCTATCAAACGTCACAACATAAATGGGTGATTATAAAGATGCTCTATAGGTGTCTCCGAAGGTGTTTGTTGGGTTGGCATAGATCGAGATTAGGATTTTTCACTCCGTGTATCGGAGAGGTATCTCTGGGCCCTCTTGGTAATGCTCATCACTATAAGCCTTGCAAGCAATGTGACTAATGAGTTAGTTGCGGGATGAAGCATTACGGAACGAGTAAAGAGACGTGCCGGTAACGAGATTGAACTAGGTATGATGATACCGACGATCGAATCTCGGGCAAGTAACATACCGATTACAAAGGGAACAACGTATGTTGTTATGCGGTTTAACCGATAAAGATCTTCATAGAATATGTAGAAGCCAATATGAACATCCAGGTTCTGCTATTGGTTATTGATCATATATGTGTCTCGGTCATGTCTACATAGTTCTCGAACCCGTAGGGTCCACACGCTTAACGTTCGATGATGATTTGTATTATGAGTTATGTATTTTGATGACCAAAGTTTGTTTGGAGTCCCGGATGGGATCACAGACGTGATGGGGAGTCTCGAAATGGTCAAGACATAAAGATTGATATATTGGAAGGAGATATTCGTACATCAGAATGGTTCCAGAGAAGTTCGGATATTTTTCGGAGTACCGGGAGGTTACCGGAACCCCCCAGGAGTTGATGGGCCTTAGTGGGCCTTAGTGGGAAGGAGAGGCAGCGGCCAGGAGGTGGCGCCCCCGAAGCCCAGTCCAAATTGGACAAGGGGTTGGGGGCGTGGCCCCCCCTCTCCCTTCCTTCCCCCTTCTCCTTGAGGTGGAAACCTACTAGGACTTGGAGTCCTAGTAGGACTCCCCTCTCCCGACGCGCCTAGCAAGGGCCGGCCGGCCTCCCCCTCCCTCCTTTATATACGGGGGCAGGGGGCACCTTAGAACACACCAAGGTTTGCCTTAACCATGTGCGATGCCCCCCTCCATAGTTACACACCTCGATCATATCGCCATAGTGCTTAGGCGAAGCCTCCGCCGGTAACATCATCATCACCATCGCCACGCCGTTGTGCTGACGAAATTATCCCTCGACCCTCTGCTAGATCAAGAGTTCGAGGGACGTCATCGAGCTGAACGTGTGCTGAACTCGGAGGTGCCGTATGTTCGGTGCTAGATCGGTTGGATCATGAAGACGTTCAACTACATCAACCATGTTAACATAGCGCTTCCACTTTCGGTCTACGAGGGCACGTGGACACACTCTCCCCTCTCCTTTCTATACATATCTTGGATAGATCTTGCGTGATCGTAGGGAAATTTTGAAATTACTATGTTCCCCAACAGTGGCATCCGAGCCAGGTCTGCGTAGATGTTTTATGCACGAGTAGAACACAAAGAGTTGTGGGTGATAATAGTCATATTGCTTACCACCAATGTCTTACTTTGATTTGGCGGTATTCTTGGATGAAGCGTCCCGGACCGAGATTACATGACCACGTTCATGAGACTAGGTCTACCGACGTGCTTTTGCACATAGGTGGCTGGCGGGTGTCCGTTTCTCCAACTTTAGTTGAATAGAGTTTGACTACGACCGGTCCTTGTTGAAGGTTAAAACAACACACTTGACGAAAAATGATTGTGGGTTTGATGCGTAGGTAAGAACGTTTCTTGCTAGAAGCCCGTAGCAGCCATGTATAATTTGCAACAACAAAGTAAAGGACGTCTAACTTGTTTTTGCAGGGCTTGTTGTGATGTGATATGGTCAAGACGTTATGTGATATAAATTGTTGTATGAGATGATCAAGTTTTGTAATAGAGTTATCGGCAACTGGCAGGAGCCATATGGTTGTCGCTTTATTTTATGAAATACAATCGCCATGTAATTGCTTTACTTTATCTCTAAGCGGTAGCGATAGTCGTAGAAGCAATAGTTGGCGAGACAACAACGATACTAGGATGGAGATCAAGGTGTCAAGCCGGTGACGATGGAGATCATGATGATGCTTCGGTGATGGAGATCATGAGCACAACATGATGATGTCCATATCGTGTGTTGCCACATATTTTGATTGCATGCGATGTTTATCTTTTATGCTTCTTATTTTTCTTAGTACGGCGGTAGCATTATAAGATGATCCCTTACTAAATTTCAAGGTATAAGTGTTCTCCTGAGTATGCCTTTGTTACTTTCTGATTAAATCGCGCGAGACACCACGTGATGATCGGGTGTGATAAGCTCTATGTTCACATACAACGGGTGCAAGCCAGTTTTGCACACGCAGAATACTCGGGTTAAACTTGACGAGGCTAGCATAAGCAGATATGGCCTCAGAACACTGAGACCGAAAGGTCGAACATGAATCATATAGTAGATATGATCAACATAGTTATGTTTACCATTGAAAACTACTCCATCTCACGTGGTGATTGGACATGGTTATATTGATTTGGATCACGTGATCATTTAGATGACTAGAGTGATGTCTATCTAAGTGGGAGTTCTTAAGTAATATGATTAATTGAACTTTAATTTATCATGAACTTAGTCCTAATAGTATTTTGCAAATTATGTTGTAGATCAATAGCTCGTGTTGTAGCTTCCCTATGTTTTTTATATATTCCTAGAGAAAACTAAGTTGAAAGATGATAGTAGTAGTGATGCGGACTGGGTCCATGATCTGACGTTTATCCTCATTGCTGCATAGAAGAATTACGTCCTTGATGCACCGCTAGGTGACAGACCTATATCAAGAGCAGATCCATACGTTATGAACGTTTGGCTAGCTCAATATGATGACTACTTGATAGTTTAGTGCACCATGCTTTATGACTTAGAACCGGGACTTCAAAAACGCTTTGAACGCCATGGAGCATATAAGATGATTCCAAGAGCTGAAATTGGTATTTCAGACTCATGCCCGTGTCAAGAAGTATGAGACCTCTGACAAGTACTTCGCCTAAAAGATGGAGCAGAATTGCTCAACTAGTGAGCATATGCTCAGAATGTCTGGGTACTACAATCGCTTGAATCAAGTGGGAGTTAATCTTCAAGACAAGATAGTGATTGACAGAGTTCTCTAGTCATCATCACCAAGTTACTGGAACTTCGTGATGAACTATAGTATGCAAGGGATGACAAAAATGATTCCCGAGCTCTTCATGATGCTGAAATCGACGAAGGTAGAAATCAAGAAAGTGCATCAAGTGTTGATGATTAAACAAGACCACTGACAGAAAGGGAACTTCAAGAAGAATGACAAGCAAGTTTTCACTCCTGTGAAGAAACCCAAAGATGGACCTAAGCCTGAAACTGAGTGCTTCTACTGCAAAGGAAATGGTCACTGGGAGCAGAACTGCCCCGAATATTTGGCGGATTAGAAGGATGGAAAGTGAACAAAGGTATATTTGATATACATGTTATTGATGTGTACCTTACTAGTGTTCATAGAAGCCCCTGGGTATTTGATACTTGTTCGATTGCTAAGATTAGTAACTCGAAACAAGAGTTGCAGAATAAATAGAGACTAGTTGACGATGAAGTGACGATGTGTGTTGGAAGTGGTTCCAAGCTTGATATGATCATCATCGCACACTCCTTATACTTTTGGGATTTGTGTTGAACCTAAATAAATGTTATTTGGTGTTTGCGTTGAGCATGAATATGATCAGATCATGTTTATTGCAATACGGTTATTCATTTAAGACAAAGGATAATTGTTATTCTATTTACATGAATAAAACCTTCTTTGGTCATACACCCAATGTTAATGGTTTATTGAATCTCGATTGTAGTGATACACATATTCATAATATTGATGCCAAAAGATGCAAAGTTGATAATGATAGAGCAACATACTTGTGGCACTGCCGTTTAGTTCATATTGGTGTAAAGCGCATGAAGAAACTCCATGCTGATGGGCTTTTGGAATCACTTGGTGCCTGCGAACCATGCCTCATGGGAAAGATGCTAAGACTCCATTGTCTGGAACAATGGAGCGAGGCACTGACTTATTGGAAATAATACATACCGATGTATGCGGTCCGATGAGTGTTGAGGCTCATGGCGGGTATTGTTATTTTCTGACCTTCACGGATGATTTGAGTAGATATGGGTATATCTACTTAATGAAACGTAAGTCTGAAACATTTGAAAAGTTCAAAGAATATTTCAGAGTGAAGTGGAAAATCATCATAACAAGAAAATAAAGTTTCTACGATCTGATCGCAGAGGCGAATATTTGAGTTACGAGTTTGGTCTTCATTTAAAACAATGTGGAATAGTTTCACAACTCATGCCACTTGGAACACCACAGCGTAATGGTGTGTCCGAACATCGTAACCACATTTTTTTGGATATGGTACGATCTATGATGTCTCTTACTGATTACCACTATCGTTTTGGGTTTATGCATTAGAGACATCTGTATTCACTTTAAACAGGGCACCGTCAAAATCCGTTGAGACGACACCGTATGAACTATGGTTTGACAACAAACCTAAGCTGTCGTTCATTAAAGTTTGGGGATGCGATGCTTATGTCAAAAGGCTTCAGCCTGATAAGGTTGAACCCAAATCGGAGAAGTGCGTCTTCATAGGATACCCTAATGAAACAATTGGGTACACCTTCTACCACAGATCCGAAGGCAAGATCTTCATTGCCAAGAACGGAACTTTTTTAGAGAAGGGGTTTCTCTCAAAAGAAGTGAGTGGAGGAAAGTAGAACCTGATGAAGTAATTGTACCTTCTCCCGAATTGGATAGTAGTTCATCACAGAAATCTGTTCCAGTGATTCCTACACCAATTAGTGAGGAAGCTAATGATGATGATCATGAAACTTCAGATCAAGCTACTACCAAACCTCGTAGGTCAACCAGAGTACGATCCACAATAGAGTGGTACGGTAATCATGTTCAGGAAGTCATGTTACTTGACCATGACAAACCTACGAACTATGAAGAAGCTATGATGAGCCCAGATTTCGATAAGTGGCTTGAGGCCATGAAATCTAAGATAGGATCCATGTATGAGAACAAAGTGTAGATTTGGTGGATTTGCCCGATGATCGACGACCCATAGAAAATAAATGGATCTTCAAGAGGAAGGCGGACGATGATGGTAGTGTTACTATCTACAAATCTCGAATTGTCGCAAAAAGATTTTCGACAAAGTTCAAGGTGCTGACTACGATGAGATTTTCTCACTCGTATCGATGATTAAGTCTGTCCGAATCATGTTAGCAATTGCTGCATTTTATGAAATCTGGCAAATGGATATCAAAAACTTCATTCCTTAATGGATTTATTAAAAAATAGTTGTATATGATGCAACCAGAAGGTTTTGTCAACCCTAAAGGTGCTAACGAAATGTGCAAGCTCCAGCGATCCATCTACGGACTGGTGGAAGCACCTCGGAGTTGGAATGTATGTTTTGATGAGTTGATCAAATCATATAGTTTTATACAGACTTGGGGTGAAGCCTGTATTTACAAGAAAGTGAGTGGGAGCATTACAACCTTTCTGATAAGTATATGTGAATGACATATTGTTGATCGGAAATGATGTAGAATTTTCTGTAAAGCATAAAGGAGAGTTTGAAAGGAGTTTTTTCAGAGAAAGACCTCGGTGAAGCTGCTTACATATTGGGCATCAAGATCTATAGAGATAGATCAAGACGCTTGATAAGATTTTTCAATGAGTACATACCTTGACAAGATTTTGAAAGAGTTCAAAATGGACCAGTCAAAGAAAGAGTTCTTGCTTGTATTACAAGGTGTAAAGTTGAGTAAGACTCAAAGCCCGACCACGGCAGAAGATAGAAAGAGAATGAAAGTCATTTCCTATGCCTCAGTCATAGGTTCTATAAAGTATGCCATGCTATGTACCAAATCAGTTGTGTGCCTTGCTATGAGTTTGGCAAGGAGGTACAATAGTGATCCAGGAGTGGATCACTGTATAGAGGTCAAAGTTATCCTTAATTTCCTAAAAGGACTAGGGAAGTATTTCTCGGTTATGGAGGTGATAAAGAGTTCGTTGTAAGGAGTTACGTTGATGTAAGTTTTACACCAATCCAGATGACTCTGAGTCTCAATCTGGATACATATTAAAAGTGGGAGCAATTAGCTAGAGTAGCTCCATGCAGAGCATTGTAGACATAGAAAAATTGCAAAATACATACGACTCTGAATTTAGCAGACCCATTGATTAAACTTCTCTCACAAGCAAAACATGATCACACCTTAGTACTCTTTAGGTGTTAATCACATAACAATGTGAACTAGATTATTAACTCTAGTAAACCCTTTGGTTATTGGTCACATGGCAATGTGAACTACAGATGTGAAATATTGGTGTTAAGTGACAAGGCGATGTGAACTAGATTATTGACTCTAGTGCAAGTGGGAGACTGAAGGAAATATGCCCTAGAGGCAATAATAAAGTTGGTTTTTTATTTCCTTATATCATGATAAATGTTATTATTCATGCTAGAATTGTATTAACCGGAAACTTAGTACATGTGTGAATACATAGACAAAACATATAGTCCCTAGTATGCCTCTACTAGACTAGCTCGTTAATCAAAGATGGGTATGTTTCCTAACCATAGGCATGTGTGGTCATTTAATGAATGGGATCACATCACTAGGAGAATGATGTGATGGACATGACTCATCCGTTAGCTTAGCATTATGATCGTTACAGTTTCATTGCTACTGCTTTCTTCATGACTTATACATGTTCCTTAGACTATGAAATTATGCAACTCCCAAATACCGGAAGAACACCTTGTGTGCTATCAAACGTTACAACGTAAATGGGTGATTATAAATATGCTTTACAGGTGTCTCCGAAGGTGTTTGTTGGGTTGGCATAGATCGAAATTAGGATTTGTCACTCCGTGTATCGGAGAGGTATCTGTGGGCCCTCTCGGTAATGCTCATCACTATAAGCCTTGCAAGCAATGTGACTAATGAGTTAGTTGCGGGATGAAGCATTACAGAACGAGTAAAGAGACTTGCCGGTAACGAGATTGAACTAGGTATGATGATACCGACGATCGTATCTCAGGCAAGTAACATACCGATGACAAAGGGAACAACGTATGTTGTTATGCGGTTTGACCGATAAATATTTTCGTAGAATATTTAAGAGCCAATATGAGCATCTAAGTTCCGCTATTGGTTATTGATTGGAGATGTGTCTCGGTCATGTCTACATAGTTCTCGAACCCGTAGGGTCCGCACGCTTAACGTTTGATGATTATTTGTATTATGAGTTATGTGTTTTGATGACTGAAGTTTGTTTGGAGTCCCGGATGAGATCACGGACCTGACGAGGAGTCTCGAATTGGTCAATAAATAAGGATTGATATATTGGAAGGCGATATTCGGACATCAGAATGGTTCCGGAGAAGTTTGGGCATTTTCTGGAGTACCGGGAGGTTACCGGAACCCCCCGGGGAGTTGATGGGCCTTAGTGGGCCTTAGTGGGAAGGAGAGCCAGCGGCCAGGAGGTGGCGCCCCCCCAAGCCTAGTCCGAATTGGACAACGGGTTGGGGGCTCGGCCCCCCTCTTCCTTCCTTCCCCCTTCTCCTTGAGGTGGAAACCTACTAGGACTCCCCTCTCCCGGCGCGCCTAGCAAGGACCGGTCGGCCTCCCCCTCCCTCCTTTATATACGGGGGTGGGGGGCACCCTAGAACACACCAAGTTTTTCCTTAGCCGTGTGCAGTACCCCCCTCCACAGTTACACACCTCGATCATATCGCCGTAGTGCTTAGGCGAAGCCCTGCGCCGGTAACATTATCATCACCGTCGCCATGCCGTTGTGATAACGAAACTCTCCCTCGACCCTCTGCTGGATCAAGAGTTCGAGGGACGTCATTGAGCTAAATGTGTGGTGAACTCGGAGGTGCCGTATGTTTGGTGCTAGATCGGTTGGATCGTGAAGACGTTCAACTACATCAACCACGTTAACATAACGCTTCCGCTTTCGGTCTATGAGGGTACGTGGACACACTCTCCCCTCTTGTTTCTATGCATCTCCTAGATAGATCTTGCGTGATCGTAGGAGAATTTTGAAATTACTACGTTCCCCCAACAAATAGGAGTGGTCTTCTCCTTCTGAATCCCCCTCAGAACAGTTATCTTCCTCTTGATTACAATCCAAAATGTGTGGAGGGGGGTTGCCTTTGCACCCACCATGGAGCAACGTCTGCATGAAATTTTATTGCCACGCAAGGCTCACCTCTTTTGCTCTACATGTTCAGTTCCATTGTGTACAAACTGCCATGCATAGGAATAAAACATAGTGAGATTATGTAAGGAGTGCATGCACAAATCCAAAGGGATGGTAGAAAACTGTGGATAGACCCAAAACCAATGATAGCGTGCAGATAATAGCTTTAGTTAAAAAATACAGATAATGGCGCCTTTAATGTTTGTTTCCACCCAACATGAAACTCATAGTAGACACCCGAGATTAACTAGATAGTAGACAGATAATATTGATTGCTGCCCCAATATGTACCCCACAACCATTTAAAAACTCAAGTTTGAGCATTAGTTTGGACCTGACTCAGAGTATAATAGGTGAACAGGACGATAAGGTAGCATGTCATCATATTAAGCGATGCATAACGTAAGCAGACATGAAAGAGTGCGACCTCTCTTGCGGAACTGTGTAGTCCTCAAGGTCATCTGCTTAGTTGATGATGGTAATGTAGTTGCCGTGGCTGCCGGCGGTGGGGAAGAAGATCTGAGGCGGCGAAAGATAGTCTGGAGCGCGGATCCCTCCTGTGGTGAACCCTTCCATCATTGGAGCAGCTGAGCTGGGGTGGAACACAGTGTAGCAGGAGCAGGACAAACCACACAAGGTTTTCTTTGACATATATATGTAGCAGAAGTAATTGTGTAAGGGCTTGTTTGAATTTTAGGATTCTAATAATGCAGGGATACGAAATACACAGTAATAGGATAGGAATGCACGTGCAAAATAGAGAATTTAAAAACACAGGATTTCTGCCAATCTGAGTGTTTGGTTCACAAGAATTAGAAGATCACAGGATGCAAAGAAGCATGGTGAGATTAAGTCAAACCACGAGAAAATGTACGGTTATAATGCTATTATGCTACTATCTCTTAGTCTTGTGCTTCATGAATAGGAATTTGAAACGGAGGGCAAGTGGATATGAAAATTCCTACCGTTTTTCTCTCAAGGATACACTAAAGGAACAAACCCTACAATTTTCCTTTGCTCCGTTCCATTGAACCAATTGCATGAATAGTCGTACCATAGGAAACTTTCCAATTCCTATGTTTTTCCTTCACTTTTCCTTTCAAGCACTGGCAATTCTAGTAGGTAGGCTTGAGCAGGGAAAAGCCTACACTCAAAAAAATGTTTTTGTGCTACTTCTACTACTTTGGACCCAGGCCACTGCCCTACTAGCTCAATTACCAGGCCCATCTACAAATGCACAACTCAAACGCGCAAAGATAAATAATGATGGCGCTCAAGAGAGTCCATCACGGATAGCTAAGTTGCCTGGTATGTCATTTCTTGTCATATAGTAGGAGAAACTAATTGTATTTCACGTTACTACGTGTGCTCAGTGGACAATATATATAACATGTAGAGTAAAAAAATGATGCAACAAGTGTACAACCTCTTTGGGGAAGCCATGTCGATCTCAGCATGATTGGGTTAGTCGGTGAGGATGCTCCGGCTGATTTGGCTGTCGAAGGAGGGGAAGAAGAACTTAGGCGTCTGGAGATGGACCTGGGGTACTGCTCTGCTGTGATGGAGGGTTTCGTCGTTGCAGCAGCTCTGGTGAGTTATACGACGGTGTGGCTGAAGCAGGACAAGAGAGACAATGTTAACCTGAGTGGAATTCTAATAGCATCTCCAATAGATGACGTAAAATACATAACCACAAAGTGCTAGATGTAAAATACATCAGCCGCTCATCTCTGAACTTAACTGCCAAAACTGAATTTAACCGTCGAAACTAAATTTAACTGTCGAAACAGAATTTTGATGTCAAAACTGAATTTTGCTGTCGAATCTGAACGCACTAGTAGCAGAAAAATAGTAGCAGCAACAGCAGCGCCCGGAGCAGCGGTGCGTGCGAGAGCCGGGGCAGCTGGCCGTGTAGCAGCATCTCCGGTAGCAGCTGTAGGGGCTTGAGCGAGAGCAGGATCTACTGCTCGTGCAGCAGCAACGCACGCAAGAGTAGAGAAGCAGCGCAAGCAAGAGCAAGAGCGAGAGCAGCAGCAAGAGCAAGAGCAAGAGCGAGAGCAGCAGAGCGAGCAAGAGCAAGAGCAGACCAGGCAGTGGACTGAGAGCATGAGTAGAGCAGCAGCGCGAGCGAGAGCCAAATCAGCAACAGCTCCTACTGATGTGGACGTCGCCACCGAGGGAGCGATGCCTTGGAGGAAGTGACCGGCGACGTCGCCGTGGATAGAGCCGCGCCATGTCGGCTCGGGACCGAGCGCCGGCAGCACCGTGAGATTGAATCAAGAAGAAAATGCGGTGATTAGTGTAGAACCTCTTTGGTGGCGCCGATTAGGCCTCAGCTTGATCCGAGGAATCGATGATGATGCTGCTCTTTCGGTGGTGCCGGTGAAGACGGCAGTGTGGGGATGGAGGTGGCATGAAAGACGAGGGGAATGTCGGGGAAGCTCCTTGGAGGTGGAGGACAGGGTGGCTGAACTTGCAATAGTTCCTTATGGAGATGAACTTGCTATAGTTCCTTATGTTAAGAATGAAATTGTTGCTATTGCACCCACGCATGATAGTCATATTACTTTTTGCATTCTCCCAACTACACTATATCGAAGAAGTTTGCGCTTATTAAGGACTATATTGATGGGCTGCGTTCTACTGGCACATGATGATTTTGATAAATATAATATGCATGTGCTTGCTGATCCTACTTGCAATTATTATGAGAGAGGAACTACACCTCCGCCTCTCTATTTTTCCAATATGATAATATTGCAAGAAATTGCTTATACTATGCATCGGCCTTTACTTCGTGTGCCTGAATTGTTCTTTTATGATATGCCAATGCATAGGAAGGGAGTTAGACTTTGTTTGTGCATGATATATGATACTTTGTGCTCACTACTAAATCACAAATCATTGTTAATTAAAATTGGCTTTGATATACCTTGGGATCTGGGTGGATCCATTACTTGAGCACTATATGCCTAGCTTAATGGCTTTAAAGAAAGCGCTGCCAGAGAGACAACCTGGAAGTTTTAGAGAGTCATTTTTCTGTTATGTGCTTTTAGAAAGTTTATAAAAACAAAAAGAATATAGAGGGGAACCTAAAACTTTTCAAAAATAAAAGCAAAAGTGAGAAAGACGAGCATTGTTAAAGTGGGAGCTAGCCTTGAACTTTGTTCATGCCCATGGAAACTTTGTGAACCTTGATTACAGAAACTTTTCAACAAAAATAATTATCCCCTTGTACAAATCCTTTGTACTATAAAAATAATGTGCCAAGATTTGCCTTTAGGATGATTAGATTGCTTGTTTCGTTTATGCAGTGCCAAAACAAAAACTTTGTCTATAGTGCTTGAATTTTGTTAGTTAAATTTTTGGTCAAAAATTGACACAAAATAAAAAGGGGGCTAATAAACCAGGACGCAGGTTGGATGATCAATTTTTGCCCGAGTTACTGTTGATGGCCTTTGTACTATTTAAATATGGATGGAGTGGAGTAGTACTATCTTTATATTAGGCTCGAAGGGCTCTATATTGTACGTATATAATGTGAAGAAACGAGTGGTAGTACTACCAACTACAAGATGAACTATAATAAATACTAGTATGTACGTACTTAAGAGTTAAAGTAACGAGAAGGAACATAACATAGTTCTTCTGGGGACTCCGCACAACACACCCATCAAATAAAACTAAGCACCTTGATATTAAACTAAGCAACTAATCTGGTAGACACTGCATTATAACCACCATGAGCAACCACACTGCCACCTTACTCGGACTCCTCGTCCACCAGGGTCAGCATTGAAGGCTGGCGGGAGGACACCAGCACATTCCT
Organism: Aegilops speltoides; assembly: GCA_021437245.1. Lineage (NCBI taxonomy): Eukaryota > Viridiplantae > Streptophyta > Magnoliopsida > Poales > Poaceae > Aegilops > Aegilops speltoides. Next base: position 416,458,416 of record CM038144.1, read on the forward strand.
CTGGAGGTCGAAGGGCTGGCCTGCAACGAGGCCTATCCGACCCAGGACTTCTTTGTCATTCCTAAAGTCTACAAAAACGAATTTGACTTTGCCGCCCCCGAGGAAGTTCTTAAAATCCTTACACTCAACATCGGCATGGCATATGTGGTAGACCAAGCACAAGTAATGCACGCAAACCTAGATCACAACGGGCTTCTTCTTCTCTTCCTCCTTTAGATTCTTCTCTTTTCCCAAGACTATGGTGTACTCAACATCTAGCCCAGCGACCCAATCATCACCCTTTGACTTTTTGAACATGCGTCTGAAACAAGCAAGGCATCCTTTCACCATCGCGGAAGAACGGATGTAGATGACGTCGAACTCATCGTCGGTGATGGTTCTAACCTTGTACTCTCCGCCGATCATGGAGATTTGGGATACCATGGATTTGGGAGGAGGGTTATGATTAGTGGAACTGCTGTAATGTGAAAGGACGGGACGACTGGGAGCAAACTTTCGTAATGTTAAAGGACGGCCAGGGACAAGTAGGAGCGAACTGCTAGCGGTTTTCCGACTGTAAAAATGCCGAGTGGGGCGTGCGAACGACAGGGCTTTCCATGCTCCCATGATACCGACTTCTGAGAGCCCTTGGATCTGAGATCGAACAGTTGCATGGCGTGATTCTAGACCTATGGGTGAATATCCTATCCTGGAGGGTTATTCTGCAAATTTTTAGCAACTTAGCATGCGACCGTTCAATCTCAAATCCTAGGGCTGTCAGCAGCCCATATCATGGTCGCGCCTACCATGACCGTCGCCTCGCTCGCGCGGTCGCACCCTTGGAGATTTCACACTGCTATAAATGAGCATTTTTTGCCTACTTCGCATGCATGAAACTACTTCATCCGTCCAAGTGCGTTTGGCTATCTGATGTTGGCATCTCATACATAGCCATCACTTAGTCACTCATACAACAAGGTTAGCTGTAAGGTTGGCTATAAGAGTAATTTTTTTTACTTCTCTCTATCTCTTTCTTCGTACTCCCTCCATTTCAGTTTACAAGTCCTGCGTATACCTAGGTTGTCAATTTATCACCGTAATATAAACTATATAACACAAAAAATTATACCGTTTGAAAATAGAACATTTGAAGTTTATAATGGCATGTCTTTTGTAATACTGCATATGACTTCTATTAGGTTGGTCAAATTAACGACCTAGGGGTACGTGCATGAGAGAGGGAGTAGTATTTATTGCATTTGCCAAAAGGAGTAAGGAGTATAGTACTTGACACCTGTATACCATGGAGGTGGTCAGGAATCAGGAGACTCACGTCGGTCGTAGCTGCAGTTAAAATGATAATGGCAAGTCAAATCACAGGGCCCCACCTGTCCAGCAGTGACTCATCGTCAAATCACACAGCCCTACGTTTGCAGCAGCCTACTCCCTCATCTTCTGGCCTCTCTGTCGAACCGACTAGGCGGAACTGCCCCGCCTACCGCACGGGAAAAGCCCCGACCTCGACTTCTAAATATAATTTTGTATCCATGGATTGCGCCATGGAGCAAAGCCTCAAGAAAATGGCGGTACACATGTATACAACGCGCCCGTTGCGTTCGCGTCGCACCCCAGACGGTCGATCGGTCTGGCACGTCGATCTTTGAATGGAACGTGCGTCATATTGTGTTTACACACACATGTGGGACCGCAATTGAGAACCAACCATAGGCACACTCCCTAGCCCCACAAGTTGGCTGGGTTAATAGAAGAGAGAGACGAGCGATAGTACTGCAGCAGTGTTGTACAAACGTCAGCGCCTGGACGATCCCTACATGACATGGAAGATCAGTTCGTCCATGTAGACCAAAATCCAGCAGACGGCTGGATTGGCTATCGTCTACATATCATGCAGGCTGTGTTGTACAGGGTTGTAGTTCTAATGAGAAATCTAAAAAGAAGTTTCTTGTCATCTCGCAATATTAGGTGTCATGTGCTTCGGATCACAGCGAGGGTTAAATAGCGACAATTGAGTTCCTCCAAGGCGATGGTCATTGGGGGCACATGCATGAAGACTAATCGGTTGCCATCTAGGTCAAGTCGGCTATGTTAATTAGGACATCCATCGATGGACCCCATTTCTATGAGTTTATCTTTAATTTGAGCTTTGATCCTCGTCTAGTTTGTCCGTCGGGATTCATGCTGTCTCCATGGGGCAGTGAGGTTATTGTTTCTTGTCATGTGGCATTTTTTCGTGTTATATGTTAATCTGGTGCTTCAGATCAAAATGACGATAACTGCGCCTCCAGGGCACGTGCATGAAGACTTCTCGACATTCATTGATGAGGTCAAGCCGGCTCCGGTAGATAAAATAAAACTACTCCACTATATAGGCAGAAGCCTCCGCGCTTGCTTGCTAGTGTTGCTCTCTTCACACTGACTCGTCCTCTCAAGATCCAAACATGACAGCGGTGGCCACACTCTCTCTCTGCTCAATGCTGGTCACAGATCCAGCCGGATCCTCTCCACCGGGGAAGGTGAGAAGGTGCAATGTTCACGTGGTCGTCCTCGGCGACGGCTCTTACCCACTGCTGGCGTGTCCCAATCAGCGTGCCTTGTCGTTCTCTCCCACGCAACGCCGACTAGTGAGGGCCTCCGACCCCTTCTTCCTCACCGCCGTAGCGTGGGCAGATCCGGCCTCCCGCCGCCCACCTAGCGACATCTCGGCGACCCTCAAGTATAACTTCCTTCGAAACTAGCCTTGCTCTACTTCCCCAGCTCCTGACGTTGCTGCATTTGTATCTTTTACTATTTCTTAGGCCCCTCGTAGATAGGATCGATCGGCTATTCAAAAGCCACCTAAATTTTGACTGTTAAGAGGTAAAACTAGTTCATGCAGTCGAATCTAGTACTACTTGGTTCAAACATGGAATAAAGGGGGTGGGGGTGGGGGTGGGGGAAGATTTGTTACCTGAATCTAGGACTTGTTCGAAAGAGGAAATAATGGGGGTGAAAAGTACCAGAGACTGGCTATCCAACTGGTCTCTTGGTCTAATAGGGAAATAAAGGGAAACACAGTACAAACTCAATATAAATCGATCTATTGGTTGAAAAAGGAAAGAAAGTGGGGACTGGGGGAGAAGTCAACAGAGTATGTCCATCACTAGATTTTTTAGCCTCACACAGTATAAGGTGGCTATACCGAACTAAAATGGGACCAACCCAGATATCCTATTCTAACGTTTTTTTGCCCCGATCCCCTCTTATGTAATGCCACTGGTAAAATGTAGTAGTCGTACTGTAAAAAGTAAGGACACGTTAAACCAAGTAATGTCTTATTTAATGGTTGTCATATTTAATCCTAATGCCCACACTAATATATAGCAATGTTGCTGCTTTAGAAATTGCTAATTTCCTTGTAGGATTGCAATTCAGATAAGGAACATGCTTCTTTTCATTTGATGTATGTTTCATCACTTGTTAGTCACCCTCCTTTCCACCTTTTTGTGCAAACAGAGATATACATTTTACGCTTGATCTTAGTTGAACTGTACAAATGATATCCAAATTATAGTTGAACATTCCACGAGCTTCACAACCAACCTTGACGTTGCTCAATTTTATTGCAACTAATGAAGAAGAAGTTGCTAGCTCATGGGACATTGCTTCATTTTAGGTGAACTGCACAAAAAGGTCCCATGAATTGAATCATCCATGTTGGTGACTGGTGTCATCCCTTCTACGATGGCGTTGGCTGCAAATATGGTTCCCATCACGAGGTATGTTCCTTTTTGGTCCGACTATTTGCCAAAGATCCTGCATGTTGAGTCTGCTCTTGTGCTACTGTTTTGGCACTGCCATGATAAATCAGTAATGTTATTATTTTGCACCTTAATGTAGTGGAACTATTAATTTGAGGCAATGTTTTGGCACCGCTAGTGCCACTGATTTTTTATATATATATCGAAAGAGGGGGTTTCCTCCGATTTCATTAATGCAACCCAACCATAGAGAACCATTATCAGACAACATCTCAGTGTAAACGGGCAGTCATGCAACTACTACTTGAACGGACCAAGTGCTAGCAGGAGACAAGTTTGCCACATAAGCTGGGCAGGTAGGGGACGCAGCACCAGCTTGGCCAAGTTTGGATTACAATCCAAATGCTACCACAGAAACATCAGGGGGGGAGATAGGGACGGAAAGAGCCAGCTTTAGCATCCCAGTCTAAGCCCCCCCGACCTCCACCCTTGCAACGCATGGTACACCTCGCTTGCCACCTGCTCGACACTAGTGCCACTGATAAAATGAAGTAATAATATAGTTGAAATAGAGCGAGTGTCCTCTCTATCATTTCATTTCCAATGTAGATAAAGAAAGTGCTTCTCTTTGTTAGTATATGTTTCATCAACTAGTCCCATTGTTAATGTTTAAGTGTTTCTGGAAACTAGGGTGCTTAATTTTAGTTGATCTGCACAAAATAGAGATTGGAATGTCTCAAGGCCCCTCCTTGTACTACTGTTGTACACTGATGTTCATCACTGGCAGAAGGTGCATCGATGAGAATTGGGTCGATTTCAAGTATGAGGCCCACGTATGAGGCGTTGCAGGGCCCATCTCACCCTCGCTGCATGGCATACTATGATACTATCACAATATTTTCTTCTATTTATTAGTGTATGTTTCATCAACTAGTGCCACTATAATGTAATCATGCTTTTTCATTATCTATGCAAACGGAGTTACTCAGCTGCATTTTGGTGGAACTGCACAAATGTATGGATGGAACCGACATATATGCAGAGTGCAAGGTGTGCCAAGTAAAAATTACCGACACCAACCATGCTCCATCTAAGAATTGGCATCCACCACCACCACTGGGATGTGTGGAGCTTTCTGTGGATGGATCTTTCTCGGCATCAAATCATCTAACCAAATACTAGTAGCTTATATTGGCACTTTTCTAGCGAGTACTCTTTTTTGAAAGAAGCACCAATCCACTTTTCTTTATTTGTACACAATGCCACAACTTTGCTTTTGGTCCAGAGGTATTTTAGGGTGATTGGCATAGTACTCAGAGACTAATTGTAAGCATGATTTTCATTAGTCGTCACACTGATTGTAAGCATGAGTAGATGGAAGAATAGGTTAGTGCGAAGCCGGTGGAGTCTTCGTTGACCGAACCCAACTACAGGAGGAGAAAAGCAGTTGGCCCGGCGACACTTCCCCACCATCCCCTCCCCCGCTGTTCACATCGTCTCACGGGGCGGCTGTCTGCCGCCGAGAAATAGGAGGGGACTGCCCCCAACCCAATAGTCGTACATGTTGTGAATTGTCAGGAGGATCTTAGGGTTGTCAGTATTTGCAGGCCATGAATTGTATTTTGTGGTGTGTATTTTGAAAGTACTTTAGGATATGAATTTCTTTTGAATTCCAAATTTGCAGTATTGAGCATATGAAGTATTTTACGAATTCTAGGGACCTATTTTCAGCACTTAAAAAATGTAGTTTCATATAAAAGTGCAGACAATGTGATTCTCAGAGAAGAAACTACAAGTTTCAGTTTCAGAGGCAGAGCATTTATATTAACACGCCCTTTTGAAACATGGATAACATCATGTTGGAAGTTTTATTCATTGTCGAAAATGGAACTACCAGCCAGTTAACATCATGCTGATCAACATTCATGCATAGCACATCTACCACATATCAATAATGGCAGAGGCAAATAATTTGCAGATATTTTCACTGCATTAGGTGGAATCGAACCCAGGCGGAACAACAGTCGGCTAGTGTCACCTGGCCACTGGGCTATTTCAGTAGTTTCGGTAAAAATAAGGCACAACATCTACCATTACTGCAGCATGCCTTCCCTGGCTCCGGTGGCCCGTTCTTGTCCTCCGCCTTTGTGCGCTTGCCGCGACGCCGCTGTTTGCCATTGTGAACATGTTGAAAAAATGAGAGGAATCTAGAGAGGACTGTACGTGGCGAGGCAAAAAGTCGGGACCCACCAGGTCTATGGCCGTACGCAAGCAAGTGCCTCATTGAAAAAATACTTCTTCCTAATGTTATACCGACGTTGGGGCCCACGGGTTTGTCAACATAGTTCCATTTTTTTGAGGTGCTTCAATGTAGTTATTAAAGGAGATAAATTTACAATGAAGTCGAGGAGCTGGCAGGTATCATTTATTATCAGTGGGCCACCAAGTATCAGTTGGGTTGTGGGCTGCCCCGTATAGCCTTTCTTTTTTAACATGCGCAGCCCACGACATGCCAGTTTGTATTTTATTAAGGGCTGTCATGTATCGATTGGCCTATGGACCTCCCATCCTAGGTTTTATTTTTCCTGAAACATCCGCAGCCCAACTTATGTATTTTTTTGAAGAAAATGCAGAGGTCTGTTCTATTTTTCTATATGAATAGGAACGCCAGGTCTAACTTGTGTTTCCCTTCTAACTATATTATATATATTTATATTATTTTATATGTTATTATATATTATTGTTATTGTCATCATATATTTAGCAGATACTTACATATATAAGAAAACAATATCCCACGTCTTATTAACTTATAAAAATATTTTTTTAACAATAGAATTCTGGATTTTTTACTTTAAGGCAATAAAAATCCTGGTGATTGTGTACAAAAACTTGGCAAGATTTGAGGACCCATGTAATAATAAAGCACTTATTACTTAAATATATTTATGAACAAATGATTATCCCCTGGTTATTTTTTTATAACACTGCTGCGTCCAACCCAACATTATAATTAGAACCAGCCCAGCAAAATCGTGTATTTCGAAAGAGTGTGGGCTATAATTTTTTAGGAAAAAATAAATGGGCCGCATGGATGCTACATTATTTGTTCTGCCAGCCCAACAAGTTCTTGTATTTAGAGAAAGTGAAAAAGGATTGTAGTTCTAAAAAATGGGCCGCATGAACGCTACATTATTTGTTCACCCACCCGAGCAAATGGACTGTAATTCTCAAAAAAAAGATCAAATGGACTGTAAATTCTGAAAAAATGGGTTGAATATGTGCCGCATTTTTGGAGGCTGAAATGTGGGCCAATAGGTCGAAGCCAACGCAAATTGTTGTAAACTTAGTCAACAAATGATTCTGACATTGATAGCCATTGGATTTACATCCAATGACCAGCATCCATCTTCAATCTCTCGTCTTCTTCCTCCAGCACCGCCGGGACCACCTGCTCCCGCCTCCTGCTGCTAGCAGCTCTGCTTAGCACGCTTCACTGTGAAGCGCTACCCCACTACCGGCCAGGCCATCCCTCCACACCTCCTGTTCTTCTCCATCGACTGTCGAACCATGTCGCACTAGAACCAGTTAACCCTCGTACACCTCTCTATCTGCGACTCCACTCCCGCGTCTTCCCATGTCGCACTAGAGCTGTTCGGGGCCTCGCCATCGTCCACCATCTTGGATGCTCTCGACGCGGCGCGGTCTAAAAATGAGAGTCATCGGAAGAGGACTGTACGTGTAGAGGCTGACAGTGGGGACGGACCAGGTCCATGGACGCACGCATGCAACCGCCTCCTTATTACACGAAAATAAAATTATTCCTCCCCTTGAAAGCTGGGACCCACCATGTAGATCTTCGCACGGAAGGAAGTGCCTCCTTATTCCTACCACTGAAAGCTGGGACCCACCAGCTACATGTTCGCACGCAAGGAAGTGTGTCCATATTACAGAAAAAATGATTCTCCCCCTGACAGCTGGATAATTCATAGAAGATTGTGAACACCAGGATAGTGTCCGGCTCTGCAAAATAAATTCCACATTCCACCATAGAGAGAATAATATGTACACAAGTTCAATCTGCTGACATATTTTGTGGCATGACGTCACACCACTACCAAGCCTTTACTTGAATCGTTTTTTATTATACCACCTCAGCGCGTTTAGCAAAGCGGTTTCCTTGGCATGTCTTGTCGAAGCAGAGATCGTGTTCCCCTTATTCCGGGATTCCCATCAATACGGACGTGGGTAACCCAACCGTGCCCGTTGCCACGCCCCCTCTATCGGAGGCGAGTCCCGAACGGTCAAGGGGACAGCTCTTGGTATTCCCTCCTTTATAACAGGACCAACGCTTGTTTCTTTTCTTCAATCCTCAATCGAATCTGCTCCTCGCCCCGAGTTCCAACACCCAAAGCCCTAGATTCGAGCGCTTCGGACCTTCAACAATGTCCGGCACCAACCTGGAGGGCCGGTGGATGCCCTCCTCTGTCACGGAAGAGGACGTGCTAAAGCTGCGAGAAGCCAGGTACCTAACCTGCGAGATTTCGCATAGGTTGCCTGCCAAAGGGCAAGTCATTCCTACTCCAGAGCCCGGCGAAAGCGTCGTGTTCATGTCCCACCTCCGTCGGGGTTTAGGCTTCCCGACGGATCCTTTTGTGAGAGGGCTCATGTTTTACTACGGGTTGGAATTCCATGACCTGGCTCCGGAGTCCATCCTCCATATCTCTTCGTTCATTGTCGTCTGCGAAGCCTTCCTTCGCATTACTCCCCACTTCAGTTTGTGGCTCAAGACCTTCAATGTGGAGCCGAAGATGATCGAGGGGCGTCCAGCTGAATGCGGCGGGGCAGTTGTAAGCAGAAGGGCCGACGCTCCATGGCCCGAGGGATCTTTTCAGGAGGAGCTCGGCTTGTGGCAGCAGGAGTGGTTCTACATAACTGCTCCCAGGGGCAGCAGGCAGAAGCCGCCGCCCATCTTCCGCTTGGGCCCTCCACAGCGGCTGATGTCATGGGTCAGCCAAGGGCTCAACTAGGGGGCCGCCAAAAGACGTGCCCCTACTGCAGGGCCGGATTCAAGACCTCCAGGCGAGGGAGATCGATCTGGTCGTGGTGATGCAGGTCATGTCATGAGGCGTCTCCTGCCCTGCAAACGCCGTCCTCTCCGGCTGTGGGAGTTTAATCCAGAGGGACCACGAATTCTTCAACACTTCATGGGTACGACACCCGTGGAGATGTACAAACTGTTCTTCGATCATGAGAAGCATGTCCGGAATTGACCGAGGACACCGACCTAAGCTGCAATCGCCCGGATACACAAGTAAGTAGCCCCGTGTCCGGACATACCGTTTGTTTGCCTTTCTATGATTCGGTTTTTAACCAACTGCCCTCTAAACAGGAGTGGATAGCGCAAGCAAAACGTCTGGTGTCCAGCCCCCCCCGAGAGACCGCGCGGATCCCGTCTTGGTCGGATCTTGGAGGTTGCACCTTGAGAGGAAGGCGAAGGGGAGAACAGAGGAACTACCGCCTCAACCAAGGAGGCTTTTGAGGAGGGGGGTCGAGAATCCCTCCTTCCAGGGGGAGAAGAGGACCGCCTTCGAAAACCCGGAGGCCAAAGCCCCGAAGCGGGGGAAGAGATCTTCACCCGCGGGTCCTGCGTCCGGAGAGGCTCCGGCCGCACAGTCTCCCCTAAAGAATCAGTCCTCCAGCAAGCCGTAAGTAGAAAAAAGGGAGTTTTGCAATAAGGGACATCCCTATTTGTGCTTCTGAGGATAACTTAAGTTTTTACCTTGTAGTTCGGATCTCCGCCCTTCTCAGATGAGCTCGTCTTCGGGGGAACTCTGTCCGGAGATGATGGAGAGCGAGACGCCTCCATCCGCCGCCCCATCGGATAGGGGGGACGAGCCTGAAGTGTCATCACGGAGGGTATACCCGAGTCCGGCAGGGCCGAATAATTCGACACCAACTGGTGTGCGGCCGGGGGAGCTGAAGGATCTGCTTGAGAGGGCATCCATCTCAGAAGGTCACCGTACACTGATGAGTACGGTGATTGAAAGAATTTCATCCACCGAGGGCGGATTGCGTGATGCCGTCAGGAGTTTGCTGGCGGGGTTTGAGGTACGTAAAAATGACATACCCTTTGACAGTTTTACACATAAAGTGCGCCCTGTATAGATAGTAGCCCCTGAGACTCGATAGGGTCTCGAGAACGACAGCGTGCCAAGGATCAAAATCCCAGGTATTGATTTACGCCTTTCCTAAGCAGGTGGCGGATAGTTCGGTGGCTAGCCGGACTGATGGAGTTGCCGAACTAAAGCGGCAGCTCGGCGTTATGGATCTGACATCATGCTGGTCAATAAATGACTTGACGAGTCGCAAGGTAGGTTTTTTCTCCGTGGTCACCTGGTAAGGGAGCCGAAGCCCACTCCTTACAACATGTGTGTTCAATGCAGATGGTGCTGCTGCTGTGGAGAGCCGTCGGGCAGAACTTGCTCAAGCCAAGGAGCAAGCCAGAAGGAGCGATGCGGCTGCCTCGAGGGCGGCCGAAGAGCTAGAAGCCGAAAGGGCTGCACACTGCCGAAGCAGGGAGGAGATGGCCGAAATGGCCGTGAAGTTGAAAGATGCTACCGACCGCAATGATGTTCTTGAAAGGGAACGCCTAGCGGAGCAAGAAGACCTGGGGAAGGTGAAAGTGCAACTAATCCCCGGGTGGTTTTGGTAATTAATAACAACATATATATCATTGAACTAATAGTTTGTTGAGAATCATTTCAGAAAGTTCAGTGATATGGGTATGGCAAGGACTGAAGAAGTGGACCCCTCAAAATGCTAAGGCAAGCATTGGCAAAAGCTCAAGACTCCATTTTTGGTTTAGTGATCCAAGATCACATTGAGTCTATAGGAAAGCCAATACTATTAAAGGGGATGAGGTTATGATAATGATCTGGTTGCTCAAAGTGCTTAGTGATACATCTCCTAAACTATCAGCAACTCTCACTTCCATAATACACTCATAAGTAATCTCGGTCCCACCGATTTCCTAAACTCAGTCACACCGAGATGAACCACCTCAGCCATATAGCCAAACCCTAGAAATCTCGGATTTTCCGATTCGAACTCGGTCTCACGAAACTTGAGTTGCCAAGCTTCAGAATCATACATCATCAAATCGGTGTCACCGAGATGATGAAGTCGGTCCCACCGAGATTGGCAAGCTCTAGTCTTTGCACGAATCGGACTCACCGAGTTTGTATTTTCGGTCCCACCGAAAATCCCAACGTTCACATGATTTGAACTTTCGGTCTCACCGAGTTGTCAACTTCGGTCCGACCGAGATTGGTCAAATGTGTGTAGCAGTTGGATTTTGTGTGGAGGCTATAAATACCCTCCACCCCTCTTCATTAGTGGAGAGAGCCATCGAAAGAACTACCACTCCTACCTTACATTTACGAGAAGAAAACTACCTACCCTTGTGTTGAGATCAAGTTGCTCCACTCCTACCATATGAAGCTTGATCTCTAGCCTTCCCAAGTTGCTTTCCACTCAATCCTTTCTTCCACCACAGCCAAATCGGTGAGGAGAGTTGAGTGTTGGGGAGATTATCATTTGAAGCACAAGAGCAAGGAGTTCATCATCATCAACACCATCTATTACCTTTTGGAGGTGGTGCCTCCTAGATTAGTTAGGTGTCGCTTGGGAGCCTCCGTCGAGATGTGGAGTTGAACCAAGAAGTTTGTAAGGGCAAGGAGATCGCCTACTTCGTGAAGATCTACCCGAGTAAGGCTAGCCCTCCGTGGGCGTGGCCATGATGGCATAGACAAGGTTGCTTCTTCGTGGACCCTTCGTGGGTGGAGCCCTCCGTGGACTCTCGCATGGCCGTTACCCTCCGTGGGTTGAAGTCTCCATCAACGTGGATTGACGATAGCACCACCTATCGGAACCACGAGAAAATCTCCGTGTCTCCAAATTGCGTTTGATCCTCTCCACCTCTCTTTACTACATGTGCAATTTACTTTCCGCTGCCTATACTCTAGAATTGCATGTGTAGGGTGATACTTGACTTGATCATCATTGTGAACTTGCCAAAAACTTGTCTTTATCAAAAGGCTGAATTTTTATATTGTCAAGTAGTCTAATCACCCCCCCCTCTAGACATACTTTCGATCCTACAAGTGGTATCAGAGCTTTGGTCTCCATTGTTTTGGTTTCCATTGCATTGGACTCCATAAGCTTGGTTTCACAACCTAGGAGAGTATGGCGTCTAGTGAGGGTAATTTTCGTAGAGGTCCTTACTTTGATGGTTCAAACTTTGCTAGTTGGAAGCATAAAATGAAAATGCATATTCTTGGCCATAACCCAGCCGCATGGGGCATTATTTGTGTTGGTTTGCAAGGTGAATTCTTGAGGAAGGAAAAGTTTCGGATCGCGGCTTCTAGCGGATGAATTGCGGATGTTGCAAAACAATGCTCAAGCTTGTGACATTCTCTTCAATGCTTTGTGTCCCGAGGAGTTCAACAAAATCAGCCGTCTTGAGAATGCAAAAGAGATTTGGGATACTTTGGTCGAAATGCACGAAGGTACCGAGTCCGTGAAGGAATCAAAGCTAGATGTTCTTCAAGGTCAACTTGACAAGTTCAAGATGAAGGAAGGTGAAGGAGTCGCTGAAATGTACTCTAGGCTTGCTCTCATCACAAATGAGATTGCCGGCTTAGGAAGCGAAGAAATGACCGACCGATTCATCATCAAGAAGATTCTCGAGCTTTGGATGGAAAGTATGACACCGTGTGCACTTTGATCCAAATGATGCCAAACTACAAGAATCTCAAGCCAACCAAGTCATTGGAAGAATTGTTGCTCATGAGATGACACTTAAAGATAAGGAAGAGCTTCACAACAAGTCAAGTGGTGCTTACAAAGCTACAAGTGATGCTCCCACAACCTCAAGTGACAAGCTAGTTTCCAATGAAGAGATAAGCCTAATGGTGAAGAACTTCAACAAATTCTACAAGAGTAGAAGCAAAGAGAGAAGCTCAAAGTCTAGATCATATGATGAAAAGAGATCTTCTAGTCGTGATCGAAACTGCTACAATTGTGGAAGACCCGGACACTACTCAAATGAGTGTTCGGCTCCCCACAAGATAAGAGAAGAAGCTCCAAGAAGAAGAAGCTCAAGAGATGAGTCACCTCGGAAAGAGCGAAGGAGTAGAGATGATCGTTATGAACGAAGACCCTCTCGGAGAAGCAAGGATTCGGAGAGGAAAGACAAGTCATCAAGGAGCTACACAAGAAGAAAACATCAAGCTCATGTAGGTGAATGGGTCTCCGGCTCCTACTCCGACAATGAATCCGAAAGAAGCTATCACTCCAACTCCGACTACAGTCAAGATGAAGGTGTTGCCGGTCTTGCTCTCGTATCCTCCAACTCCAACTCCTATGACTTGTTTGATTCACCAAATGAGGGAATTGGAAGATGCTTCATGGCTAAAGGCCCCAAGGTATCACACCCTGAATTCATTGACTTTGATAGTGATGAGGATGACTTGCTTGGTGAAGATGAGCTCTTACATGATAAATCTAGTGAGCCTAGTAATGATGAACATGCTAGTAGTCTTTATAGTCGAGAAGAGTCGAATGACAATGCTATGAAGGAGATTGAGCGTCTAACTAAAGAACTAAACACTCTTAAGTTAGCTCATGAAACAACTCAAGAAGATCATAGAGAGCTCCTAAGATCTCATGAGAAGCTACGCTCGAGAAGCTCAATCTAGAGCAAGAACATGAGTTTCTAAAAGCAATCAATGACGATCTTGAAAGAAGAGTTCTTCATATCTTGCCAAGCGACTTCTCTTGTCTAATTTCTTGCCACCTATTAAAACTAAGCATGACAAGCATAAGAAAAATTCTTCATCTAGTAGTAACAATAACCATGCTAAATCCAATATTGTTGCTTCTAGTAGTTCTCTTGATTCCACTAACAATGTTTCAAGCCAAGTTACACTTGAGCAAGAAAATAGTTTATTGAAAGGGATTATAGAAAAGGTGTCTACAAGAGCCTTGCGGAAGCAAGAACTTTGAGAAATTGTTACTTAAGCAAGGAAGGCACCGGAAGAATCAAGGAATTGGTTTTGAGCGAAAGTTCAACGCCGAGGGTGTTGAATGGGAAGAAGGTCAATATCCCACTCCAAAGTTTGTTTCTCAAAAGGAGAAGTACGATCCTACTTCTTCCAATGTGGAACAAGCTCAAGATGATCTTCCACCACAAGACCACAAGCTAAAAGGCAAGGACAAGCTTCAAGAGGAGATTGATGCATTTATTGAAGCACCTAAAGCCATGGTCAAGTGGGTTCCCAAGGAAACGTCAAGTTCTACTTCGTCAAGCTCAACTACAACCCCAAGGATTCCCATCAAGATGATGTGGATCCCGAAGAAGAAGAACTAGAGAGTTCTTGAGGGTGACTCCGCCAACATACTTCACTCACATTCATTTTGGCAAGAACTTGTGCAATCATCTTCCACATCTTGCACTAGTTCATGGAGTCACAAACTCTCTTGTTGGTAAGTCAAGGGACAAGGTAATCATTGCTTTCATGGACATCATCTATTGTGTACTTCAATCTATGTCCATGGATATCCTTGTTTGTTCCTTGTGGGACTAACCCATGTAGGTATTGAAAGTGCCCGAATCCAAAGGATTGCTCCCAACTCTTGATGATCTTCATCAACATTGAGCATCCACATCTTCAACATCTACATGAAGTCTTCTCGACAACCCAAGGTTAGTTTGACCCTTTAAAGGGGTTCTCACATCTAGGGGAGCTTTGCTCAAAGAATTGAGCTAAAGCATCTTCAAATGATGTGAACACATCAATGCTTTATGTAAAAGTGGTAACCCCACTTGGGCTTAAACGATGAGTATGACCTATGATCAAATGTTCTCATTTGGCTCCTAAGTCAATATACTCATATATAGATGACCTAGTCATCGACAAATTGTGTGATAGTAGCTAGAGTTTTGTCTGTGCATGTTTGACACATATTTCATTTGCTATCTTATTGTGTGAGCATGTTGGATGCATGATTTTATCCATTCAAGGACATCCATTTGTTGCTTTGGTCGTTTTGATTTTTCTGACCAAATGGATGGACAAGAATGCCTAAGTACCTCCCCTAGCTATCTATGCTGACTTGTCTCAAATTCTATTCATGCTTACATCACAAACTTTGAACAAGTCATTTTCGGACCCACCGAGTGAGGAGCACTCGGAGCCACCGATCCGTCAAAGGCTAACTTCCAAAACCTTCTATTTGATTTTGGTCAGACCAACCCACTCAAACTCGGTCAAACCGAAAGCATTTAGATTGATCTAGGTTTTCACCTCGGTGAAACCGAGTTGTGATTTTCGGCGTGACCGAAGTGCATAACTGCCCTGCAGTTATCCATCTCGGTGCCACCGAGTTTTACAACTCGGTCCCACCGACAGCAAAGGGGTATATATACTCCGAGGGCCGCGCGTTGATTTCTACTTCAAACGTTTCTCCCCCGCACCCCTTGCTGCCGTCACCGTGGTCTCCGGATCGTCTCCGTCGTCGCCTGTGCGCCCTCGCCGCAGGTCTCCGTCGCCGTCAACGGACATCTTCTCCGCGCCGTTGCCGCCGTAAAGGAACTCCACCAAGTTAGGGTGAGTTTCGACCCCACTCGTGCTCCCATCTCCGATTCAATGCACGTTTGGTTTGCCTAGCATCTTGCCACGATTGAAATCTTCCTGTACACCAGATTAGTTCCTTTGAACGAAATTCGAGTAAAAGTTTTAGGGTTAGGTTTCCGCCGAACACATCTCGGTGAGACCGGTTTTACATTCTCGGTATGACCGATTTGGCCTCTGGCCATTACCTCAGCACCTTCGGTCCAACCGAGTTGTGCAAATCGGTGTGACCAAAATGAGGATTTAGTGAAACCCTAGTGTTTTCGGCGGACGAAACCCACTTCGTCCAACCGAAAGTGGTGTGAATGCTTCTGTTTGAACACTTGGATTCACGAATTTTAAACTCGGTCGACCAAATGTCTTCTGTGAAAACCTAATACTAGAATTTGAACTCATTTTTTTGCAAAATCTTCTGCAGTTTGTGATAACTCTTCTACTCGCCTACACCTTATCTATTCACGGGTTGTCACCATGTCGATGCCAATGACAGCGAGAACAGTCGAGTCACCTATAGCAGATATTCCAGAGGCGGGCACTAGTTCGATCCCAAAGAGCTCATCGATGATGGTGAGAGGAGTACACCAAGTGGTTTGCCTCCTGCAGCCACCGTACGCGAAAGAAGAGAAACTCGATGAAGAAGATTCAGATTTTGTTGTTGAGGAAGAAGTCTCATCCAAGCCTAAGAGGAAAGTTGTTGCCAAAGAGCCTCAAGGTCTGCAAACAAAGAAGGGCACCGAGAAAAGTCAAGCAATCCACTTGTTGCTAAGAAGCTAAGTTTGGAAGAAGAAACTACGAGCAAGGTGAAGCAAACTTCCAAGAGGAAGAGGTTAGTGCATGATGATGCAAAGAGAGGAAGATGATGATGAGGAAGCACCCCACCTCCTCGAAGCCTAAGCTCATGGGTGATGCCATCGAGGCGAGGAGCCACTTCAAAGTCCAAGCCATCTGCTCCAGTCAAGGCAGCTCCAAGAAAGCCTGCTGCCAAGCCCAAGAAAACAATCAGAACATTCCAAGATCGAGAGAAGAAGAAAGATGATGTGCCACCACCGTGTCGATGATGAAGGACCAGTTTTTTGAAACTTCGTCCAAAACTGCCAATCCACAATGATGCTCATCCTCAAGCTGAAAACATGAAGGAAAGGAAAGATAGAGGTCTCGGGCTATGGAGACAATCGACCCATATGCCGTGAGGAGAAGGACTGCTGTTGATCCCATATTTCACACCGAGAGCAAAGCAGACTTCTATGAGACTGTCTTGATGGACAAGAAGCCCATAGTGGCAGACACCAGATTTGTTGATTGGAAATACATTGACAGTGAAGAGCACAGAGACTTCTTTCCACATGTGCATAAGAGCTTCACTGCATGTGGTGTTGCAGATTTTGTTGGTCAGAAGTTGACCAGTTGGAATGATGAAATGATTATGCAATTCTATGCCACAACTCATTTCTATCCAGATGGAAAGATCACATGGATGACTGAAGGCCAAAGGTATTCTTCTACTGTTGAAGAATGGGCAGAACTTCTGAATGCTCCAAGGTCAGAGAGAGGATGATGTTGATGTCTATGGCATTCCCAAGAAGAACCATGAATCTATGAAGAATATGTACAAAGAGGTTCCAGCTAAAGATTTGGGAATCTGGAAGCTTGGCTCAGTGTATTATCTCCAGGCAGGTCTACCTACCACAAACACTATTCTGAGGCATACCTTGATGCCCAAGTCTGGAGATCATCGCATGATCAGAGGGTACTCTATCAACATGCTGCATATACTTGATGAGAAGGCACCTTTCAAGGTGATGGACTTGATAGTTGAAACTATTAAGAGGACTGCAGCTGACCAGAAAAGGTCGTGTGGATTTGCCCCGCATATTCAGATGCTTATCAATGCCAAGTTTGGCACGGGCACATTCTTGTTGGATAGAGAGCACTTACCACTGCAGCCTGAGCATGAGGACAATGATGTTGTGATGGATGAGGAGGACCCAACATCTGTTGAAGGTCAAGCAAAGATTGAAGCTGCCAAGAAAGCTAAAGTGAGAAGGAAGCAAGCGGCGCAGCAGCTAAACCAAAGAGTGTTGGAGAACAGCTACTTGAAGCTACCCAAAGGATTGAACAGCGCTGCCAGCATTATACAGTCTCGGAGAGCCTTGAGAGGATTGTTGAAGACAAGATCCATGCTCTGGATGTGAAGTGATCAAGTGCAAGTAATCAACAAGCTTGAGGCGACATCGAGGAAGCAAAGAGGGAGAAGGAAGAGCTTATCGTGAGATGCGGATGACCTAGTCCAGATGCTTATGAGCAGATCGCTCCGGTTCCCACAGACCCGATCACCTGCTATTCCAAAGGATCGACACTGGACTACAGCCTCGGCACCTCCACAGCTCCATCATTGCTCCAGCTCCAGCTCCAGTGACCACTCCTCCAAAGCCAGAGACATCACCTGAAGTCTTCGCCGATGCAGCCATATCAACTCCAACATCAACCTGCATAGAGCCGCCAGTGAGTCCCTAGTGACGTTTAGCTCTATGCCTTTTCGAACTTTTTGGTAACTTGTTGCCAAAGGGGGAGAAATTGTATAGATCATAGGACTTCGAGAGAGAGAGTGCCTTTGTCTTTGCGCTTTTGCTCTTTCGTTCATTTGCGGTCTTTTGAGATACTTTTGGTTTTTCATGACATTCCGAGTGCTTGATACTACGTTTGATCCCACCTTAATGAGTGCTTGGTCGTACTATGCTTTAATGTGTGCTTAATGCTTATCATATGCTATTCCTATCTTGTATGACCATTTACTCATGTCTTGGTGATTGGGTGCATGCTATTCATTCTTATCATTTTGTGCGCTCCACCAAGATGTATGTGACATGGAAGAGTGACCCATGATCCTAATCGATTGTGCATTTGCATTCAAACACAAATCTTAAATAATGCACAAATTTAGGGGGAGCTCTTCTTATCACATACTTCTCAAAGCGACGGTATTATTCATTGATTATATCCTTTGTCGAAGCTTTGATCTATATGTTGTCATCAATTACCAAAAAGGGGGAGATTGAAAGTGCAACTAATCCCCGGGTGGTTTTGGTAATTAATAACAACATATATATCATTGAACTAATAGTTTCTTGAGAATCATTTCAGAAAGTTCAAGGATATGGGTATGGCAAGGATGAAGAAGTGGACCCCTCAAAATGCTAAGGCAAGCATTGGCAAAAGCTCAAGACTCCATTTTTGGTTTAGTGATCCAAGATCACATTGAGTCTATAGGAAAGCCAATACTATTAAAAGGGGATGAGGTTATGATAATGATCTGGTTGCTCAAAGTGCTTAGTGATACATCTCCTAAACTATCAACAACTCTCACTTCCATAATACACTCATAAGTAATCTCGGTCCCACCGATTTCCTAAACTCAGTCACACCGAGATGAACCACCTCAGCCATATAGCCAAACCCTAGAAATCTCGGATTTTCCGATTCGAACTCGGTCTCACGAAACTTGAGTTGCCAAGCTTCAGAACCTTCATCATCAAATCGGTGTCACCGAGATGATGAAGTCGGTCCCACCGAGATTGGCAAGCTCTAGTCTTTGCACGAATCGGACTCACCGAGTTTGTATTTTCGGTCCCACCGAAAATCCCAACGTTCACATGATTTGAACTTTCGGTCTCACCGAGTTGTCAACTTCGGTCTGACCGAGATTGGTCAAATGTGTGTAACGGTTGGATTTTGTGTGGAGGCTATAAATACCCCTCCACCCCCTCTTCATTCGTGGAGAGAGCCATCGAAAGAACTACCACTCCTACCTTACATTTACGAGAAGAAAACTACCTACCATTGTGTTGAGATCAAGTTGCTCCACTCCCACCATATGAAGCTTGATCTCTAGCCTTCCCAAGTTGCTTTCCACTCAATCCTTTCTTCCACCACAGCCAAATCGGTGAGGAGAGTTGAGTGTTGGGGAGATTATCATTTGAAGCACAAGAGCAAGGAGTTCATCATCATCAACACCATCTATTACCTTTTGAGGGTGGTGCCTCCTAGATTGGTTAGGTGTCGCTTGGGAGCCTCCACGAGATGTGGAGTTGAACCAAGAAGTTTGTAAGGGCAAGGAGATCGCCTACTTGTGAAGATCTACCCGAGTAAGGCTAGCCCTCCGTGGGCGTAGGCCATGATGGCATAGACAAGGTTGCTTCTTCGTGGACCCTTCGTGGGTGGAGCCCTCCGTGGACTCTCGCAGCCGTTACCCTCCGTGGGTTGAAGTCTCCATCAACGTGGATTGACGATAGCACCACCTATCGGAACCACGAGAAAAATCTCCGTGTCTCCAAATTGCGTTTGATCCTCTCCACCTCTCTTTACTACATGTGCAATTTACTTTCCGCTGCCTATACTCTAGAATTGCATGTGTAGGGTGATACTTGACTTGATCATCATTGTGAACTTGCCAAAAACTTGTCTTTATCAAAAGGCTGAATTTTTATATTGTCAAGTAGTCTAATCACCCCCCCTCTAGACATACTTTCGATCCTACAGAAGGCCACCGCCGAGGCCAAGGATGCCCGTACTGCAATGCGGGCTATAAGGGAGGAGCTGCGCCAGGCCGGAGACATTGTGGCCGGCAAGCCCTTTCATTCTTGCCAAGGTTTACAGATCCAAAGTATGCTCGGTTTGGCCACCGTGTGGGGTCCGGAGGATCCTTATATGGACTTAGCAATGAAAAGCGGTGATCTTTGTTGTGCACTTCCGAAGTCAGAAGGATCACAAGACGGAAGAGCTGTTTTGGTCTCAATTGCATAGTCCGGAGCATTCACTTCCGCTGATCGATCGGCTTGCCGAGTGGGCTGAACTGAATAGATTGTCCGGACTTGCCATGACGGATATCATGGCTCATGTCTGGCCGGATAGGCCCAAACCGAAGAGTTATTTTGGCTTATTGCAGCAGTTCCTTGGGGCGGTGCCGCATATCAAGGCGATGAAGCGGTCGGCTTGCATAGAAGGTGCACGGATGGCCCTCGCCCGTGTGAAGACACATTGGACAGAGATGGATGCCACCCCGCTGTTGCGACCCAGGGTTCGAACGAGAGCCGGTTACCCGCCGAGCACTATTTTGGGGAAGTCCTGCGTGGTGCTTGTGTAATAGAGTCGCAGTGCTCAAAAACTGCCATGTTCAAGTGAGCATTTTGGTTTGTAAAACGATGTTTATGATTTCAGCGCTTTTTAGTACTTGTGCGTTCAAGTATTGAAATATCTCCTGTGCGGCCGTTTATGTATACGTGTGTATAACCTGAAAGATGGCAGTCGTCGGCTTCATTACGCACAAGGTGCGGGGTGTTTGCAAAAATAGCGCCTTTTCACACTTAATCCGACGTCTCGGTCCTGTGAAGGAGGTGGTAGCGTAGCAAACGAGGCAACCTGACTATAATGCTTTATCACTTTCACTTAGCCATAGGAGTTCGAGGGTGGGGCTACGATATAGCCCCTAGGGGCACCGCGCTCTCAATTTGGGGCGCGTATGTGCTGACCGAAACGGTCCTTCGTCAAGCGGAGAATTCTAAACATTCCGGTAGTCGATCGAGTGGTTGACCAGTCTCTCGCTGTATCATGATGATCGGTTTTCGGCTTTCTCTCGAGGTGCTCGCCCGGCGAACCAGGCACAATCGCAGAGTTCTCCGGTGCCGCGTTAGCCGATGATACGAGAACATAAGGCAGCAAAACACGGGAGCCGGGCAAACCCAACATTTGACCAAAGACATGATTCGAGCTGATGCATATAAGGCCTAACTCGAGACGCCGAACACTCCCTAAGGTATTCGGTCTTTATGATAGCGGGCAGAACAATGCCCTAAGCCCCTAGTGTCCAGGTACACGCAAGGTCCTCTGACGCGGCCAATGCCAAAACGTCAGTCTCCTCTCCGGTTTATAATGAAAAACCAGGGGATATATAGCAACAAGAGACAGTAAAAAAGGTTTATGCAGGGTCTTAATCTGAAAAGAATCCTTGCAACGGTCCCTACTGCACGTCTCCACCTGTGTCTCCGTTGTGCTGTATCCTGGACAGGTGTAACACAATGTTCATCTGTAAAAGAGAGGAACTTAGTTTGAAAAGTAATTGTGCAAAAAATGAATTAAAATTGAAATGTGAATGAATGAATGAAGCTGAGCCTATACTAGCTCATACGCACAGCCCCTTGTAAAGGGGTGTGCGGCTAGGGAGTCCCTAGCTTATTTTATGCTGGACTTGTCTAGCTGTGTCCGGGGTCTTGAACGACCTTTTAATGAGATGATGCTGCGTGGACCGGGCATTTTAAGTGTAAGAGACGCGTAGTGTGGTATTGCATTAAAGCGGACAAAAGCTTCACGTCCCAATAGTGCTTGATGGCTACTTTTGAATGGGGCGACATGAAAGATTAGCTTTTCGCGTCGGAAGTTGTCGGGCGACCCGAACACAACTTCTAGTAGTGAGGAGCCCGTGCACTTGGCGTAGGGGCCTGGCGTCACTCCTTTGAAGGAAGTGCGGCTATGTCGAATTTTAGTAAGGTCTATCCCCAACTTGCGGATTGTGTTCGGATACAGCAGGTTTAAATCGCTGCCGCCGTCCATCAGGACTTGTGTAAATTGTAGTCTGTCGATTATAGGATCCAATATCAGAGCAGTCCATCCTGCGTTTCCAATGCTTCTGGAATAGTCCAGGTGGTCGAAAGTAATTGGTTTTGACATCCAATCTCGGGGTTCCGCTGGGGTGGACCGTGCGACACCTACTTTGGCGGGTGCCGCATTGTTGTTTCGTGTTATCACATGAAGTGAGTTTACTGTTTTGATTTCTTGTGGGAAAGTCTTCTGTTTTCTGGCGCTCTGCTGGTGGGGTTCGTCATCATCCTCGCTTGGCGCGTCGAGCCCCTTGTGTTCGGCGTTGAGTCGGCCGGACTGTTTGAAGACCCAATAATCTCTGTGGGTGTGGTTTGCAGGCCTTCCGGAGGTGCTGTGGATTTGACATATCCGATCCAAAATTTTGTTTAAATTGGATAGCTCTTCACTGTTGTCCTTAAGAGGCAGTGCTTTGTTGTTCGGCCGCGAGCTTTTGAATCCGGCGTTGACCGCCGTATTCTTTGGGCTTTTTTCTTTATTTCGGCGCTGGTCCTTTCTGCACCGTGATTTTCCGTTTCCATCTCTGATCTCGGATGTACTCGGGTCGCTGGTGCTGCATCTTGCTTACCAGCTGTCCTCCCTTGCGCAAAAGCGGGTCATGAGGCTTGTTAGCGCGGCCATAGTTCTCGGCTTCTCTTGGCCGAGGTGTCTGGCGAGCCATTCGTCTCGGACATTATGTTTAAAAGCTGCTAAGGCTTTGGCGTCCGGGCAGTCAACTATTTGGTTCTTTTTGGTAAGAAACCTGTTCCAGAATTTGCACGCTGATTCTCCGGGCTGTTGAGTTATGTGACTTAAATCGTCTGCATCCGGAGGTCGGACATAGGATCCTTGAAAATTTGCTCTAAATGCATCCTCGAGCTCTTCCCAACTTCCAACAGTATTTTCCGGGAGGCTTTTGAGCCAATGCCGCGTTGGCCCTTTGAGCTTGAGGGGTAGGTATTTTATGGCGTGGAGATCATCTCCTCTAGCCATGTGTATGTGCAGTATGTAATCCTCAATCCAGACTCCGGGGTCTGTTGTTCCGTCGTATGCCTCTATGTTTACGAGTTTGAATCCCGCTGGAAATTCATGATCCAGCACCTCATCGGTGAAACATAGTGGGTGTGCGGCGCCCCTGTATTTAGGCGTGTCGTTATCTTCAAGCATGCGGCGTGTTGTGTTGCTTCCTGGGGCCCTCTTTTTTGGCCCATAAATGGACCTGACCGGGCCATCTGTTTTGTGAGGATCGTGTGTCGTCTTGTGTGCGGTGCCGCTTGTCGCTTTGGCTGTCACACTGGTCGTCTATCCGCCAGCGCCTCTTTGCTTTTTTGACCGGGGGCTCTATGGCCTCCTCGTCGGTCTCGTAGCAGCTTGCGCTTGGGTAGCTCTTTGTTTGGTGGCTATTACCATATTTGTCCGCGGTCTTGAGTACTTTGCTCCACCTCATTCTGAGTGTGTCTTCCGCTGTTTTGAGCTTCCGTTTTTCCTTTTTCAGACTTATTGCAGTGGCGACAAGTCTTTTGTGAAGGTTCTTATGCTCCGGTGGTGTGTCCGGCGTGAGATCGTCTGGACTACCGTTTTCGCCGGGCATGGATTGATTATCCAATTCGTCCTGCTCGGATGGTTGCTTGGTTTTATGTTTGTCGTCCCCTGGTTTGCCCTGCTCTATTGCTGGGTCATTAGGAGTGCTATTTTTGTCGAGGCGGGACTTAGGGCGGTGTTTGCGTCGCCGTTTTGGTTGTTTGTCGGCGGAATTATCCTTTGCCGCGTCCCGTTGTCCCTCGTTATCGCTTCCTTTTGGGGTGTCCACCATATATACGTCATATGACGAGGTGGTCTTCCAGTGCCCTATAGGCGCTGGTTCTTGATCGTCTCCGGCATCGTCGTCCATACCGTCGATGTCTTCGGAGTCATAGTCTAGCATGTCGGTTAGATCATCGACAGTGGCTACAAAGTGGGTGGGTGGGCTTCGAATTTCTTCGTTGTCCGCATCCCAACTGTCCTGGCCGCAGTCCGGCCAGGGTTCTCCTGATAACGAGAGATATTTTAGCGAATTTAGGATGTCGCCAAAGGGTGATTGCTGAAAGATGTCCGCGGCGGTGTACTCCATGATCGGCGCCCAATCGGATTCGATTGGCAGGGGCGCAGGAGGTTCAGAGTCCGGCAAGGAGTCCGGCGCCTCGGAGTCACAAGCTTTATAAGGGACAAGGTCAGTATTCGGCTCCATCGCCGTGGAAGTTGCAGCTCCCGAGGCGGTGTCCAGCCACCTATCCTCGATCTGCGCGGTCGGCTCTGAACTATGGGTCAGAGCGGACTTGTGTGCGGCCTCCGTGTACTTGTCCGTGGCGAGCTAGATCATGCCCATCGTGACAGTGCGGCACGCTCGGCTATGGCTCGACTCCATCGAAGATCAAGTCTCCGTGGATGTCAGCCGTGAAGTTTTGGCTCCCAAACCTGACCTGGTGGCCAGGGGCGTAGCTTTCAATCTGCTCCAGATGGCCAAGTGAATTGGCCCGCAGATCGGCTCCGCCAACACGAAGATCTGTCCGGGAGAAAAGTCTCACCACAGACGGCGTTGTTGTTGATTGAAGAAGCCATCAAGCCTATCGGTGACGACACGAGGAACTCTCAATGAAAGCACCAATGTCGGTGTCAAAACCGGCGGATCTCGGTAGGGGGTCCCGAATCGTGCGTCTAGGCGGATGGTAACAGGAGACAGGGGACACGATGTTTTTACCTGTGTTCGGGCCCTCTCAATGGAGGTAAAACCCTACTCTGCTTGATTGATATTGATGATATGGGTAGTACAAGAGTGGATCTACCACGAGATCAAGGAGGCTAAACCCTAGAAGCTAGCCTATGGTATGATTGTTGTAATGGTTGTTCGTCCTATGGACTAAAACCCTTCGGTTTATATAGACACCGAAGAGGGCTAGGGTTACACAGAGTCGGTTACAATGGTAGGAGATCTACATATCCGTATCGCCAAGCTTGCCTTCCACGCCAAGGAAAGTCCCATCCGGACACGGGACGAAGTCTTCAATCTTGTATCTTCATAGTCTTGGAGTCCGGCTGACGATGATAGTCCGGCTGTCCGGACACCCCCTAGTCCAGGACTCCCTCACTCCTCCTTCTCGACGACGTCGGATTCATCCTCAGACTCGGAGCACGCGCACCTCCAGTATGACGCGGACTCTGGCTACGACCTGGAGACCGAGTCGTTTGAAGAGTGGGAGGTGGACATCATCGTCCTCTCTAATAATGAGCCGGATGAGGTGCAAATCACAGCACCGGCTGTGAACCTCCACATTGACGTGGACGCGCTGCCAGATGTGCCTGACTTTGTCGTCGTCAAGCAAGATGAGGCGAACGAGGTGTGGGTGCAGGAAGAAGGGGCAGGCCAGAAGAAGAAGAAGAACACAAGAAGAAGAGGCCTGCATATGGGGTGGTGCGCCTCTCCGAGTGGCTGAAGCTGTTAGAGGAGAACTGAAGCTGAAGAACATGTTGTTGATGAAGATGCAGATGCTGAACAAGGCCTTAGGTATGTTGGTATAGTGTAACATATAAGTTATGCATATTTTGGTAATGTTGTGTAGGTATGCTCATATATGTGGAGCATATAAGTTATTTGTACTTGTGTTGTCAACTATGCTGCTGAACTATGATGCGATGCTATCCTATGCTAAGATATGCTAAACTATCCAATGATGTAGTTAGTTAGTTATCAATGTGAATGTCTGCATGTGGTCTACTGAAACAACATGAGATGCCATGAGTAGGGTCCATATGCAACAATGTGTTCCTACCACATTTCATAAAATAGGTATGGTCCATATGATGCACTGTAGGTTCAAACTGGTCCACATTTAGATATTTGTCATAATTTAGCACTTGACGTTCAGCAATGAAGGTTAAATTCAGTTCAAAAGTTCAGTTGAATGTAAAAACCGTTAGTTAACTATGAAAATGTTTAGTTAACTGTCAAAAGTACAGTTAACTATGCAAAAATCAGTTAACTGTGAAAAAAATCAGTTAACTGTGAAAAAATTGAGTTAACTCTGAAAAATTCAGTTAACTATCAAAAGTATAGTTAACTGTGAAAAATTCTGTTAACTGACTAAATCATGAATAACAACAATTAAAATTCAATCAAAGTACTTAAAGTGAACTCCATACTTCAGTACACAAATTAGTCAAATTACTGAATACAAATAAGTCACATTACTTCAAGTGCCGCGTCATATGCTACCTCTTGAGCACTGCGTTGGATTTCCCCGAACAGGAGAGGATGATGCAGTAAAGTAGCGTAAGTATTTCCCTCGGTTTTTTGAGAACCAAGGTATCAATCCAGTAGGAGACCACACACAAGTCCCTCGTACCTACACAAAACGATAGCAAATCGCAACCAACGCTTAGGGGTTGTCAAACCCTTCACGGTCACTTACGAGAGTGAGATCTGATAGAGGTAATATTTTTGGTATTTTTGATAGATAGATGCAAAGTAAAAGTAGAGGCAAAGTAAAAACAAAGCAAGTAAATAAAGTGATATAGATTTATATGATGAGAATAGACCCGGGGGCCATAGGTTTCACTAGTGGCTTCTCTCAAGAGCATAAGTATTCTATGGTGGGCGAATAAATTACTGTTGAGCAATTGACAGAATTGAGCATAGTTATGAGTATATCTAGGCAATGATCATGTATGTAGGCATCACGTCCAAAACAAGTAGATCGAAACGATTCTGCATCTACTACTATTACTCCATTCATCGACCGCTATCCAGCATGCATCTAGAGTATTAAGTAAAAACAAAGTAACGCCGTAAGCAAGATGACATGATGTAGAGGGATAAATTCATGCAATATGATAAAAAAAACCCATCTTGTTATCCTCGATGGAAACAATACAATACGTGCCTTGCAACTCTTTCTGTCACTGAGTAAGGACACCGCAAGATTGAACCCAAAGCTAAGCACTTCTCCCATTGCAAGAACTACCAATCTAGTTGGCCTAACCAAAAAGATAATTCGAAGAGACTTGCAAAGATAACTCAATCATACATAAAAGAATTTAGAGAAGAATCAAATATTTTCCATATATAATACTGAATCATAAACCCACATTCATCGGTCTCAACAAACACACCGCAAAAAGAAGATTACATCGAATAGATCTCCACGAGAGAGGGGGAGAACATTGTATTGAGATCCAAAAAGAGAGAAGAAGCCATCTAGCTACTAGCTATGGACCCGAAGGTCTGAAGTAAACTACTCACACTTCATCGGAGGGGCTATGGTGTTGATGTAGAAGCCCTCCGTGGTGGATGCCCTCTCCGTGAACTCCTAACAGCCCCAAGATGGGATCTCGTGGATCTGAAGGTTGCGGCGGTGGAATTAGGTTTTGGCTCCTGTCCTGATCGTTCGGGGATACGCAGGTATATATAGGGGGAAGGAGTACGTCGGTGGAGCTCCGAGGGGCCCACGAGGTAGGGGGCACGCCCAGGGGGGCGCGCCCTCCACCCTCGTGACCTCCTCGAGCATTGCTTGGAGTAGGGTCCAAGTCTCCTGGGTCACGTTCGGTTGGAAAATCACGATCCCGAAGGTTTCATTCCGTTTGGACTCCGTTTGATATTCAATTTCTTCGAAATACTGAAAAAGGCAAAAAAAACAGCAATTCTGGGCTGGTCCTCCGGTTAATAGGTTAGTCCGAAAAGTAATATAAAAGTGTAAAATAAATCCCAATATAGTCCAAAACAGTAGATAAAGTAGCATGGAGCAATCAAAAATTATAGATACGTTGGAGATGTATCAAGCATCCCCAAGCTTAATTCCTGCTCGTCCTCGAGTAGGTAAATGATAAAATAAGAATTTTTGATGCAGAGTGATACTTTGGCATAATTTCAATGTAAATCTTCTTAATTGTGATATGAATATTCAGATCCGAAAGATTCAAGGTTCATATTGACATAAAAATAATAATACTTCAATCATACTAATCAAAGCAATCATGTCTTCTCAAAATAACATGGCAAAGAAATTTATCCCTACAAAATCATATAGTCTGGCTATGCTCCATCTTCCCCACACAAAATATTTAAATCATGCACAACCCTGGTGACAAGCCAAGCAATTGTTTCATACTTTAACATTTTCAAAACTTTTTCAATCTTCACGCAATACATGAGCATGAGCCATGGATATAGCACTATGTGGAATAGAAGGGTGGTTGTGGAGAAGACAAAAAGAGGGAAGATAGTCTCACATCAACTAGGCGTATCAACGGGCTATGGAGATGCCCATCAATAGATATCAATGTGAGTGAGTAGGGATTACCATGCAACGGATGCACTAGAGCTATAAGTATATGAAAGCTCTACAAAGGAAACTAAGTGGGTGTGCATCAACTTGCTTGCTCACGAAGACCTAGGGCATTTTGAGGAAGCCCATCATTGGAATATACAAGCCAAGTTCTATAATGAAAAATTCCCACTAGCATATGAAAGTGACAAAATGAGAGACTCTCTATCATGAAAATCTTGGTGCTACTTTGAAGCACAAGTGTGGTAAAAGGATAGTAGCATTGTCCCTTCTCTCTTTTTCTCTCTTTTTTTTATTTGGGCCTTTCTCTTCTCTTTTTTATGGCCTTTTTTTATAAAGTCCGGAGTCTCATTCCGACTTATGGGGGAATCATAGTCTCCATCATCCTTTCCTCACTTGGGACAATGCTCTAATAATGATGATCATCACACTTTTCGTTACAACTCAACAATTACAACTCGATTCTTAGAACAAAATATGACTCTATATGAATGCCTCCGGCGGTGTACCGGGATATGCAATGAATCATGAGTGACATGTATGAAATAATTTTGAACGGTGGCTTTACCACAAATACAATGTCAACTACATGATCATGCTAGCAATATGACAATGATGGAGCGTGTCATAATAAACGGAATGGTGGAAAGTTGCATGGCAATATATCTCGGAATGGCTATGGAAATGCCATGATAGGTAGGTATGGTGGCTGTTTTGAGGAAGGTATATGGTGGGTGTATGATACCAGCGAAAAGTGCGCGGTATTAGAGAGGCTAGCAAATGTGGAAGAATGGGAAAAAGTGCGTATAATCCATGGACTCAACATTAGTCATAAAGAACTCATATACTTGTTGCAAAAATCTAGAAGTAATCAAAGCAAAGTATTACGCGCATGCTCCTAGGGGGATAGATCGGTAGGAAAAGACCATCGCTCGTCCCCGACCTCCACTCATAAGGAAGACAATCAATAAATAAACCATGCTCCGAGTTCATCACATAACGGTTCACCATACGTGCATGCTACGGGATTCACAAACTTCAATACAAGCATTCTTTGAACTCATAACTACTCAACTAGCATGACTTTAATATTATCACCTCCATATCTCAAAACAATTATCAAGCATCAAACTTATCTTAGTATTCAACGCACTCAAAAGAAAGTTTCACATATCTTGAACACCAAGTATATTAACATTAAGCAAATTACCATGCTATTAAAGACTCTCAAAATAATCTACGTGAATCATGAGAGATCAAATATTTTATTTAAAACAAATCCACCACCATGCTCTAAAAGATCTAAGTGAAGTACTAGAGCAAAAATTATCACGCTCAAAAGATATAAGTGAAGCACTATGAGCAAAACTATCAAGCTCAAAAGATATAAGTGAAGCACATAGAGTATTCTAACAAATTCCAATTCATGTATGGCTCTCTCAATAGATGTGTACAGCAAGTATGATTGTGGTAGACTAACAAGAAAAGACACAAATAATACAAGACGCTCCAAGCAAAACACATATCATGTTGGTGAATAATATAGCTCCAAGTAAATTACCGATGGAAGTGGACGAAAGAGGGGATGCCTTCTGGGGCATCCCCAAGCTTTGACTTTTTGGTGTCCTTGGATTATCTTGGGGGTGCCATGGGCATCCCCAAGCTTAGGCTCTTGCCACTCCTTGTTCCATAATCCATCAAAAGAATTCACCCAAAACTTGAAAACTTCACAACACAAAACTCAACAGAAATCTCATGAGCTCCGTTAGAGAAAGAAAACAAAAGACTACTTCAAGGTACTGTAATGAACTCATTATTTATTTATATTGGTGTTAAACCTACTGTATTCCAACTTCTCTATGGTTTATAAACTAATTTACTAGCCATAGATTCATCAAAATAAGCAAACAACACACGAAAAACAGAATCTGTCAAAAACAGAACAGTCTGTAGCAATCTGTAACTAACGCAAATTTCTGGAACTCTAAAAATTTTACCAAAATAGGAAGTCCTGGACAATTTGTTTGTTGATCAGGAGAAAAAATAATCAACGCAAAATCACGTTCCTGTGATTTATCATAACTAAATTCGTGCGCGCAAAGTTTCTGTTTTTCAGCAGAATCAAATCAACTATCATCGTAGGTTATCCTATAGGTCCTACTTGGCACAAACACTAATTAAAACATAAAACCACATCCAAACAGAAGGTAGATGGATTATTTATTCCTAAACAGAAGCAAAAACAAAAAACACAAAATAAAATTGCGTTGCCTCCCAACAAGCGCTATCGTTCAACGCCCCTAGCTAGGCATAAAAGCAAGGATAGATCTAGGTATTGCCATCTTTGGTAGGCAATCCATAAGTGGCTCTCATGATAGATTCATATGGTAATTTTATTTTCTTTCTAGGGAAGTATTCCATACCCTTCTTTAAGAGAAATTGGAATCTAATATTTCCTTCCTTCATATCAATAATTGCACCAATCGTTCTAAGGAAAGGTCTACCAAGAATAATAGGACATGAAGGATTGCAATATATATCAAAAACGATAAAATCTACGGGCACATAATTCCTATTTGCAACAATAAGAACATCATTAATTCTTCCCATAGGTTTTTTAATAGTAGAATCCACAAGATGCAAGTTTAGAGAGCAATCATCAAAATCACGGAAATCTAGCAAATCACATAAAGTTTTGGGGATAGTAGAGACACTGGCACCCAAATCACACAAAGCATGAAACTCAAAATCTTTAATTTTAATTTTAATAGTAGGTTCCCACTCATCATAGAGTTTTCTAGGGATAGAAACTTCCGACTCAAGTTTTTCTTCATAAGATTGCATCAAGGCATCAACAATATGTTCGGTAAAAGCCTTATTTTGACTATAAGCATGAGGAGAATCTAGCACGGATTGCAACAAGGAAATACAACCAATCAAAGAGCAATTTTCATAATTAAATTCCTTGAGATCCAAAATAGTGGGTTTAACAACATCACGGTTTTTATTTATTTCAATCCCACTTTCATCAATTTCATCATCAAGATCTAGAAACTCCGAATTCTTAGAACGCCTTCTAGGTAAAGGAAGATAATCTTCATATTCATCAAGATTCATATTGCAAAACAAAGATTTAATGGGGGACACATCAATAACTTTTAGATCTTCATCTTGATTTTCATAGGAATTCGGTTTAGTGGCCATCTTATTAACTAAGGTAGCTTGCATATCCGAAATTTCAGCGGTCATATTTTCAAGACGAGCAATTTGGGCCCTTATACCATCAAATTCTTTAGACATATCATCGAGTTCTTTATTCATATAACTCATAAAACTTTTTTGTTCCTTAAGCTCGTTTCTAAAGAAATTATTGTGCTCAAATTGTAAAACCATAAATTTTCTGACATTGCTTTTGATCTCTTCTAACCTTTTAAGGTGAAGGTCACCAAATCTAGGTAAAGCCATCGTGACAAACAAGCAAAGTAACAAACAAGCAAACAAACGGACGAGAAAAAGGCAAACGGGAAAGAGAGGAGGAGATTGGGAAAGAGGGGGCAAAGAAAACGGCAAGGGTGAAGTGGGGGAGAGGAAAACGAGAGGCAAATGGCAAATAATGTAATGCGAGAGATAGGGATTGCGATGGGTACTTGGTATGATTGACTTGCTTGCGTGAGCCTCCCCGGCAACGGCGCCAGAAATTCTTCTTGCTACCTCTTGAGCACTGCGTTGGATTTCCCCGAAGAGGAGAGGATGATGCAGTAAAGTAGCGTAAGTATTTCCCTCAGTTTTTTGAGAACCAAGGTATCAATCCAGTAGGAGACCACGCACAAGTCCCTCGTACCTACACAAAATGATAGCAACTCGCAACCAACGCTTAGGGGTTGTCAATCCCTTCACGATCACTTATGAGAGTGAGATCTAATAGAGATAATATTTTTGGTATTTCTGATAGATAGATGCAAAGTAAAAGTAAAGGCAAAGTAAAAACAAAGCAAGTAAATAAAGTGATATAGATTGATATGATGAGAATAGACCCGGGGGCCATAGGTTTCACTAGTGGTTTATCTCAAGAGCATAAGTATTCTACTTGGGTGAACAAATTCTCGTTGAGCAATTGATGAATTGAGCATAGTTATGAGTATATCTAGGCAATGATCATGTATATAGGCATCACGTCCAAAACAAGTAGATCGAAACGATTCTGCATCTACTACTATTACTCCACTCATCGACCACTATCTAGCATGCATCTAGAGTATTAAGTAGAAACATAGTAACGCTGTAAGCAAGATGACATGATGTAGAGGGATAAATTCATGCAATATGATAAAAACCCCATCTTGTTATCCTCGATGGCAACAATAGAATACATGCCTTGCAACTCTTTCTGTCACTGAGTAAGGACACCGCAAGATTGAACCCAAAGCTAAGCACTTCTCCCATTGCAAGAACTACCAATCTAGTTGGCCAAACCAAAAAGATAATTCGAAGAGACTTGCAAAGATAACTCAATCATACATAAAAGAATTCAGAGAAGAATCAAATATTTTCCATAGATAATACTGGATCATAAACCCACAATTCACCGGTCTCAGCAAACACACCGCAAAAAGAAGATAACATCGAATAGATCTCCACGAGAGAGGGGGAGAACATTGTATTGAGATCCAAAAAGAGAGAAGAAGCCATCTAGCTACTAGCTATGGACCCGAAGGTCTGAAGTAAACTACTCACACTTCATCGGAGGGGCTATGGTGTGGATGTAGAAGCCCTCCGTGGTGGATGCCCCCTCCGGCGGAGCTCCGGAACAGGACCCAAGATGGGATCTCGTGGATACAGAAGGTTGCGGCGGTGGAATTAGGTTTTTGGCTCCTATCCTGATCGTTCAGGGATACATAGGTATATATAGAGGGAAGGAGTACGTCGGTGGAGCTCCGAGGCCCACGAGGTAGGGCGCGCCAGGCGCCTCCACCTCGTGACCTCCTCGAACCGCTGGAGTAGGGTCCAAGTCTCCGGTCACGTTCGGTTGGAAAATCACGATCCCGAAGGTTTCATTCCGTTTGGACTCCGTTTGATATTCTGTTTCTTCGAAATACCAAAAAAGGCAAAAAAACAGCAATTCTGGGCTGGGCCTCCGGTTAATTGGTTAGTCCCAAAAGTAATATAAAAGTGTAAAATAAAGCCCAATATAGTCCAAAACAGTAGATAAAGTAGCATGGAGCAATCAAAAAATTATAGATACGTT
The DNA here is from genome assembly GCA_021437245.1 of Aegilops speltoides. Lineage (NCBI taxonomy): Eukaryota > Viridiplantae > Streptophyta > Magnoliopsida > Poales > Poaceae > Aegilops > Aegilops speltoides. Next base: position 416,492,038 of record CM038144.1, read on the forward strand.
GGAGACGTATCATCATACTGGACCTTCTACAAATGATTACATTACACCACCATTGCATCACTCAAATTCATCAAGCATCTCTTTAAGCTTCCTTATCTTGCCCTTAGTTTCTTCCTTATGTTTGATAAGATCACCAATCATGTATTCTAACTTTTTCTTCTCTTGCTTAAGCACATTCCTCTCCAACACCAGATTGTCCCTCTCTTGCAGCAAATTGTCCCTCTCTTCCATGATATCGTCCCTCTCCTGCTTCATGAGGTCCCTATCTTTCTCTGCCTTGGCCCTCACAACTTGATGAATGTTTGTGGCAGATTTTCCACACATCTTCTTCTTATCAAGATCGATTTAGTTCAAATGTGAACGTTAGGATTTTTGGTGGGACCGATATAGTCATCTCGGTGGGACCGATGCAGGGGTTAGGGTAAAACCTCAACTAGGTTTGACCGATTACTCAAACTCGGTGGGACCAATTTTGGTAATAAGTAAATAGAGGATTGGTCAAGCAAACTCGGTGGGACCGACTGCACAAACTCGGTTAGACCGAAAGTGTTGCACCAGATCAATGAGAGATTGCAAGCCCATCTTGGTGAGACCGAGATCCCATCAGTGAGACCGAAGTAACTAGGGCTTGGTAGTGGCTGAAGAAGACGAACTCGGTGGCGCCGGATAGACAAAGTCGGTGGGGCCGTGTTTGGCGTTTAGGTTTTAGGACATATGTGGATGTGAGAAAGTGGGTGAGGGTTTTGGAGCATATCACTAAGCATTTTGAGCAAGTAACTCATTAAGCAACACCTCACCCCCTTTTAATAGTATTGGCTTTCCTATGGACTCAGTGTGATCTTGGATCACTAAAATAGAAAATATAGAGTCTTGAGCTTTTGCCAATATTTATCCTTAGCATCTTGAAGGGGTTCCACATCCTCTTGTCCATGTCCATGCCACTCCAATGTTGAACTTATCTGAAATGCACTAGGCAGAAGTATTAGTCCAACGAGAGATATGTTGTCATGAATTACCAAAAGCACCCAGGGAGCACTTGTGCTTTCAATCTCCCCCTTTTTGGTAATTGATGACAAGATACATCAAAGCTTTAGATAAAGATATAAGGAAATAGCAAGTAAAGCTTTGGAAAGACATGCAATATGCATTGGCTCCCCCTACATGTATACAATCATGTGATAATTGATCATAAGAGTATGAGAATTCATAAACATGTTAGAGCAAGCAATGAGTTACATGTATCTTGGCTATATGCATCAGAGCAAATGATAATATGATATAGATACTGGAATTATACCTTCATGTTCATGAGTCTCTCTTGCAAACAATATGTACCACAGCAAGAGATCTTCATGCACATGAGTGTGATGTGTATACTTACCTTGTGGTCTTGAGCTAGCTTGAAGATGTACTTGGGTAAACAAGGTTAGATAACCCAAGAACATCTACTATACAGAGCAAGAACTAAAGAGCACAAGAATATTAAGACTGGGATGACATGTAGAGTGTGAGTACTAGGTACTCTATTTGGATATTGACATGTCCCCAAGAATAAAGATATGCAATGAAGATGTCTTTCTCCCCCTGAATCTGACATGGGATAATGGGAGTAGATAGGGTAGCAGAAAGTCAGAGCAAACAAGAAAATAACCAGAGCAAGATAAGGTCATAACATATACTATCATGCCTTCCCCTCTTGAAGACATGAGACAACTTTACTCTTAAGAATAAGAGCATCAGGAGAAGCTTTTATGAGTGCATTCTCTTTTATGTGATAAGCTTTGATGTGCATTCTCTCTCCCCCTTTGACATCAATTTCCAAGAAGGGACTTCTGGAGCATGAGTCAAGTAGGTTTGGTCCTGGAGTCACATTACAATGCCACATGTAATATTGATGTTGGTAGAGGACAAGTTACAAAGAGTGGAGCCGGGACAAATATGCAGAATGCAAGTGACACAGATTTTGTCTCAAGACTGAAATCGGTAGCACCGAGTGGTTGCAATTGGTGGCACCGAGTTGATTCGGTTTAGCCGAAGTAATCAATCCGGTGAGGCGAAGTTCAACCCAGAGTGTAACTTCTTGTCACCTTAGCTCACTAGGCAAATAAGATCTCACAAGGATATGCAAGGAATTAACTGAATGATCTGTAATGAACTGGATGCATGGAAATGCAGAAAATTACAGAGAAAAGAAAAGAAAGGAGAGATCTAAATGAAGGTTTTTTTTTGAAAGGGGAACTAGCATGCATGAGACAAATGCAAGAGCAGAAAGACACAACAGAGAACTTCATCTAGAATTGGTCGGCGACAAAGTCACCTATGTTAGAGTATATTGACTTAGGAGTCAAGTGAGGACACTTGATCATAGGTCATACTCATCGTTTAAGCTCAAAATGGGGTTGCCATTTTTTGTTTAAGCATTTTGATGTATTCTCATCTTGTTGAGTTGCTTTGACCCATGTCTTGGGGTTAAGCTTCTCTAAGATGGAATGACATACCTTGGGTGGTGATGATGAACTTGGTCATGTAGTTGAACTTGTGTAGGGTGCTCAAGTTGATGTAGATCATCAAGAGTTGGGAGCACCACTTGTAGTTGAAGTTCATCTTCCTACAAGGGTTAGTCTTGCAAGGAAGATCACTTGTGTATCCAAAGTAACAATCATGAAACTTGATATCAATTGAAATTGGATATAGGAATTTGTCAAAGGATGTATTGAATGGTTTCATGCTTCCTTGTCTTTATCCACCATTTTGTAGAGACTTGGAAATGTAGAGATTGCTTAAAATGTGATGGAGCTGCAATCTCATAGAGTTGGGCTTATCCAAGTACCTACAAGGGTTAGATAGCATGCAAGAGTACAAGAATATCCAAGACATATGATCATCATCATAAGAGAATGGTCAAGGATTAGGCATAGTAAGGCTCATGCCTTGCATGCATCCACACGGAGTCTCTACTCCAAATTTGAGGCATCAATGATGTTCAATTCACCTCTCAACCTGCAAAACACTTTCTCATCAAGTGGTTTAGTGAATATATCCGCCAATTACTTGTCGGTATGAACATGCTTAAGTTTGATATCTCCCTTAGCAACATGATCTCGAATGAAATGATGACGAACTTCAATATGCTTAGTTCGAGAATGTTGCACGTGATTATGAGCAATCTTAATAGCACTATCATTGTAGAAAAGCAATGGAACATGTTTCACATATATCCCATAATCTTTGAGAGTTTGGGCAATCCAAAGTAACTGAGCACAACATGAACCAGCGGCAATGTATTCCACTTCGGCGGTGGATAAGGATACCGAGTTTTGTTTCTTGGAGGACCAAGACACAAGAGATCTACCAAGAAATTGACAAGTACCCGAAGTGGACTTTCTATTGACCTTGTCACCAGCATAGTCCGAGTCGGAGTAGCCAACAAGATCAAAAGAAGACCTCTTAGGATACCAACTGCGAAAATTTGGTGTATGTATTAAGTATCTCACTATCCCTTTCACAACCTTAAGATGACACTCTTTGGGGGCTGCTTGATATCGTGCACACATGCACACACTTAGCATGATATCGGGACGGGATGCACATAGATATAACAATGAACCAATCATAGAGCGATAAACCTTTTGGTCAACCGGTTCGCCATCCTTTGTCAAGTCAAGATGTCCACTAGTAGGCATGGGGGTATTCATACCTTTGCATACTTGCATGTTGAACTTCTTGAATAAATCCTTGGTATACTTCATTTGAGATATAAAGGTTCCCTCTTTAGTTTGCTTGATTTGCAAACCAAGAAAGAACTTGAGTTCACTCATCATAGACATCTCAAACTTCTCCGACATAAGCTTCCCAAACTTCTCACTAAAATGAGGGTTAGTTGATCCAAATATGATATCATCAACATAAATTTGGCACACAAATAATTCTCCATTAACCCTTTTGGTAAAGAGTCTAGAATCAATTTGACCAATTTCAAACCCTTTTTCAAGAAGAAACTTAGTCAAGAATTTATACCAAGCTCTAGGAGCTTGCTTAAGATCATAAAGAGCTTTGTGAAGTTTGTAAACATGGTTGGGTTTCTTAGGATTAACAAAGCTGGGAGGTTGTTTAACATAAACTTCCTCCTCAATTTCACCATTAAGAAAAGCACTTTTGATGTCCATTTGATATAAGGTAATGTCATGATGATTGGCATAGGCAAGTAAGATGCGAATGGACTCAAGTCTAGCAACGGGGGCATAAGTCTCACCATAGTCCATACCTTCGACTTGAGTGTAGCCTTGAGCAACAAGACGAACCTTGTTGTGTACAACTTGTCCATCTTCATCTTGCTTGTTCCAGAATACCCATTTGGTTCCAATGACATTGTGCTTCTCATCGGGCTTCTCAACAAACGGCCATACTTGGTTCCTCTCAAAGTTGTGTAGCTCTTCATGCATGGCATTTATCCAATCTGGATCTTCTAATGCTTCTTCAACCTTCATAGGTTCAATGCTATAAATGAATGAGTAATGTTCACAAAAGTTAGACAAACGAGTTTTAGAGCGAGTAATTCTCCCGGTTTGAATGTCATCAAAGTTCGACGGTATGATCTCTTGAGACTCTTGCTCAAACTTGTGATAGCTTTTGTTTGGGTCGGGGTGGAACATCCTCTTCATTGTATTGTTCTTCTTCTTGTCTTTCTTCGTTGTTGTTGGCATGGTCATTCTCCCGTGGAGGTGGAGAAGGAGGTCGTTGAGGTTCATCTTGTTCTACATCCTCGTTCTCATCGTCTTGACGTGTCCCACTTGTGGATGCCTCCAAGTCAACTCGTGGTTCACCTTGGCGTGAGGTTGAGGCTTCCACTTGGACAGATGAGGTACTCTCCTTCACCTTCGTTGGGCGAATCTTGCCGATAGACAAGTCTCGGATTGCTTCCGAAGGATCTTTGTCACCTACATCAATTGGCAATTGCTCTACTTGCGAGCCATTAGATTCATCAGCTTCACATCTACCATCTCTTCAACCTTTCGGGTGAAATTGTTGTAGACACGGTAAGTGTGAGAGTTTGAGCCATAACCGAGTACGAAACCTTCATGAGACTTAGGAGCAAATTTCGAACAACGATGCTTATCAAGAATGTAACACTTTGAGCCGAATACCCGAAAGTATCCAACCTGGGGTTTGTTACCGGTGAGGAGCTCGTATGCCGTCTTGCCGAGTAGTTTGTGAAGATATAGACAATTTGTTGCATGACAAGCTGTCTCAACCGCTTCTGCCCAAAAGTGCTTTGGCGTCTTGTACTCATCAAGCATCATTCTTGCCATTTCGATGAGCGTACGGTTCTTCCTCTCAACAACTCCATTTTGTTGAGGTGTGTACGTAGCCGAGAACTCATGTGAAATCCCTTCTTCCTCAAGAAAAGTGTCCACATTGGCGTTCTTGAACTTCGTTCCATTGTCGCTGCGAACCTTCTTGATCTGCACTTCAAATTGGTTTTGGGCCTTCCTAGCGAAGTTTTTGAAGATCTTTTGAACCTGCGATTTATCATCGAGAAAGAACACCCACGTAAATCTTGAAAAATCATCAACGATGACTAGTCCAAACGACTTACCACCGAGACTCTTGTAGGCGTTGGGACCGAAGAGATCCATGTGAAGTAGTTCGAGCGGTCTTCTCGTGGTCATGATGTTCTTCACGGGGTGGCTTCCTCCAACCTGTTTTCCTGCTTGGCAAGCGCTGCAAAGTCTATCCTTATCAAATATGACATCTTTAACACCAAGGATATGATCACCTTTAATAAGCTTGTCAAGGTTCGCATGCCCGCATGACCTAACCGTCTATGCCACAACCAGCCTTTGGAAGATTTAGCAATAAAGCAAGTTCTAGGTTGAGCCTTTTTAGTGAAGTCAACAATGTATATATCACCTCTGCGTATGCTGATAAAGACCATTTTATAATTATCTCTTCGAAACACTTGCCAACCTACTTTGGTAAATAGGACATTGAAACCAAAGTCAGCTAGTCTAGATACAAACAGCAGATTATAGCCAAGGGATTCAATGAGCATAACATTTTGTATGGAGCTATCATGTGAGATGGCCACCTTACCGAGGCCAACCACCTTACCCTTTGAGTTATCACTGAAGGTGACATACTTTCAAGGGTCGTCATTTTCAGCAAACTCACGAAACATATCTTTATCTCTGGTCATGTGATCGGTACATCCACTATCAAGGACCCATTCCTTTCCTCCAGCCATGTAGCCGCGAAGATTAGCCATAAGACCAAAGTGTCTCATAGACTCTTCAAGACCAAAGTCATTATCATCATCCTCATCATAGTATCCATGTTCGACATCATCTTGCAAATGATCATTTCCTACAAAGAGTGATTCATTAGATATATGATTTTGACAATGTTCATCTCTATGAATTCTAATAGCTTCGGAAATAATATTGCTAATGATTCCAACATCTCCTTTGGCACGCATGAGACTGGTAACTTCAAATAAACAATCTCCAAACTTAGGATCATTGGGATTCATCTTATTCAAAGCAATAGACTTGTGAAGAATCTCATCTAAGTTTTTCAAGGAATAGTCTGGAAATCATTCCTCAAGAAATCCCCATATAGTATAAGCACAATCAAGAGTAGGCAAGTGACCAATCAAATTTCTAGGCAAGCCTCTAGTGATAAGATTGATAGTTCTAAGATTGCGAATCATGTCAAGAGACTCATCATATGGATAGGATGCAAGGGATCAACAAGGGGTTCACAAGGAGTAGTATTGTACTTTTCAAGTGATATTCATGAAAAATTCCAAGCATCTCATTTTTCCACTCACTAAAGAACTCTCCATCAAGCATAGGCACTCTACGTCTAAGACTCCTCAGCGTAGACTCATCCATCTTCCTCCAATGGTGATTAAACCAAAGCAATGGAGACCAAAGCTCTAATACCAATTGAAAGGATCGAGAAGAGGTGTCTACGGGGGTGATTAGACCATCAACAAACAAAGTTGGTAGTTTTTAAGTTTTCAAGTTAAGGTGGTAGATTACACAATTTCAAGCATACACAATATAATTCAAGCAAGCATGCAAAGAGTATATGAGCAGCGGAAAGTAAAGCATGCAACTTGCAAGAAAGTAAAGGGATGGGTTGGAGTGTGCAAACGCAATTGGAGACACGGAGATTTTTTGCGTGGTTCCGATAGATGGTGCTATCGTACATCCATGTTGATGGAGACTTCAACCCACGGAGGGTAACGGTTGCACGAGTCCACGGAGGGCTCCACCCACAATGGGTCCATGAAGAAGCAACCTTGTCTATCCCATCATGACCATCGCCCATGAAGGACTTGCCTCACTAGGGTAGATCTTCACGAAGTAGGCGATCTCCTTGCCCTTACAAACTCCTTGGTTCAACTCCACAATCTTGACGGAGGCTCCCAAGTGAGACCTAACCAATCTAGGAGACACCACTCTCCAAAAGGTAATAGATGGTGTGTTGTTGATGAACTCCTTGCTCTTGTGCTTCAAATGATAGTCTCCCCAACACTCAACTCCCTCTCTCAGATTTGGCTATGGTGGAAAGATGATTTGAGTGGAAAGCAACTTGGGGGAGGCTAGAGATCAAGATTCATATGGTAGGATTGAAATATCTTGGCCTCAACACATGAGTAGGTGATTCTCTCTCAGAAAATGAGTAGTGGAAGTGTAGGTTTGTTATGATGGCTCTCTCCATGAATGAAGAGTGGGTGGAGGGGTATATATAGCCTCCACACAAAATCTAACCGTTACACACAGATTCCCAAACTCAGTGGCACCGAGTCAGCAAACTCGGTCAGACCGATTTAGTTCAAAATGTGAACATTAGGATTTTTGGTGGGACTGGTATAGTCATCTCGGTGGGACCGATTACTCAAACTCGATGGGACCAATTTTGGTAATAAGTAAACAGAGGATTGGTCAAGCAAACTCGGTGGGACCAACTGCACAAACTCGGTTAGACCGAAAGTGTTCCACCAGATCACAGAGAGATTGCAAGCCCATCTCGGTGAGACCGAGATCCCATCGGTGAGACCGAAGTAACTAGGGTTTGGTAGTGGCTGAAGAAGATGAACTCGGTGGCGCCGAATAGACAAAGTCGGTGGGGCCGAGTTTGATGTTTAGGTTTTAGGACATATGTGGATGTGAGAAAGTGGCTGAGGGTTTTGGAGCATATCACTAAGCATTTTGAGCAAGTAACTCATTAAGCAACACCTCATCCCCTTTTAATAGTATTGGCTTTCCTATGGACTCAATGTGATCTTGGATCACTAAAATAGAAAATGTAGAGTCTTGAGCTTTTGCCAATATTTGTCCTTAGCATCTTGAAGGGGTTCCACATCCTCTTGTCCATGTCCATGCCACTCCAATGTTGAACTTATCTGAAATGCACTAGGTAGAAGTATTAGTCCAACAAGAGATATGTTGTCATGAATTACCAAAATCACCCAGGGAGCACTTGTGCTTTCAGTTACACATATTAATTTCTGTTAATTGAAAGATCTACAAAGACCAATCTCTCCACTTAATTTGAAGCAACCCTAAAGCTAGCAGAACTTCAGTTGACTAACAGAACTACAAACAACTGGATTCAGTTAACTGACAGAACTACATTCAGCAAAATAAATTCAGATAGCAAAACTACAGTAAAATATTCAGTTAACTGTCAGAACTTTCACACTTGAACTACACAAAACATTCTTAAGACTAAATTAGGTACTAACCTTCTATGCACAAGCTAGTAATCTTCTCCCACTATCCACTGATTCAAATGCCACCAGCTTCTCACACACATATCCATGCTCACATCTGGAACTCAGATATGTGGCCAGGCCTCTCCATTCCAAGCATAAGATGGTGCCAGGTAGCTAAAACAACAGTACATCAGCTTCATTTGCTAACTACAAATGCACATCCAAAGAAACCGTAACCCTATCACAGATAAAGAAGTAACCTACACTTGGCTGCTGACGGAATCAGCGTCGGACGAGCTGGCTGAATCGCTCCAGGAAACCATGGCCAGGAGTTGTGCAAATGCTAGTACAAGGGCAGGGGATGAGGGAAGGGAGCTTGCTCAGACGGCCGGCGTCGACGGAGGGAGAGGATGGAGGAGGGGGAACATGAAGGAGAAAGGGAAACATGATGAGGGAATCGAAACAACGGCATGAGCTGTTGTATATTTAAGTGGATTTAGTGCGGGTTTATTTGATGGAACGGTAGGGGGCTTTGTGCAAAACACCAATGCTGACCGGTCCGAGCTCTCAGCTGCCACTTGTTGAGCTGCGCTTGGCTTTGGACCAAACATCACATGGGGGTGCAAGTTTTGGGACCCCTCAATTCACTTTTACAACTTTTGGATTAAATCATCACATCTAATGCAAGTTCATGGATCTAGGGAACTATACCTCCACCTTTAATCTCCCTTTCTTTCTCCATGACAAAAACAAGGAAACACGGAGCGTGACACATGGACGCGCGTACACGCATGGCAGACCGTACACGCATGAAACTCGTAGTACGTACTTAGTGCACTAGCATCTCCGCGAAAAGCTAGAGAATATACGAGATTCCACGCGGCATCCAACACATTTTCACGATGCCAGAATCTCATCCACTAGTACTAGCGTGCGACTGCGCCACGCAGACATGTCCATCTCAAGAACTGAAAAGGAAGCGGACGTACACACTGGTGGGCACCGGGCGCAGCGGGAGAGTCGTCACATCGCGCACACCTCCAGGCGCAGGCCTAGCCCACACTCGAGGACGCAGCCATCATCATCATAGCCTCGCGAAGAGGCCTCCGGCTGGCTCCGTGCGGTATGATCAGGTAGGAGAGGGGACGGCAAAACGGTGGGAGGGAGGAAATGATTCGCAGGTGCATGCAGCGCAGCGGCTGCCACTACTGGGGCTGGGGCTGGGGCGGACGCCGTGTGTGTGTGTGTGTATACAGAGACACTGTACCACCGCCCATGATGCCATGGGGAATGCAAGCCCCATATGGTGTGACGCATGATGCACCGGCCCTCCTTGCCCGCTGCTCGAAGAAAGAAAGGCGATGCGTGCAGCCACCGCAGGCGCAGGCGCAGCGCAGTGATGCAGGTGCCACACATCCCCTACCTCTCCCCCGTGAATAATTCGGCCATGTCTGCCTGCGACACCGGGCGAGGGGGAGGAGGGAGGGGTGCTTCGCGCGGTGCGTGGGCCCTGCCGGCGGACCGGGAGTAATGGGGTGACGACAGCCTGTGGTAATGGCGTTGGCATTGGCATTGGCATGGCCCCACTGTGCAGTGCAGCAGAACTGTATGTGTGTGTGTGTTAAACAAATCTTGTGTTGTGCCCTTCCTTGTTCAACAGACAGAAAAAGATCGACAAGCGAGCATATCCGAAAGCTCACGGTCGTTGTAGCGAGAGATGGTATGGCATGGCATGGTATGCTTGTTTTTGTTTGTTGTGGATCCAAGCTCCATAAAAGGAAAATGCTCCTTTGCCCTAACATGCAGACCAAGGTACAGTATATCGTTGGGAAGGCTCAGTACTGCCATACATAGACCACGCACAAACTAGAGAAACAGCTCAGATTTTTTTTTTTTTTGGGGCATCGTCAAAGTTGCACTCTTGCAGCCAAATACGTCGTGGCATATCTTGGACTACATTTAAAAAATATCTTGGACTACATAAAATCTTGGTGAGGCGCATGGATCAAAGATGAACAGTACACGCGACTTAACCATATATCCTTGACTGCATTGTGAACACAGCGAGCGAACGGCGTCAAACAATTTATACGGAAGGTCCAAGGTCCCATGGCAGCCGCGAATATCATGAACATCATGGACACCCGGGCCTCCCCTCCCCTGCATACACACCTCGCTCTCGAAATGATTTGAACGCAAGTAACCTCCCAATCGATTGCATATCTTGGCTTCAGAAGCAACACGATTGCGCCGGATACCCACAGAGATCATCATGATGCGTGGCTGGTGCCTTCGGATCTGCTTACTGTGCTACTACCGTATTATTACAATGAGTAAAAGCCAGGGGCAAAAAACTGCATGCATGGAGAAAGAGAAGCGTAGATTCTACTACTACTGCTGCTGCTACTTGACTATGCACGATGTGGAGTGGTAATCACAGCCTTCGTACACCACTAGCCCCGGCCGCCCGAGCTCCCCCTCCTGGAAACAGGCGCACCGCTGGCTCACCTGCCCCGTCAGAGCTATGTCGCCCGGCCTCCTCACTAGCCTTGGGTACCCTGCATCGCACCAAACCTGCGCGCAAGTAATGATAAAACCTTCAGAAAATCGTCAGGTTTAATTAAAGGTTAACCAAATGTGATGTTGTTCCAAACTGGAGTAGAGTATTTTGTTCACTTCACACTCTCTGCTCCGTGTTATGTGGAAATGCTTCAGCCATAATAAATTCCACCGAAATAGTATGGTTCTCTCATGTCGAATTTATGGACCTAGCAAGGCCCCAGGAAACACAAAGCTACTAACGAATTTATGGGCCTATCACTAGCAGGCCCACCAGGAAAGCCACAAGTCATAGGTTGCACATCTACAGAGGGCAAATTTGACAGATTTAACCTATAGACGAAATCAAATCACAAAATGAACTGTCCGTGAAACTATTTCACGCGGCTGACCCGTGGCGCCTAGCTCTCAGGCGCTGCACTAGTGCAACGCCCGGGAGCTAGGCGCTGCACTAGTGCAACGCCCGGGAGCTAGGCGCTACACTGTATAGTGTGGCGCCTAGCTCTCAGGCGCTGCACACTGACTCAGTAATTTTCTGAACACACGGATGCGACGCTGGCCGTGTAGCGCCTATCTCTGAGGCGTTGCACAGTGTAGTGTGGCCCGTCGTGTCGGGCGTCACACAAAAAGGTCAGCCGCGTGAAATAGTTTCACGGACAGTTCATTCTGTGATTTGATTTCGTCAATAGGTCAAATCTGTCAAATTTGCCATCTACAGAGAAGCACCGGCATACTAGGTTCAGCAAATGCGCCTGGAATGCCACTGCCAAGCACCCATCAAAGACGAGAACAGGTGCAGGAAAAAGATCGGTGGACAGTAGCCCCACAGGCACTGGGTTTTGTGAGCAGTGTCAACATGTTGCACAAAGTTACTGCTCATTCTCATCAATACAAGTAATTTTTTAGTTTCTTGAGATCTCAATACAAGTAATTTCTTGTGCTATTTCATTTGCTATATGTTGCCCCATGGCTCACTTTGGAGCCAGCTTGCTGAAACGAGGTCATTGTCAGGCCGAGCAATGGTTGTTACACTACGACCTATGGGGTTAGTACAAAACCGTCACTCGTGGTGAATGCCAGGAGCAACTGACCCGACATGGATGCCTTGGAAGGTTACCCGCAAGAGTCATAATAAGCCCTAAATCACTACTGCCCTACCAGTTGCAATATGTTTGTATGCAGAACTGCCGGCACTTAGCAGTTAGCATGCTCTTGATAATGCAAATTCCATGAATTTCGGTCAGAACCAAATTATTCACGAGCCATTTAAGAAATATTGAGTAAACTGAGAGCAGCAGAGATAGAATGAGTTGAATGGGTTCCTTACTTCTCCACCCTCTGCTTCGCTCCATTTTGAATTACAGCTGGGTATTTTATCTTCCTCCCTCTTCTGCTTCTCAAGAAGCTGAGCACCTCTTTTTGCCTTCATCTCCACACCCTTCAGATATTTTGTAGGATTGCCCTCGCTGTCGTAGTAGCGTCCAACAATTTTACCAGCAAATCTGCAATATGTATTCAGGATATTACCAAGGATACATCATATACCAGGTAAGCTTTTATCAAATGATCCACAACAAAATAACATGTTTCACATTGCACGGGCATATAGGTACTAACATAAGCAAAACAACATGAGTAACAGGTTTTAGAAAAAAAAACGTTCAAACATTGAACATAATAGAGATCAGATGATTCTCTGATGCTTTAGAATGGAAGGAAAATAACAACGGATGCAGATGATACCATCTTAAATGAACTATTCATATCCAGCAAGCAGCAATACAAAATAAAAATAAACTTTTTTTAGAGCAATAAAAATAAACTTTGATCAACCAGCAATGAAAAAAACTCACATGTATCTCTCAACGTAAAATTTCCTCCAGTCAACAATGCTATTTACCTGAATGAAAGTGAAAACCCTATAAGATTAAACAATTCAGCAACAAGGAAGGGAACACCTCTAAAATAAAATAAATATGTTTGTTAGAATATCTGGTATGTTCAGTACTTCAGTCAGTGTACCAAGTTACCGGCCTTCATCAGTACTACTCACTAAAATATAACACACGACTAAGATTGTAGCAACCTGCCGATCTTTTCATTATTCACTCAGTAATTCAGCGTTGACATACATATTTTCTACACATTGGCACCTATGAGCTACTTTCATGCAATGACAAGAAGAAAGATCCAACTATTAATAACATTAACATAAGAAACAGGTTCAGTAACTGACTAACTAGTATGTTGAAATTTGAAGCAAAAGGCCTTAAACTCCATTGTACGCATTATAATTGAAGTTGTTAATATTCTTAACCATCTAGTACTTCTTAACTATACTAATACTAATCATCTTTATCTTTGATCATCTAGCTCTTAAGATAAATTTTAAGTTGTACAAATATTATGAATAAATAATTAGTAGTGCATGCTTGACTGTAGTTGTTCTCTAACAACATCACTCTGATAATCTTAGCTCAGTAGCTCTACAGAGAAGTTGTAAGCCATACAGACATTATGAATACAATTAAATCATTGGTAAGATATGCTTGTACCTCCATGCTAGATAAACCCTGCAAAGAATCTGTCAGCCCATCACCTGTTGAAGCACAAAAGTGGTTATTCTATTGCCAGTTCATATGAACTTTGTCACTATGATGGTTTTCTTTTATTTTTGATGGATGTACACAACAATTACCGCCAGTGACAGTTCAAACATATTAAAAAGGAACAGTGTGAAAGTGCATCCTATTTGGCAATTCGATATGTGTAGCTGAAATTTAGTTAGCTGACAAGAAAATAAGTAAGGAAAAAAGTAAATTCCATGTTATCTACGACTGCAGTGATATCACCGCCACCTCTCTTCACTATATAGAGGCTGAATCAACTAAAATAATTTTATGATTTTTTTTCTTGATTCAGTACTCTTATGTGTTGATTTTCAACCAAACCTCCCTATTGATTTTATGATTATTTAGCTACTGATCCAAGCCCTTCTATCCCAGATTGGATCCAAATGTCATATCTCAAGGATGCAAATACATTAACCTGATATGCGACTTATTTTCCTCATTTTTGTCCCCAGCAGGCCACTCCTGATTTAAAAAGTCAGGTAAATTTAACCACCTTGAGCAGCTTTCTAGGTAGTCGAGATAGAATGGTGTACTAGACAGTTAAGCCAAGCACGGGTTCTGAAGAGACGATACATATGTAAGATCCTTGATAAAGCAATGAGGCTAATGCAGAAGTGCAGAACAAATATAATATCTAGTGTACGATTAAAACATGATTTCACTCTCAAGGCTAGAAATTCTCATCTTAATTTTAGAAAAACATAAAGATCTATACACTTATTTTGGTGAGTCCAGACTATCATGATGCAGCTCGATTTAACATGAAAATTTGTTACAATTGTCAAAGACCAGCTATAATTTAAAACAATAAGCAATAGAGTTACGTTAACAAGTAGAACGAACATATTTAAAAAAAGTCAAGCTATGTAACATCTAGCTTCACAGTTCCTTGAGAAATACTGCTAGTTTGATCCTAATATCAAAGTACTTTCACTGATATATTGCTTCATCATCATGACCCGTAAGTTATATAGTATGCTTTCTGTTGCTGTTTCCCCTGTCCCATATGTAGTTGGATGAACTATTGATGTTTAGCTGAAACTAACCAAAAACAATTCAAATATGTAGTATACTATGATGCTTGCAGTAAAAACCGATTGTGTAAATTTGATGAAGGTCAAGGAGGCTCCCAAAGATAAAATGCAGCTCAGTACAACCAGCAACAATTCAGGATCACCAATAATATTTACCAAATGCAACAAACCAGCAATAAGATGAATGATCTTACCTGTAAAATTTCCAGAAACAAAAGCTCGTGATGCGTCCCTGTTAAGGAAATGTCGTTTTAATATCAGAATAAAACAATAAAGGAAAATGAGGCAAGCTCACTGAAATTTGCCAAAATTAAAATTTATCATAGACTAGGCTATGTCTCTGTTTGCCCCTGCCCCAGCACCAGAAGTTTAAATTGCCATCAACTGCGCTAAGACTGCTCATACTCCTAGTGGAAAAGGCTCGACCCCCAAAAGTCAAATAGTGCTTTGAGGTTCATTACGGGATCCAGTGACCTCATTAAAGTACGACCTCTTCAATTTTAAGGCGAAAATTTCTGAAATTGTACGTACATGATTTACATAGAGGTAACGAAACATGGCATGGAAATACATAAAACTACAAAACTGAAATCTTGTGTTTACGACAATAGAATTTGGAACATAGCAGAAGTATAAAATAGCAACCTGCCCGAAAAGTGATGATAGCCTCCTCCAGGGCCATAATGTGACCTTCCTTTTGTGACGTCAAACACCGAGCTGCATTACAAATAAAAAGAAGCAAGATAAGCTCACATATACTCCAAGAAGTTGGAACTAAGGGAAAGCACCATACAAACAGCTGAAACAATACGTAGGTCTATTTAAAATAGCATTCACCAGTGAACAGATTGAACATCTTTTTCTACTAAACAAAATGGAGTGAAGGTCCCAGTTCCTATGATAGTAACATATGGGAGAGAAATACATGCAGAGAAAGAAGTATGAATACCCCAAAATACCAAGCAATATGGGCAACCCCTCATCCGTTCCATTGTATACCGACAACTCCTCCAGTGTCCACAACCTCTGCACATTGCAGCAGACATGAAAAGAGAAAAAGGGTGTTACAACTTCAGGAAACTTTTTAGACATCCAAACTTCAGAAAGTTATAGCTCGAAAATGGCCATGTTCCTTAAATCCTTGCTTCTTAAATCCAAAGATAAAAGTAGAGGGAGCTCCAATCAGAAGTCCACTACACAGTTACACTGAATCCCATCCCTTCCGCTATATATAAGCTCATATAAGTTGCAACCCTGATACAGCACGGATGCCTAGCATCTAGATCAAATCCCTTAGCCGATTGACAGGTCTAATAACCAATTGTCTGCAATTTCGTTTCTGAATTACTGTAGTTGCAAGCAGCAAAGCAGCTTCGCAGGATAGATAAACAAGCGAGCTCTGCCTCAGACTCTGGGAAGTGGGAGATTTTGGGGGAAACGAACACAACGCACCGGCTTCCTGAGGCGGTAGAGCTGGAGGACGACGGCGACAAGGGCCGCGAGCAGCGCGAGGCCCAGGAGGAGGCGGGCGCCGAGCGCCATGCTCGTGGCTCCGACCGAGAGATCCACCAGCACCAGGAGCGCCGCCGCGAAGTGGAGCTGCCCTTGGGACGCGACGGCGTCGCTTCGGAAGGCTTTGAGTGCGGACGGGAGACCGTCCGGGTCTTGGGAGTGAGCGGCGGCGCGACGGCGACGGCGGGGCAGGGCCGGGCGGAGTCTACGGGCAGATTTCTGACGGACCACTCGACCTGCCTGTCGTGTGTGAAGAAAGCCACGAAAACGGCGTCCAAATATTTTGGAAACAAAATGAAGGAACTAAATAATGGTAAGCAGAAACCACAAAATTCGACCTTGGAATGAAAAATGTCGCAGGATCCGTCGTGGTTTTAATGATCTAAACGCTCTTTACAGAGGGAGTAGCTTGCTGGCACGAGCACCGACCAACACTGCTTTGCACTACCACAGTACACAAAGTTTGCAAGATTTTTTTTTTCCTTCTGAGAATCAAGAGCTTCATTAGCCTCAAGTAATATTACAATCAGATTGCACCACCCACAGTACACAAGTTGGCACTCGGCCTTGGCCATACACTCTTCATATTCTAGTGATGCTTCCTTGGCACAATAATGTGCTGTTGGTTTGGCCTTCCTTGGTACCAAGGAGGCTCCCAAGGAACTAAAACCTTGCTAAGTTCTTGAATCTCGCGAAGGATGACCCCTACTGATCTCCGTGCAGTGATCGTCCCTGTTCTTCCACAGGTTGACACACATCTCAGGATCAGTTTCAACTATCAAACTGCAAGCCCTCGGGCGGGTACAGAAGTGGCGCCGTCACGGCCAGCAAGTGCTTCAGCATGAAGCGCCTCAGCCAGATACCATCCCCAACTTGCCCCATGAAGCGCCTCAACCAGTCCGTATTATAATTATACATAGATCATAGATACAGTACCTGGCTACGATGGTTGTAAACTGAAGCAACCAAAAACTTCTTCCTAAACAGTTACTTTACCAGCATTTTAGACTATACACGAGAAAAGAGCTACAGCAAAGCAGTAGCAAGTGATGAACTACAGGGTTGCCAAGCAAAATGTCGAAACGTGAGCTACTACACAAATTCGAACTGAACATGCTATAATGTCAGACAGGCATGATACACTACGAGTAAGCCAGTTATTTTCTCCTACGTTTGGCAATCGTGGGCAGACCACTGCCAGCATTGCGTCGCTTCGATGAAGATGCACCCCGGGCGTCCATACTAGCATCCTCTGCACACTCTCCAGTCGGTGTCGACAAGCCTATACTTTTACCGCCGTCGGAACCCCCCGCGATATCCTCACAGGTGTCACTTGTTCCATCCACTGTTTCCACGCCAGATCGATCAACCGCTGTATCTTGTTCATCCTCCTCCGCACAGAATCCGCCTCCAGTGAAAAGGTATTCTTTTGGTGCTGAATCAGTCTGGTCATCATATAGCTCAAAGCCCAAGGGATCTTCATTCAGATCTTCGGCAGTGCCTGGGTCCATGTGCATCTGGTCGCTGTTCAGTTCACTTGTATCCTGATGGAGCAGATTGGATTGCGTGTCTCGTCCAGCTGTGTCAATGTCAGTGCCAATTTGGCTAGGGTCATCTTCATCGACTTGATGCAAGGTGGCAGTATTGTCATCAGCTTCGTGGTCATCTTCCATGTACGTTACTTCTTTCCTCTTCCGGTTTGACTGCAGTAACAAGAGCAGCAACATCCAGATATAGTAAGGTTCATTTCAAGTGCAAACACAAGAAAACCATCCAAAGGTTCACACAACGTTTCCGTTCACAATGAAGCACAAATTTGTGATTGCAGGCAGGGCTAAGAAGGTAATGTATGGATGAACTTTCCAGGTCCACAGGGCAGTAGTACTTGACTAGAACCGTGAGATAAGCACAAACAATAAAAAAGGCACGTAAAAGGAGAGGAACTTACCCTGCGTACTGTCATTCCTTCTGATTTGTATTTGTCGGAGTGCCTTTTATGCGAGTCCTCATCCGCGGACAAATTAGACATTTGAACTTCCAAATCTTCCTCATCTCTAGTAGTCTCTTGTCGAACATTCATCTTTTTTCGACCTCTCCCTCTAGACCGAACTGAGGGGCTTGCGGTCTTCTTCTTACTGGCATTTCTCTGTTCTTTCGCAAGTTCATCCGCATCTGCAAAGCTATTAGGATCACCAATTTTGTCATCTTCTTGACTTCCCATGTTTCTAGGTTCAGTACTGGTGTTCCTTTTCCCTCTCGGTTTAGCACGGCTAGAGTGGCCTGCCTCTTTCTTCTTGGGTGCATCACTAGTACTGGGACTATCCTCATTGAGTTCATCCGTTTCTGAGAAAGTTTTCCCTGTAATACCCTTGATAGCTTTCTGAATCCTTTTGCTACGTATTTTTGCAAATCTCTCATTGAATGAATAAAATGCCTCCATGCGCAGCTGAGTCTGCATTTAAGAAAAAACATTCCACGTCATCATGCAATGGTTTCAAATAACCAATATTGTTTGTTCGATCACCATCATTTCCCAGTTAAATCATCGTCCTTGCAGCAAAATAAAATCCACGCACCAAGACCACAAGTCCACAACTACCGGTGTATTGAAAGCAGACATCATACCCTAAATGATGTAAGACAAATGGCACTAAATTCCCGCATACTTCCATTCTAAACTGACCGATGTTTAATGGTAGTATTGCACAATATGGTCAAACCAGCAGCAGATCCAGAAATATCACACAAAGGGGTAAAATTCTGACATATTAATACTAGATGTTTAGAATTTTGGATTATTTATATTTCTGAAACGACCACCCCAGAGAGCAAATAGTCATGAAATCAATATTTGGCATAAACACCCCATAACCAACATCGAAGTATCCTAGAATACAGGAAGCAGCAGTTGATGATATTCTTGAGACCGACAACAAACCTCATGCTTATTATACTCTTTCAAAACAGGAAGCAGCAGTTCATCAGCTTTCTCCTTGTTCCAGCCAAACCTTTCCCAACATAACCTAAGGAAAGTCGACATTACAGTTTCTGTTAGTGCGCTGATGGTATGTAAGAGAAAGAAGGAGAAATTACTGCTGCATTCTTTTCAAGGACAGACTTTCGAGAGAGTTCTTCCATAAATTTGAAAAACAAAATTGAGGGAAAGGTGTGTGTGTGTGTGGGGAGGGGGGGGGGGGGGGATTGACAGGAGGAATATAGTATAAAAAGCATTTGCTCGCGTTCATAGGGAAGTTTTGTTCTCTTGAAGACAACTTACTTGCGTAGCAAGCTCAAGTCTGGTCTTCCCCAGGAAAAACATTCTGTTGAATCATCCACTTGGGGAGAAATGTATGCACTGATGACTGTTTCACTAGGAAAAGTGGAAGGAATATGCCAGTTCTTGCTCACGTTCCTCTGATAAATACAGAAATAATAACAGGTCTATAAGAAATACTCATAATAAACAAATACAGAAGGAATATTGACCAAGCAGCTGAACCAGTTCTAACAGCTATCTCGTAATTAGAACATACTTACATGGTTACTCATAAATACTTCCTTGATATGTTGGGTCTCATTAGAAGATTGGTTATTATCAGAACCTTCAACACATTCAGGTTCCAGGCTATTTCCTTTTTCACACGATTCATTTCCACCAGATTTCCTTCTCTTTGAGCTGCCACTGGTTTCCACATCAAATTTCCCCAATATTGCTGGATCCGGTGATTCAATCCATTCTCTGAATTGCTGGAGGCCATCTTCCTCAGGAAATGCATGTACAACTTCAATAGCATTCACAATGCCAATACCACTGCACTTACAGTATATAAAAGCATAAGCGGGACCAAACAAAAAAAAATGATTATATAAGAATTGTTGCATCACAGCTTTTTCGACACTTTTGTTGCAGCACAGCTAGTGTACCTAAAAGATGGTGAGTGTTATATAAAGAATTGAAGAAGGCGATTCAGTACAATGATTGCTACAGGATTTCTTATTCATCATACGCTACTAAATAAGTTTATTTTTGCATAAGTTTCAATGCAAAATAGCAACCTCTCAAGCAAAGCCTTGTAATCTGTGCATTTCATTAGACAAGATTTCAAAGTTGAACTAATAATAATACAAAACAAAATAACAACAACCCTTTCCTACAAAACAGATCTTGCATTCCATTTGTGGAACAGCAAATTTGATACGATCTTACTATGAAAGAACAGTGCAACAACTCAATGAGAAAATTTAGTTTTTGTATACTTTGTTACAAATGCAATAGCTCTCAAATTGTAAGCATGCAAATTGCCACTAAGTTATATACTTTCATAACACTTTTCATGATTTAATAAAATGTGAGATATTCTTGCCAGCTATTACCTAATTCCTTCAGTGTAGTCACTCCCCAGAAGCAGAGCCATACGAATTAACTGTTCCCTTGTTAGTCCAAGCTCCGACTCGATGTCCTGAAAAAGAAATACAATAAGAACTGAAAAGCATGATCCAGCTCAGATAAGCAGACTTCCCTTATGGCCGTAGATGGAAAAGCAACAAAAGTTGAAGGGGAAATAGAGAGTAGAAAGAGGACCAGTAGACCTTCATAAGGTATGTTTCCACATACTTCCTATCATCAAATATATTTTTATAAACATTCCTTGCCCCAAACAGGAAGACATCTGAATCATCGGTAACAACTCCATCAACAAGGTTGTTAATTTCCATGTAAGCACACTGAGCTTCAGCTTCCATTGGTGCAATTATATACGGCAAGCCGAACATTTGGAGCAATTCCTGTATCACCCAAAGATGTAGCTTAATACTTTTGTAATACTAAACTAAAATCATTTTACTGGACCTCAGTTCAGAGATAATAAAGCTCCGCCCAAAAATTGTTAGCTAACTGAAAGGAGTTAGGTAGATTGCAACAAACCTGGCATTCAGCAAACATCTCACTGCTGACAGACTCTGCATGGCTTTCAAGTTTTCGCCTTTCATTTCCGAGATCTAACTGTTCTTGTCTAAGAAAAGATATTTCCTTCTCCAGATTATTTTCTGATATAATATGGCTATCATAATTCTCATCTAATTGTGTACTATTGATCTCAGAAGTGGTAATGTTCATATCTTCCTGAATAACATTTTCCTTTTGTACGGCATCGCCGGCTATCAATTCGTCCATCAAAGGTTCCTTCTGGGCTGCCATGGAGATTTCTCCAATATAAGGATCATTTGTGTTGCATTCTGATTTATGAGAATTTGAAGTATTTTGCTTGATAACTTCCTCTTTAGGGCTTTCATGAATGCTGGTTGCGGACACGATTGCATCATTGTCCTGAACCTTTGGGCTGCAAGATGGTCTTGCAGTAAGAGTACTTGCGGATACATTATACACTGGAGAAGACCCCGGTGAATAATCTGTGTTTGAACCAGCTCGTCCATCATTACTCTCCAGTTGAGCTTGTTTTTCATTTTCTTTTCTTTCAGCTTCAAGCACTTCAGGATCATGCATAACACCATCCTCACCAGAAATGTTTTTTATTCCCGTTTCTTTAATTGTTTCTTCAACAAAAGAAGCTTCGGAGTGGGAATAAGTTGTAGCAGGAGCTTCAGATGGTTTGGGAACATCATCATGAGATTGCAAAGATTTATCTCCAATAGATGTTTTCAAATCTTCAGGGATCCCATTTTCAAATTCCTGCTTCTCCGAATCTTCTAAACTTCTCTTTATTGCTTCCTGTATGAGAGCCTCTTCTTCTATATCCCCTTTTGGTAATTTACACTGATTGTATTCACTAAAAGGTACTTCAGGAACATCACAGACACCTTCCTCCCATTCCACCTCATCGTCAGTACAACAGTTATCAGGAGGTGATGATTGATAATCCTTCTCATCAACCTTCATAGGAAGTGTTTCTTCTTCTATGATACCTTCTTCCCAAATACCCTCGGAGTTGTCAGATTCTTCTGTATTTTTAGCCAAACGATCATCATCAGCAAATAACTTGGATGAAGTTCCAGAAACTAAATGCAAAAACAGCTTGTCATCGTTGTCCTTCACTCCAATTTGATCATCCACAAAAGATATCTCTATTGTCTCTTTGCTTCCATGGCAGGAACCCTCAGAAATATCATCAGATCCTCCTACAAGTGACGACGTATGATGGTTGTCACCGATAGCTTCAGCAAAATCTTCACTGAGACCAACAGAGCTTTGCAGCCCATCATTTTCAAAAAGATGTTCCGGAAAATCTGGAGGTTCTTCATTGCTAATTGATCCTTTGCCAATGTTGGCCTGTCCCATGCTTTTTGCCTGCTCATGCTCTTTGATAAAATCCAAATTCCTTTGAATATCACGAGTCATACGAATTCCCATTCCTCTGACCCTACTTACTCTAACCCTTCCTCTCTCATCACGATATGTCTCAACATCAGGCCCAAAACCCGTCGAAGGCTCACCGCTGTGAGGTTTAATCGATCTAGAACTACTTGAGGGACTGGATGTGAAGATAGCAGAATTAATTTCCCTTTTTGATTTACCGCTATCAACAATCTGCTCCTCTACACCTCTTTGTGCCAACGTCCTGATCCACGAAAGTATAATCAGATAAGTAATGCAGCATGGAAATACCACAGACAAATATCAGTGAAGATTCAAAATTTTAAGAAGGGCAATCCCTAAATGTGGTACCCACATTCACAGATATAAATACATCACTTACTGTTTATCACCAGTGAATGATGATGAGAAAATGAACTCTCTGTTAGCTTCCGATGCTATTTTCGATGTCTGGATGCCCCCAACATCCTTACCTGCAGCACCCTTCCGAACTTCTTCTATCTCTCGACGAAAAGCAACCGTTTTCAGATAGGACTGTATTTGAAGCTCTGAAAATTTTGCAGGCTCCTGAAATGAGACAATGCATTGTAAGGCCACATATGCAAACCCGACCCTTTCATCTATCATTACTGAAACTGACACAAGTTCTCAAAAATCCAATTAGTAAAAGCGGAAGGGCTGATTGCAGCCCAAAATAATTAGTTCACTGAAGAAGATAAAAATCCTAGAATTACGGCACACTAGATTTGTAATGTAGCAACGGTGCAACACTAATAATATATTTATCCATGTAGATACCTTTTTTATTTTCTGGTACTTCTGCCTGTTTTCAGCCATCACCCTCTCCCTCATCTAAAGCAAACACAAAAGATAAAGTAAGATATATTCCTCACTAGTCTGTGATCATATGCATATACAGTTGAAGGTAGTACAAAGGACGAACATACGAAACACTAGTTTGGCCTCATTACCTGAACAAGTAGATCTAGCTGCATTGATGGAGGGAGAGAAGCTAACACAGCAGGATCAATGTCACCAGTTGTCATAGGCTGCAATTGCATCACAAAGTTCAATATATTCAAACAGACTAACAAATAAAACAATCAATCATTGTCCCATGAGAATATAAAGCAACTCTTTCATGAAGAAGAAAGCCAATAAACGGAGACTTCATTGACTTAGACATGACTTACAAATATCATCTCTTCATCATCGTCGTTCTCATCTTCGTCAATGCCAGTTCCTTCTTGTAATGGAAAACTTGCAGGATTGTTTTCCCCTTTACCAGTCAAACCTGCCTCGTCCTCTGCAGCAAGTGACGCTGCCAGCCTTAACACATGCAATGAAAGTATCAACGTACTGACCTTAACCAGCAACAAAACATGTGAAAATTACAGAAAGACACACACAGTTCATCCATTTTTTCCTGGTTGATTGGTGCAGCTGTCCCCCTGTTGTTCTCGCCATCGTCATTTCGGTTTTCATCTCCATCTGTTTTCTCAGTTTCTTCTCCTCTACTGCTCTCAACTTGCTTGCCCTTAGCATCATGCTTAGCCCTGTCACTTTTGATTTGAGCTGCCAATTCTTCAAGCCTACTTGCCTTGAGCTGATAACCACAGGTTCAAAACCATCAATATATTGGTATTGTCTTACTTCAGAAACGTACAAGACTGGTACACCTAAAAGATGTCATATCACTTGCTAACAGATTTTCCTTTTTAGTAAAAGGGGTCATTTCCAATTTGCTAACAGAATGGCCACTGAAAGCAAGCATTATTTTTTAAAAACATGCATTTTAGGAAGAAAATGTGCATTCATGATGGATAGATTATTTGGGAAGAGAAACTAGAAGGGCTAAACTAGATACTTCCTCCAAGGTACTTACTCCCTCTGTAAACTAATATAAGAGTGTTTAGATTACTAAAGTAGTGATCTAAATGCTCTTATATTAGTTTACAGAGGGAGTACAATTTATCCTCACCAATAAACTGTTTGGCCCAAAAAAATCCCACTATGCCAAGCACACTTTGAAGATAAGTGCTTTACATATATTCATATAATATGGTTGGTTTTGGAAGTAATATGGGGCAAATATTTTGTGAGATAAATTGACCCCTTTAACTCCCGGCAAATGCTGAAATAATAAATTGTTTCTTTTCTAACGGGGTAAAACCCGAATTCCATTATCAGATAACCGAAGTTAACCATGTCTATAAAAAATTTGAATGGCACACTCTAGCCTATAAAGGCAATGGAACATCTTCAAGTTCACATGATCACAGCGTACTGGTTCTCTTGATATTAAGACCGAAACAGTGTCAACTATGCAAAGAATGAGTACATGTACTGCTTAATTGGACAGACTGCGTATTTTTTTCCCTCTAAATGTAGCAATCCCATTCCCCATTCACCAGAGCCATCATTCAGTGGGAGAGGGGAGGTGACTTACATGGGAGATTAGGAGCTTCTCGGCGGTCTTGCGGACCTTGGCCTGCGCCGCGTCGCGGTTTCGGCGGCGGGCGGCGAGGGTGCGGCGCTTGAGGGCCGGCGTGGCGCCGTCGAATACGAAGACCGGGCGGGCCCGGAGGAAGAGGAGCTTGCAGATGCGGCGGAGGAAGCCGAGGATGTGGGCGTCGCGGACCATGTCGCCCTTGTCGTCCCGCATCGCCCGCATGAACTGCACCATCCAGATGCTGGCGTCGACCGCCAGCCGCTTCCCCGCCAGGGTCTCCACCGACACGCGCCGCCCCACCGGGGCCAGCAGCCCCCACAGCCCGTGCACGCCCATGCCCCGGTCCCCCCGCGGCGGCGGACGAAGCAGGCGACGACTCGGCCGCGGCGGTCAGCGGGGCGCCCAGGAGGCCGAAGGGGAAGCTCGGACGAGAATCGGGAGGCGGAAGTCAGACCCTCGCCATGAGCGAGCCGGGAACTGGGAGGAAGGCCGTCGAGTTGTAAGGAGAGAGAGGTCAAAGGCGGTTTGCGTTATTGCGCTTTGGGCCGGCAGTGTGCAGGCTTTTGTCGGCCCACTTTGGCTTAAGAGGTAGTATCCTTTCCAAAGACCACTCCCTCGTAATCAGTGAGTTTTGGTGTAATTTCTCTCACACACGGGAAGCATGGGTGATCTTGTTTGTGTATTTTTCTTTCACAGATTCAT